>VWZQ01005978.1:197774-216077 GCA_013397015.1 Myiagra hebetior
AGCGGAGCTGAAGCCACTCCCGCCTTGCGGAATGTGCCGGCTTAAAGCGGCGATGGCGGCTGTGAGGCCGCTCCTACCGGATGGGGAGGTTTTTTTGCCGTTGGCCTCAGGGCAGCGTAGGAATCGCCACAGGAGTGACCAGAGCAGAGCGCCGGGCCTGTCAGCGCCTCCGCACCGGCACAACCGGCAAAGCTGCCCCTTTCACGCAATCATAGAATCATTCAGGTTGGAAAAGACCTCNAGCCCCTCTCGGCTGAACAGTCCAACCTCCTTCAGCCCTTCCTTGTGAGAGAGATGCTCGAGTCCCTCCATCATCTCCACAGCCTCCACTGGACCTCCTTTGAGAGCTCCGCATCTCTCTTTTCCTGAGGAGCCCAGACCTGGACACAGCATTCCAGATGTGCCTCACTAGGCCTGAAGACAGGGGCAGAATCAGCCCTGGAAAAGCTGACAATGTTCGTCCTAACGCACCCGAGGACATCACTGCACCCAGGGCACGCTCCTGGCTCATAGACAGCTCGTTGTCCACCAGGACCCCCAGCTCTTCTTCGCAGAGCTGCTCTCCAGCACGTCACCCCCAGCTTGAGCTGGTGCCCGGGCTTACTCTTCCCCTGATGCCCTCGTCCCCTCCCTGCTCCCCGTCCTTACCCAGGTGCAGGGTGAGGTTGACGGCGGTGGGGTGCTGCACGCCGGCCAGCATGGTGCGGCTCTGCCACCAGGTCGCGTCGGCCGGGCTGTTGTAGTCGGTGAGGAAGGCGGCGCCGTGGCTCAGGTGCGGCTGGGCGGCGTCGCAGAGGTGGCAAGACTGGGTGACACCGGTGACCCCAGTCTGCACGCAGTACTCCTCTGCCGGCGTCCCGCACGTATGCGTGGCCAGCACCGTAGCGTTGAACGCCGCGTTCACGAACTCGGGCATGCAGCGCTGCGCCCGCCCGCTCCGCTCCTCCGCGCACTCATCCATGGCGCCGCCGCACCGCGCGGGCACCCACAGCCACATTACCCACAGCCACAGCGCCCGGCGCTCGCCGCCGCCCCCCATGGCGGGGCTGCGTGAGCCGGCGGGGGCACGGGGGACGTCGCTCGCTCGCCAGGTGCCGCCGCTCCGCGCCGGCTGCGGGCTTGGACGGGCGAGGCCCGGCGAGNTCACCCTTTCTATGAAGAAATTCTTCATAACGTTCAACCTCGCCTAAACCTCCCCTGCTCAGCTTGTCCTCTTGTCACTTTTTCACTGGCATAAGATGTCGACCTCCCCTGGCTGCCCCCTCCTGTCAGGGAGTTGTGCAGAGCCAGAAGGTCCCCCCTGAGCCTCCTTTTCTCCAGGCTGAGCCCCACCAGCTCCCTCAGCTGCTCCTAATGCTCCAGACCCTTCCCCAGCTCTGTTCCTTTCTTTGGACACACTCCAGCCCCTCAATGTCCTTCCTGAGCTGAGGGGCCCAAAACTGGACACAGCACTCAAAGTACCTCAACAGTGCCAGGTACAGGGGAAGAATCACTTCCCTGGTTCTGCTGCTCACACTATTTTTGATTGCAGGTGCCACTAGTCCTCTTGCCCACCTAGGCACACGCTGGCTCATGTTCAGCTGGCTGTCGACCACCACCACCAGGTCCTTTTTTCATTTAAAGGCTTTTCATAGGGAAAAAAAAAAAAAGTTCCTCGAGAAATGTGAGAAAATTGGTTGCGGGTTGCCAGCTAGGCTATGCCAAACCTGGATGGTTTGTGCCATCCAAGGGCATGATCCTAAGCAGATCTGAGGGGACCCACCTCAGCTGCTGTAATTTTTTATGAACTTTTGGTTATTTCCTTACCTTAACTCAGATCTCTCTGTTGCTTAGAGGCATCAGCTCTGTCAGACCTGGCCACAGACTGCATGACAACTTTTAGCTATCCTAAGATCTCTCTGTTACTTTTCAGGTTGAGGTATTGTGTTAAGATTGTGTAAAATCCAGGAATCCTGTAAAGCCAAAATGTCTCTGCCCATGGCAGGAAGTTGGACTTGCTGACCCTTAAAAGTCCCTTCCAATCCAAACCATTCTATAAATCTCCTTTTACAGGAGAAAGTGCCTCCAGAAGCCTTCTCAGTAAACAGGAAACTACTCCTCAAGACAAAATTGATAGGGAAGTCAAGGAAAGGCTTTGTAAATTTGGTTATATCCTGAGAAAGCCTGAATGCAGCCTGTGGCTGAAAGAACTGAAAAAATACAGTCTGTTCTCAGAAAAAAATCCACATTGTTGTTTTAGAGTAAACACATGTATCCTACAGAAGTCCTTGAATTTAAGAGCCTGAGCCAGACTGTTCACAAGGTCTGCGCAGCACATACGGGTCAGCAAGCCTAGAAATTATCCTGGTGCTGGGAGATGTTGTTATTACATTTGTGGTTGTTATTACACATCAGTGTGGTGATTCCTCTTTTTGGGTCCCCATAGAGTGTTAAGCTGGCCATGGTGAAAATGTCTGCGCCGAGGGTTCTCCAGGTACCACCAGCAGAAGGGACGCCATCAGAAGTACAGAGTCACCACTGCCTCGCTATTGTTCAGGCTGGGATGACAGAGCAGAGGAAAGTTGGATTTCCACTGCTTCCCCCACTTTTCCTCTTTTTCTGAAAACAAGTCATCTGTTGTGAAAGCAGTGCTGAGCTGATGCAATCAGGGCAGAAGCTCTGAAAACAACATGCTGATGGAGGTCCTCAAGTTCAGCAACAGCCTGGCTGGTGCCTGCAGCTGAGAGTGGACATGGCAGGACAGGCAGCAAGGAAGGCACATGGAACAGCTCAACGTGAAGAAGGCAAGGATCAGTATAGAGGTGAGAAGGAGGCAGGGGCTCCAAGCAGGATCAAAGGGTGTTGCCACAAATCCCTATCAGTGATGCAATGAGATCATCTGTCCATATGTGGGAGGTTCCCATAGATAATGGAAAAAATTCCATTTCATGTACATTCTTAGGTTTAAAGATAGTCAGTCTTAGTACCTAAACTAAATAATTTACTTGAGTTTTGTAACTATTCAGTTTCCAACATTTTAAAGTACCTATATAGGACCATGCTCCACAGTTTATTTAAAGTCCTCCCTGACATTTTCATGGTACTCATTCTAATAAATCCTGACAAAGATATATTTGCTGATATTTACTATTTGCCATCGAAATCCACTCCGTACTCTTAATGCAATTTCATCTTAACGTACACATTTAAGACACTCTGACAGATCAAGTGATGCAGTTATATTTCATTCAGTAAACCTACACTCATTTAACTGAGATTATTTAACTCATTTAACCAGAATTAAATCTCATATCCCTGTGAAGACATGATTTGTGCTTTTCTTTTCCTTTTTTACCTACTGAAATAATCTATCAAAGCATTAAGACATATTCCCATTAAACCCATTTTCTTCCCAACACAGAAAAGAAGTATCCTTGTGTAAAATAACTGTGCCTTAAAAGCACAGAACCTGGAGAACTTCTGTGACTTTGCAATGCTTACAGGGGGAATAATAATAAAAATACATTGGTAAATAATTACAACTGGCAACTCCCCTGATGCAGAGTGAGTCATCCTGTGTGGCAAGAGTGGCCTGGAAGGAAGGACAGGCTATTTGATATGATGGGCATCTACAGTTAACCAGCTGTAAAATCTTTGTGGATAAAGTTCATGACTGTGCTGGGCTCAGACACACATATTGACTGTAAGTTAATTGTTACTGTAAGTTAGCTGGGTATGTTCTTACTTCAGTTCTTTTTTGACATACACAGATTGGGTTAAATGATTGAGAACAAGTTGGGAGAGACTAAGAACAAAGAGAAGAATTGCAAAAAAGGAAAAACAACATAAAAGCCTGATAGGAAACAGCTTTTATAAAAGCAACTCTTACAGGAAATTCTGTCAGCTCTCAGAAGGCCAGAACTCCCAAGGCTGGCAGTCTCGCTCTTAGAATAGACCTCTTTTAGGGAAAAAAAAAAAAAAAAAAAAAAAAAAANTAAAAAAAAAACGCAGTGTTTTCTTTCCTTTTGATTAAAAAAGAATTTACAACAATGTTGTGTGTGCCCACAAGCAAGTTGAAATAATTCATTAGGAGCACTGATGGCTTCTGTCCTTCTACAGCAGCTCAAAACAAGTGTTAGCACATGTATACACCAAGATATTTGACCCATTTGGGGCTTAGGAAGTCCAGAATGTTTTTCACATGAGTCAAGGGGCAGCACTCATTTTAATTTTCAGTCTTCCCATACTGATTTAGCATCAGCATTTATTCAAGGACAATATGTGTGCATATAGGAAAGGAAAATGCCAAGGGAAAACTCAGAAATTTCAGACTGTGATAGCAGACCTTGGTTGCTCCATGTATGTCAGTTATTAAAACAGGTAAAAGTAACACCCACAGAGAAAAAAATTCCTGCTTTTGTTAATAAAAGTAAATATATAGTTTTAGAACCCCCACATTAAAACTTTTGTACACCCCAGCATTTCATTACCAGTACATAGATGTCAGTTTACACTAAAGAATGAAGGACGGAAAAGCCCCATGCTCACCATCAGCCTCATAGAGTTATCAGCCTCATAGAGTTACCAGCCAGTGGAGTGGAGGATCCACCCAAGTAAGCTTAGGAAATGTCACTTGTCATAATCTGGCTGGTTTGGGCAGTATAAGAAGTTTCCAGCAGCTTCCTGCCCTGCTCTCTGTCATGCAGGGGCTTCCTGCCAGCCCCACTACTTTTCTCAGCAGACACAATCAAAACAACAGGAATTGCAGCAGACATCCACCCTCCAGCCACCAAACAGCCAAAAAGACTTAAAAGAAAGTGAGTCAGCAGATCCACCAAAGAGTCGGTGTGGAAGAATCAAAATTCAGAAAGGCCGGGTGACAAAATTCAGATGCTTTTATGGGTGGATGTGAAAAAAACCCCTCTGCAGTCTCCAGTAGTGCACTGGGGACTAACACAGCACAATGTATGAGATATGCAATTTTGTATTAAAATATGGCTGAAAGCCATCCTGCTTAGCAGAAATTCTTCCACACTTAAGGACAGCTGTGAAAGGAATATGAAATTGTTTGGTAAATTGCCTGAGGTATTCACAATCAGTACAAATACAGAGCAAGTCAAACAACCATACTAGTTACTAAATATTCGTATCGCATCATGATTTTATGGAAGCAGAAATTTACTGTAATCTTATTAATATAACTGAAAAACAGAACTATTAGCCTTGAAAGCAGAAGGTGTTTCATAAAATGGTTTATTTAGGTTTTACTTTTTTCATCACTCTTTTGCAGAATGTCCCAAAAAATCTTGTACAGCAACTGTGGGTAGTTGCTGTAAAGGTGAGTAAAAATGTATCTCTGGATCTGTTCATGTGAGGTAAGCTGCTTCTTTACAAGTTCCTGCAAATCCTGGAGAAATGAAAGATGTAAGTGGATTATTTTATCTCTTTTCTCAAGTGGGTCTGGCATGTAGCCTCATTTTCTCTTCTTAATAGTGGTAATGTTGGGAAAAAATGTGCTAAAACAAAAATAAAACATGAAAGGCCTGTGAAGCTTTTCATCTTCCTATTATGGATTCAAACACAGCCCATCCTTTTAACTTTTTTCATATATGTAAACTGAATTCATAATCTTTTATTCCTAGCAGATAAGATTTATATATTTTATCTTTACTCCCTGCTTTTATTCTGTCATGTAGCCCTGTGCAGAATTTAATCAAACACATCTTACAGTCTACATTAGACCGTGGCAGTAACATCAAGACCTAGACCAACCCTAACTATACTCCCTTCCCCTCTCCAAGCCCTCCCCTTGCCTGTCCCATACCTTTCCCATGGAGAAAGAGACATGCATGGATAGGCTCGTTCAGCCTTGAAACATCCACTGGAGAAGAGATTTTCCTCAGCATTTCTTTTACCTTCCCTTCTCCCTCCCATTCTCGGGCAGTACACCAGCACTGCATGGATGAAAGTGCATCAGGGCAGTTGATTAGATTGATTTCTGTGTGGTATTAAATTTATAGTATAGAGACACTAAATTCTCTGAGAATTTAGCCATCATCATCCTTGCACTACAGGGTCCACTGGTGGATTCACTGCCACCAAAAAATTCCAGCAATATTTAGGTTTCCAACATGACAATGAAGTTTTCTTTGTAAAGAGCAGGACTCATTTACCCAAATCCATTTGTATAATGCCCGAGTCCTGTTCTTCACTGACTTGCTTGGCTACACAAATCCTTCGCCTGCATGAGCTGGGGCTGTTTACACTACACCAAAACATTCTCAGTGAAGCTATCTTCCAAGCCTGATAAAATGCATCCCAGAAAGTAGTGTGTGTATTGTGGTTATGGGTATCTCACCATGTAGGGTGTGTGACCACAATGAAGTTGTTTAACAACTTCCTGTCTTTCCAGCAGAATTCCCAAGATTCTTTCAACAGAAAGCTGGCTAACTTCTTTTGCCAAGTAAAAACAGGGATGAAATTTTCATCCCAGTCAGCTCTTTATAATTTATGGTCTCAACCTGTCTTTTCATGGCATTGTCTTGCCATGACTATAATTTCATTAGCAGTGAATTGTGATGTTCTATCAGTTGTAAAACCCTTCATTTCTTCATACATGATGGCTATTGAGAGCAACCTTGGTTCAAGTGTCTCCCTCATTACAAGAGCTCACCTTTGTCAGTCTGATGTTCTTTAAGCCTAGTTTTCATGAACTTTCCTTTGCTTTTCAAAAATAAAAGAAAAAAGCAGTCTCTGAGAAACTCCATCTTCTTTTAGATCTTTCTTTTTCCTGGAAAAAACCTGTAATGCCTTGTATACTTTATGCATTTAGCCTAAGGTCTCTCTTAGCCATTGGACTCATCCAAAGTCAGCTCAGCCATCTAATGGAGGAGGCATTTATGGAGACATTCAAGATCAGTCTGGACAGGGCTCTGAAGCACTTGATCTAGTGGACAGTGTCCCTGCTCACTGCAGGGGGTTGGACTAGATGGCCTTAAAGTTCTTTTCCAACTCAAACCACCCTGTGCTTCTCTGACAGTTGATTGAGAAGGCCAGTCTTTTCGATGACAGACTTCTAATGAGCAGAGCTCCTGTTTCTCCTGCTAAATAAGTAGTTTGTCTTGACAAGAAAGCTGCAGTTATTATGCCAGAAGGGTCAAACCTAGACAACCAGCTGGAGGCTGGGAACACTAGCATGTAATTTTGGGATCTGGAGATCACTGATCTGCCCCAGCTGCTTGTCCCTCCCCACAAATCTCAACAACTTGTCTCTGCTCCCACATGGACTTAAGGCAGAGCTGCTTCCCTGATGCATGACAGGGAGAATACAGTGAAGGATGAGCAGCTTCAAGGAATCTGACCTACAGGGCTGCTTTTGGGATACATACCCATGTCCTTGGCTGTCAGCATGTCCCAGTTCTGGTCTTGGTACCCCCAGCACACTACATCCTTCCCTGCATTGATGTTGAAGGTCAGACAATTACCAGTTAAGAGCAGAAGAGAAATTCTTTGAACTCAAAGCCCCCTGCCACCAAAGACTAAATAGACAAAAGAAGCCATTGAAGGAAAATCTGTTTGGTCTCTGTAGTCAAGAACCAAAATTAAAAAAAAAAAAAAATTACTTGGAATTAACACAATCTTCTGAAAATATAGCTATTAGCTCTACAGAGTCTCTGCAAAGCAACAGAGCATACATGAACTGCAATTTTCAGAGGTTTCTAACTCAGCCACCCTTAGATGCTTGCAAGAACACTGAAGGCTTATTTTTAGCATCAATACCATCCCATGTCAAATTGCTGTTCAGAACAAGCAGAGTCACTGTGAGATACATACAGTGGCTTTGGTATAAATTGCATGTGCAAAATAAAAGAGAGCGCTTAATTTACAATTAATCCTGATCCATAAGGCAGTGTTGGAACCTCATTCATTGGGAGGAATTGAATTCCTATTTCCTTCCGTACCCATATTTTCTTAAGAGAATTTATCCTGCTGGTTTGAAGCATGCAAAATGCTGTGTAAACACTCACACAGCTACTTACAGATCATCAAAGCAAAGAGGAAAATCAACATTTTTGGAAAGGAAATTATATTTTTAAACTTATCACTGCATACCATAAACAATGGGAAAATGTATAAAATACTTTATAAATAGACTGTTTCCTGCTAAAGTGATTTTTTTTTCTTTTTGAAGTTCCACTAGCAAACTACGTAAGGAGGAGATTTAAAATTTATTATTCTTATTAAAATAAGAACTCAGTAGGCAAGAAAAAAACACTGCTTTTATACCTGTAAGCTGCATTTTGCTTTCTGGGAACCTCAGCATACTACCCACATTTTCATCCCTGACACTCAGATGAAGGAAATATCAGAGGAACAAAGTCAAGTGTTCAGCAAAATGGAGTGATTGTGAAGGGATGGGAAATTCTATACCCTGTATCCTATTATTCTACTTGTCAGATCTTTAAAGAATAGGAAATCTATAGCTTCTGCAACTGTTACTAATTTCTTCCATTTTCCTGAACTACCTGTGTTTCTTCTTACAATGAAGTTGGTCACACAACAGGTAAATTTGATTTAATGAGTTTTGCCAGCACCACCCCCAGGGTTGCTCCCTTCCAATTAATTTAGACAAATATAAATGTAATTCCCCACACAGTACTTGGAAGCATCATAAGCTTCCAAGTAATCACCAAGAGTTCTTTTCAGCCCACCTAAATTTGGGAAGTGTGCAAGGCCAAGCTGGATGGGCTTGGAGCAACCTGGTCTACTACAAGGTGTCCCTGCCCATGGCAGGGGGTGGAACAACATGAGGTGGAACAACATGAGGTTTAAGGACCTTTCCAACCCAAACCATTCTGGGATTCTGTAATTCTATTAAAATATTTAAAGTTTTCTTTATTTTTTTGCTCCACCTTTTGTTTTGTTTTCCAGCCATTCTTTTCTCTTCCTGGATGTTAGGCCACAAGTCCCAAGGGAGCCAGGCAGCAGGAGACTTTCCTGGTTTGTTAACCTGTAGAACTCAGGCTGGAAGCTTTTACTCATTTTCACCTCATCTCCAGCTGACCTGTGGACAAGTACAGGTACACCCAGTTTTAACAAATTCCATTTCTCAGGACAGGAGGCAACAACAACCATTCCCTCACTGGAAGCCATCTGACCAGGTCCCAGTTTACACAACTATTCATTCACTGGAAGCCACGTGGCCAGATCCCATTTTAACAACATCTGGCTTTCCAAACAGAAAAAACAGAATGAACAATGCAGCACAGATAGCACATGACTTTGTTAGTCCCTTGAATTATACAGCAGTCATTCAGCATTTTTCTCATATTTAACCAAAGTACTCTCACTCACATTCCCTTCCAGGTCACAGTTGGGATGGCAGATGTTCTCCCAGTGTGTTACTCTCCTTGCATCCTGTGGTGGGGATTGCCAATTTAGATACTTTGTGACCACTTTGAACTCTCTCCAAATTTTTAACAGTGTAAGAATGCTGGATGTCAGATTTGGGTACAATTTAGAAGTTATCTTTTCATTAGGATACATAGAAATAATACAAAATTTTTTATACAAATGTCTTTGCAGCCACTATGTGTTCAGGTCTTTTTCTTCCCTTATTTATTTACAATGATTTTTAAGCCCTCTTCAGAGAACGCTTTCTGCAGATGTAGTTTTACTAAATTTGCTTTCCTGACAAAGATCATTTACATTTACAAACCAGACCTGAGTCCATAATTTAGTTTACAGTAACTCCTTCTCCATGGGTCTCTTCTGGAGAGTCTCTACTCAGTTTAAAGGTCACCTTTACTGAAGCTGAGCCTGGAAATCTTCAGTCTGAAAAGAAAGGCTCCCATGGAAGCTGGAAGCAAAGTAAGTTACATAATGTGGGAAAGCCAAGTAAGTTACTTCCATTGTTTAGACAACTTTGGATATATGAAATCACAGGCAATGAGGAAAGGACCCATCCTTTAAAAAGTAAATGCAGAAACCAGCATTTGGGACAGCTTCAATGCTCTTTGTTGCTCACTTGTAGATGTTGGTTACTATGGCTACCTGATGTAGCCATTCTTTTTAACGTATATTTTTTAATATTTTTTAGTCTGGACAAGTATTCTACCTGGAAAGAATTGCAGGATAAGATGCTGTTCTCACAAAATCTGATTTTTGGTTTACATTACAGACCATTCATTTAAGTAGCTTTGTGAGCTGAATCACGAGATCATACAGCTATGTCCATCTATCTGGTTCTTCATATGCCTGGCGATGTTAATGTCACATTGCTCAGAAACATCTCTGGCTCAGTTGACCAAATGCAGAAGTGTCTATCAGCTTGTCGTTGCTCCATCCTTGGCTGTACAGAAATCTGTCCTTAGTCTCCTTGCTCCAGCTGTGAGTCTTCTTACCACCTTGCTCTAGTTACTCCTGAGGCATTGTTCCATGTTGCTTTACTAGTCTCCGTGCATGGCGTTTTTAAGGCTATAGCAATTTATCTCGAGAGCTGACAAGACATTTTAAAACATCTTTTTGGTCAAAAATATCGAGTAGGCAACACTGGCATGGATCCTGATGACTCTCGTGATTGAGAGCCATTCAGGGAGATAAAGGTTGTTGTAACACTGGCTTTGTCCCAGTGATAAATTTAAAGTGACACTTCAAAGTCACTTTACAGTCACTTAAAGTGACACAATCAGTCAGAATTGCAGAGATGTTTATTTGGAAAAAAAAGAAAAAACCTAAATTGTTTTAAAACTTTGTCGACTGCATGCGACTGGGAACAGTCAAACACAAAACTTCAGTGTTTTGAAAAACTTATTCTTGGACTTTGTCCTGAGTGAGGGAACAAAAAGAAATATTAACCTGAAGCTCTTGAGAGTCTGCAAACCTGAAAATGCTTTCACATTTAGCTGTTGATTTGTTTTGCTTATTGGTGCTGCACTCTTTGAATAAAGATTATCAAACAGCAGCCTGCAACTCATAAGCTGTTTCTGCTCGCGGTTTGGCTTTGTTTTTCTCTCTTTGTTTTATGTTACAGCCAGCTTAAAATATTGCAAAACCTCATAGCAGAGCACGTGAGGGCCCTACAGCACCCTCTATTCATCTGTTTAATAGAGAGGTGTTGCTGTTTTGGGGACAAACTGGTATAGAGACTTGCTCTGATTCTCCCATTGTCTGGTGATGATGGTGATCCTCAGCAGTCATTAGCATGTGCAGAGGAACATCTTTCTGCACGATTTATCCTAATTTACATCAAACCAAGATCAATGTGTGTTGCACGTTAAACTTTTACCCAATATTGATGTCCTGGTGTAGATGCTCTGTGAACCACTACCAGTATGATCGTGCAAACATGGGCATTCCTATTGGAAACAAGGAAAAGTCTTTGGGAGCAAAGTTATCTTTGTTTATGTAACAAAGGTGTCTTCCATAACTGATGCGCTAGAGATGTTCCTGAGGCTGGCAGCCTCTCCAGTGCCTCTCCTGGGATAGGAAAATTTCAAGTTCCTTAGCAAGCCCTTGGAAAAGCACTGTTTGTCTCTGCTATGGGCAGAATCGGTGCAGGATGAAGATGCTGACCCACTGCTGTCTATTATTGGTCTGTTCTTTTTGGTCAGCATGGCTTAGCCCATCTTTACTTCATTACCCTTGCTCATCTTTACCGGCACAGCGGGGCCACTGTGCTTCTGCTGGGCTCATACAAGACTCTCTCCCACGTGACTGCACCAGAACTGGCTTCTACAGACACAGATGTAATTTTTACCCCCTCTTCTCTCTCTCTCCTCTTGTGGCAGACTGCTGCCATGCCCAAAGGATGAGCAAAGCCAAATTCCATTCCTGAAGCATTGCTGAACCTCCTGTGAGCAGCCTGCCAGCTCCACTAGCCAAAGCAAATGTCTGCACTAGCCCTAAGGGAGGGGGTGAACCATTTTATGGCAGCTGTAAAAGGTCACAGAGTAAACACCAGCGCTACTGCTCATCTGCTCTCCCAGTGATCCAAGCAGCTTGGGTGTTTCTGTGGTTTGTATGAGAGCCAGTGGTTCAAAGCTCTCTCCTGGCTTTGTGAGATTTACATTACAAATTAGAGAATTAGGAAAATTTAGTTCATTAATTTGGGTTTGTTCTATCTAGTGGGAGACTGGTTATTCTACTTGAGGTGGGTCTCAAGACCTGTAACACTTGAAAACTTTTGTCTGAAAATACACATTCTGCCTTTTCTGCATAATTCCATGCAAGGCCCAGGGCTTTTGGGCTTCTTCATTTATAGGCATGGGGGCATTCCAGGAGATTATAAATATGTAAAAGTCTAAAGTTGTCTCACATTCAGGGATGTACTAGAAAACTTCTCATTTGGCTTCTCCTAAGAACAAAACCAGGCAGTTTCCATTGCTGTGCTTAATTTTTTTATTATGAGTTTAGTAGGCCTTTCCTTCTGCTTCCACAGTGGTCTTTGTAGAGTGTTTACATGTTCTCACTTCCTTCAGCTTTATCTCTGCAGCAGTGTATTCAGGAGATGCCTTTGAACAGCCAATAATGCGATTGGATCTCAAATTCTTCTCTTTATTAGAGTTTTGCTTATTTTGTGTGCAACTGCAGACTGTCTCTGTAGTAGAACAGAGTTTTGTAGTAGAACAGTTTTATTGTCCTGGAATGCTTCTTGCTCTTCCCTTTCCCCCATGAATGATAGTTATGCCAGGATTTTATCTCATCTGGTTATACTTTTTTGCAGTCTTTCCATATTAGAAAATTATTTGCAAGCTTCTACATGTCAGGTAAAAAAAAATACAACTTTTTCCTCGTCTCTATGGCTGTTGCATCCCCTTACCACAATGCAATGATATCCATGATACCCTTTGCATTCTTCAGTGACATGATTTCAAGGGGCTGAAATGGTGATGGAATTTGAAGTAGTCAGTTCAGGTTGAGGAACTCCTCATGCTGCAATGGGTCCCATGTTAAAAATATCTGGAAACACATAAGATCTTGTGTTTGGAGTGGATTAATTATCAAAGTAATGTCAAAGAAGAACTGGCAGCTGGAGAAGATGATAAATACAGGAAAAAGTGACCTAGTCAGGGTCTCTGAACTGCTGAAGATGTGGAGGAACTATATCTCTGGTAATCCTTCTGAGTCATCAACTACCTGAAAATTTAAGGGAAAAATAGGAAGAAAAATATATAAAAATTCCAAGATACATTTGACACTTGTTATGCTTCAAAACTGACTTTTTGCTAACAAGTGCCCAGATCTATTAAAAAAATTGCATATTTTTAATCAGTCTGCTTTGTTTAACACAGAGCCTGCATGGTACCCACTGAATGCTCCACTGTTTTACTGGCATCCTCACTTATTTTCCATAAATAAATCTTACATTCAATCCAATACTACATATAATTAACATTTCCAGCATAATCTCTGAGTAGTTTTCAGATGAAAGTAAAATGTATCATTCCACCACTTATAGTGAGCAGGGTGTTTTTGCCATGATTTTAGAGGTAAGGATTAAGGTAAAAATTGTTCCATGGGAAAAGAAGATTGTTCAGGTTGAACAGCCTGGGGCTTGTTTTCCAGGTTATTTAGCAGTTGGTAAGGGCAGTAATCACTCAAGGGCATGGACCTCACACACAAGGTGGAGAAGTGCAAAGCCATTTCTTGCATAGTCAGAATTCCCTAAATACCAGCAGACAACAGGATATCACATCATATATAAACAGGAAGGATATTCACCACAGTGTCCCCCAATCACATGGGGTATTACACAGATATTCCCTAATATGGTAATAGATAAACAATACCCTATAAGGCCACAAAGTACAATTATCGCTCCCCATACGTCCAACACTGTCCACAAACCCACAATCCTCTCTCAGCCCATCCCCGCTGACCTGGATGCACTCCCAGGGTCACCTCCGGGCCCAAGAAAGAGGCTCTCTCTCCAGTCCTCAGGGCCTATTTCTTTACCACCACATCGTGTACTACAACAGGTAAGTACTCTGAAACTGCAGTTTTCCTTGCCTGCATATCCATGGGATAATACGCAGGTGACATGCATATTGCGCACGGAATATGAAGGATGTACAATTATTGAGAAATTGGATTAAAAGTTGGGAATTACATGGGAAATGTGACAGTGTCAAGGAGAAAAATCTCTCATGTAAATGAGCATATCAATTCCTTAAGTATGACCTGAGTATGTACCAGAAACACTTTATATTTTAAGAGGGGTTCTGGGGCAGAAATATATTGGGAAAAATACTCTGTTCAGTGGCTGGCACAGTGTAATAAAGAGTATTTTGCTTTTTATCATAATATGTCCTTGTACTAGATAACGTACTGTGTTTTAGTCATAACTTTAATATCTCTGACTTTTAGCTGGCCTGAGACTTTTGAGCTCTGATCCAGCACCTGGTATTTATGGATTCTTTTTTTCACCTTGGTGCCTTAAATTCATCATCAGCTGTACTAGAACTCCTAATGTCAAAGCCTACCTTCCCTCCCACTGGAGAGGCTCACCCCATACCAGCCAAGCTTGTACTTCAGACAGTGCCAGATTTCTGAGTCATTCCAAGATTTTTAAAAAATTCAAGTTTATAATGGTGCCTTGGAAGACATGACATCACTGGGAGTTTCTCACAGAAGTTTTCTGCTCTGAGACCATCCAGCAGACCGTACCTGTACATGTCTGTACAGTTCCCAATGTGCAGATTTTGGATCATCCGAACTCCTCAAATACTTTCTTTCCACCAGATCCCAGAACAGCTCAAGCCTGCAGAGCAAAGGGGTGAAAAGTAGAGGACAAGCAGAAAACAGATGTAGAAAAATTCTTCAGGAAGGTCACTTATCAGTGCATGGAATGAGGCAGAGTCCCTGTGTAGGAAAGCATAGAATTAACCCCTCAATAAACCCACCATGAAATGGTGATCTGGGTTATACGATACTCAAACTCCATCAAAGAATTTGTCAAACAACTGAGCAGCTGAGGACAAAATGAGTAACAACTGAAGTGGTTGTTCTGCTAGAATTATACACTGAGAGAACGTATATCTTCTAAGATGCTTTACAACAAGCAACATCATCAAAACAAACAAACAAACAAAATCCGCAAAACCAAACAACCAACACTTGAGGTATCTTTCCTTCTTCCTTGGAATCCTTCCTAAACTCCTGGGTATCACCTACCACAGTTTTTTTCAGGACTGGTAGGGCTAGGTAGGACTTCCCAAGGCCAGGTTGGAGAGGGCTTTCAGCAACCTGGTCATGGAAGGTGTCCATGCCCATGGCAGGGGATGGAATGGAATGGCCTTTAAGGTCCCTTCCAACCCAAACCACTCCGTGATTCTATGATTTATGACGGGACCTTCGACTTTCTGTTCTCCATCCCATAGGTAGGAATTTTGGGCCATCATTATAGCAATAGAGCCACATGACTTTATATGTTGATATTATTTTTCTTTCTGCTCACCATAATGGAGATTTTCTTTTTCTTGCACTTGCCTTCTTTGAAAAGTGCACTGATACACAGTTGAGACAAGTCTTACTCCCCTTTCTCCCAAAACACCCAGGTGGCTATTAATTCCTTCAGTAGAAGGTAAGAGAAAAAGTGAGGAAATACGCATCAGGCACTGGCTATAGGTCAGGAGTTGAGATGTGTGTGAAACCAGTAGTTGTGGAAAAAAACCCAGTTCTTCATGTATTTTTCAGTATGGGCTTTCTGAACATCTCTTTGCAGATGGCAGGAGGAAAACTTGGAATTCTATAATACAGTCCTGGTATCTAAAACCTCTCTGCAAAAGGAACTGACTGCAGGAAACAAGGTGGGGCAGATTTATAGATTGCTCTTAAATTGGAAGCTTTACTTTTGCTTTTTTATTTGCTCAAATGTAGGAAGTGGTGCTCAGCTCTTCCCTGTGAGGTGAAAGATTTTCCTACAGACCCTCCATTAAAGCAACATAATTTGAATGTGGCTTTACTAAGTGGTACAGTGCAGACCATGAGGTCATTTTCCTAGGGGAATATGAGGCTGTAAACATATCCCTGTTAACTAAACACATTATTATTGGGCCTTAGTATTATGGTCTCTTCTAATTTACCTTTATGAACTGTAGCTCAACACAGTCCTGATTAATGGTTCTCAGCAAATGATAGAGAACTGCTAAGTTCCCCAGGGCTTTTAACGGGATTAAAAACTTTCAGTGAGAAAATAAACAGCAGAGGAGAGTTTGTTAGCTATTGCCTAGGCAAAAAATACTGTGCTGCTGGAATACAGAGAACAGGAATTCGGTGACAAATCTGTTTCAAATAACACGTTAATGACAGACAATGTTTGAACTGACAAACTGCTTCCAAGCAGCAATTTCCAAATCTTTTCCCATCAAAGCTCCGAGTGAGCAGACCAGTTCCAGATTTAGAGGGGTCATGTCAAACTTTGGCTTTCAGACATAAATAAAGCCTCATGATCTTTCATGCTAAGTTGCACACCGTGGTCAAGTTGTACCTGTGACATTAGCTTTCCTCTGGCTGGCACTCCTCACTCTTGATTTGGAGGCAGAAAAAAGAGATCAGTTAGCAAGTTGCAATGCTAATTTGCAAGATAAAAATTCAAGTAACCATCAAGTGTTATCCTTCATATTATGGTTTTGAGGCTATTGTTAATATTGCTTTTCTAGTTTTCCACGTGGAATTAGAAAACCAGAAGAAATCATGACTGTTTCCAAATTCTCTTATGAGAACTGTGTGATATCAAAAGCCAAAAATATTTGATATATACAGAGAGAAGTCAATGACACCGTGGCTCAGGTAGTTCCTTCTTCTTGAATTTCAGTAATTCAATATGCTGCACAAGAGCCATGAGTGCTCTGGCACTCTGGCTTTTTGAAGCAAAGCACAGATCCATGCACTGGCACAGTAAATTCACTGCAGGCTTCCGTCTTTACTGGGAAAATGTACATGTTATTTCAAGTTAATTTTCGGTTTTCTGTATCCTGGCTGTTTAAGCTCCTTACTAGCCTGTCAGTCCTTGTTTAGACTGTGCTATTCATCAAGTGCAGGCAAGGATTATTGCTTCCCCACTTAACTGGCCATGATGGATTAGATATTAAAAACCAGACTGAATGTTATTATGCAGTACTTTCATACTTGGCACTCCTTAGTATGTAAAGCACTAGGCACGTAAATAAAACCATAAGTTGTGATTTGTAGATGCTAAAAAGTCCATGTCTCCTTCTCCCTCCACAACTTGTGGCTGAGCTCCCAGACACACTTCCACTTTTTTAACACCTGGCTGCTCCCTTAAGAGCTCATTAACTTTTTTACCAGTTCTTAAAAGCAACATGAAATTAGAATCAGAGTATCCTCAGCTGGAAGGGACCCACAAGGATCACCAAGCCAAATTCCTGGCCTTGCACAGGAGACCCCAAGGATCACTCAAATTAGATCTTTATGTGAATGAATGGGGCTGTGGTGTTGAGCTGTACCCAACAGGCACAGATGTCTTGAGGAGCTACAAAATTCATCCCTGCATCAGTACCAGAATCAGTGAGACCTCCCAGGACAACCAGTAGGGTATTAATGGCAACATTTTTTAATCTTTTTCCCCCAGTAATAGTAAATAATAGCTTTACAACTACAAATTAGAAACAATTCTGTAAATAGACCAGAGAAAGATCACCTTTACTCTAAAAAGGGAATTTCTTTGGCTAGGATGTAACATCAAATACCCCAGTAGAACCATTTTCCACTAGTATCATAGAATATTGTACCTGTACTTGATAATCCTTGGTATCCTATTCTACTTCCTCACCTTGCACCCATCTCTTGCCTCCTGTTTAAATTCTAACCAGTAACAGGCAGAGGGAATTAGAAAGCTTTAACAGGTATTAGATCATTGTAGCGGGTTCAGTTCGTAAACTGGGTAGAAACACCAATTTAGTGCAGTGGTTTGAGGTCAAATTATGCATTACCTCCCTGATGTCCTTTCTGTGAGATAAGCATTAGGAGGAAAGGCAAAGCAGGCACAAAACTTAAAGAATATAAACAAGTTTATTAACAGACTTAAAAGAGGAAAAAAAAAAGTCAGACTAAACCTTCAGAACATCTCTCTCCCCCCACCTCTCCTCCCTTCTACTAACAACGTAAAAGAACACAACCCTTGAGATTTTTAGTCAGTTTACCACCTATATAATAATTTCTGTTTTTCAGTTCACTTAGGGAGAGGAGTCTCTCTTGGTCAAACTATGGAAACATCTCCACAAGAAACAATCTCTTGCAGCTTTAATGTCACAGCAAGGCAGCCGCCCAGGATGATTCTCTGCTTGCATGTGAAAGTCCCTT
>VWZQ01005978.1:216231-245709 GCA_013397015.1 Myiagra hebetior
CTTCATCTGGTCTGGAAGAATCTTACAGCACTAAGAGTTAATCTCACCCGGGCCTTGCAGCTGGAATTCACTTATCTCTTGGCCACTGATCCTGCCGGGCAGCAGCCTCAGAGGAAATTTCAGCCACTCGAGGGGTGAGGGCCGGCCTGGCCTCTGAGGGGTGTCCGGCGAGCAGGAGCGGCTGCGATCTCAGCCAAGCCGCCCCCGGCTGACCTGGCTGGGCCCAGCTGGCAGAGCCCGGCCCAGCCCGGCCCCCCTCAGTTATCTGTTTGGCCACCAGAAACAAGAGAGTTTCCCGGGCTTTGTTCCTTCTTAAAATGTGGATCACAGAGGGGTGTCAAGCTCTCTAAGTGGTTTAAAAAAGTTGCCAGTATTCAATCTAGCCAGTTGATTGGTTCTGTTGGGTCTAGAGGAAGCTGTAAGCATCTCTTTGCAAAGAACCACCTCTGTGGCAGATGGAGCCTTCTTTAACTACAATTCCCAGCTATGCTAAACCACGACAACCATACTCCAGACTTGTGAGTTTGATACTAAAATTAAGTATAGTTATCTTTAAAACCACTGGACTTCTGCTTCATGCTTCCAGTTTGGTGCTAGTAACATGACTGAGAACACCATGTGTGAGGGGCAAGACAAGGAAAACTGGCTTTGTCTGGATGCAGAGACTACAGATATGCAAAGGGAAAGTGGCTAATGCTATAGCACATCTTCCAATGTCCATCCCTGCTGACTCTCCCATAGGTTGCTCCTGGGCCCAAACTGGAAAAAAAAAATTATGTTTTTCTTAACGGTGGCATAGAGTGACAATCCTTCATTCATTCATTCTTCAACCTACAGAAAAGTCTGCATCAGCAGAAGGAAGTGTGTTACTGCAGCAGAGCATGCAGGAGATGATACATACTCCACAGTAAAATTAAATTTGGAGATTAATATCGATAATCTGTAATTCAGGGCTGGATTAAAGAAGCAGTGCTTCACCCTTACCTCGTTTTTAAGAACTCTTCATGAGAATACAAAAAATGTTGGGCTTCCTTTGCAACCATCACTCTCCCACACGCCAGTAAGCACAATTACTGGTTCTGCAGTGGCTTTAGTGGGGATGTGGGGAGGTTAATCTTGTCAGGCTTGGTAATGAAACAGGACTGGAAGACTTTTTATCACCTGTATGTTAATATACTTCTGTGAACATCAGGCAGCCAGCTGAGCTTCCAGTGTCTGGAATCCGATGTGTTCCCATTAAAGAACTGTCCTTTTCCAAATGGATGTGGAGGAATGAAGCCCGACTGTTTGGGAATTGTAATGAACACTGCCTTGGATGAAGGGAGCAATTCATGTTTCTGAGATTGCTCCAGGTTCTGCAGAGACCAGCATCATCACATCAGTCTTGGAAAAGGTATTCCATGTTCCTGCATGATCTGGATCACCCAAACAGCTCACCACCAAGGGACACACAGCATGCAGGAGGCTGGCTGCAAAGAAAACAAGTGCTGCCTGGCATGGTTGGAAAACCACTGCAGCTCGGCCTGTTTGCACAGCTTGTGTGACAACAAAGTGAAATCCCCACTGAGCCTAAGATGTGGTTTGGAATCTGTTTGGCAGGAAATTGTTTTAGACACGGAAAAGGTTTCTTCAGAATGCCATGTATCTCCAACACTCACAATTAGCAACAGAAGCCTTAGAAATTCAAACCCAAACACAAAATCAAAGGTATAGCATGAAAGTCTTTAGAAACAAATTCTTTATTAAGAATAAAATCATACAACTTGCAGGAGATTCCCTAAGGGCATGATATATTACAGAGTTGTTCTTGTACTAAGGAACCAAAAAAGGCAAACAAACTGGGAAGAGGAAGAAAAGAATTTGGGAAGGAAACGCACTTTTGTTGAAGTGGAAAGACTTCACTGAACTGCCATCACTACCACCCACCCCTGCCTGCATCCCTGTAGCCTCCTCGGTAGCCCCCGCCAGCTCCTCGGTATCCTCCTACTCCTCCTCCTCGGTAGCCACCCGCACCTCCGTAGCCTCCCCCAGGACCACCTGGGTATCCTCTTCCTGCCAAGTGCCAGCTGGAGTAGCCGTAGCCACTGTAGCCTCTGCCCCTGTGGCCAGAGCCGCGCGTGTAACCTCCCCAGCCTCGGAGGCCACCACCGTTGTCGTAGCGAGCCATCTTGGGCGGGCGGGGGCCATCCCCGAACCTGTCAAAGAACATCATACCCTTGAGGCAGTCTTACAAATTCCATCTCTTAAAGATGGGAACTGCCACAATCCTCAGCTAAGCCACCTCAATTTTCTGTGAACAGAATACAGTAGTTGAACTACAGTTGCATTTTTGCACCTTTTCCACTTCAGAAAAGTTTCCTTTGCTTCAGAAGCAAGGCATGGAAACAAGGGGCAGCAGACCGGTGCAAGCCTAGCCAAACATGTTTTCTTTCCAGGAAAAGGTTTGCCCAAAATAAATATGGATTGTCTTTTCCTTAAAAGATAATTTGTTTTTTGTGTTTTGGAAGAGAGGATGACAGCTTTTATTCCTGAGAGCTGTGTGTTCTTGTTGTGGAAACAGGCAGTGATGTGTCTGCTTAAGGCTTTGAGTGCAAGCATTTCACGCATGCTCAGAGCATGGCACTGAAACCAAAGCCTGAAGTCCCCATCCTCACCTCCGAGCTCTGGCTCTCACCTGGTGCTGGCAGCCGTGAGTGCCATCCCTGCAGCCGCTGGCCGGGACAGCTGCCGGATCACGTTCAGCATCCGCTCGTGCACGGGGTCCAGCTGCCGGATGATCCCAGGATCTTTGGTCACTTCCACTACGAGGGCCTCCATGGCAGCACGCAGAGCAGTGATGCAGGCGGCTGCTGCATGTGGCATCTTCAGCTTGATCCTGCCGCAAAAAGAGGGTGTTAGAGCTGCCATGACTTCCAGGGGAGCACCCGGGAAGGAAGAGGTTCTGCAGAGTGGCTTTTCATTGAGCCAGAAACCTACATTCACATCTCTGAGGTTCTAATTTGTCACTGAAGGGGTGAGAAATTCAGGAGGCAAATCTGAAAGATCCCTAAAATTCGGCATTGTTAAAACGTAACTATTCTTCTGGTAAAATTTGCTTTATGAAATTTAACAAAGGGCCATGAAGATGCTCTGAGGGCTGAAATCCCTCTGTTCTGGAGACAGGCTGGGAGAGCTGGGGGTGTTCAGCCTGGAGAAGGGAAGGCTCCAGGGAGGCCTTAGAGCCCCTTCCAGTGCCTAAAGAGGGCTTTCAAAAAGGAGACACAGGCAGATAGTGATAGGACACGGGGAAATTGTTTTACATTGATGGAGGGCAGGATTAGATGCGATATTGGGAAGGAACTCTTGCCTGTGAGGGTGGTGAGGGCCTGGCACAGGTTGCCCAGAGTAGCTGTGGCTGCCCCATCCCTGGGAGTGTCCAAGGCCAGGTTGAACAGTACACCAGGTTTGGAACAACCTGGTCTACTGGAACGTGTCCACCTGAGATGAGCTTTAAACTTCTTTCCAACCCAAATGATTCTGTGATTCTGTCATTCTATACTCAGATAAATACAACTTGTAACCTCTTGCATCAAAACAGCAAGATACAAAAATACAAAGTAAACTGAAAACATGAGGCTCCAAGATTTTGAAAGGTCCAACCCTCAAATTGTTAGCGAATTAAGCTTAAGGAATTCTTGGCCTGTTTTACAGACTAGGGGGTAAAAGAAAAAAAACACAAAACAACCATCCAGATGGTATTTGGTGATGGCCATAAAATTTACACTGCCAGAGGCATTTCTCTCTTCAAGCTGTTTCTGAGCTTTGAAAACAAGGTTTCCTCAGCCTTTGTCTGAGGAGGTCCAAAACACATTTTACCTTTTACCTTTCAGTTAAAGAAGAAAAAAACAGCAGTTTTTATGGAAACTGCTTTGTCCTGTTTTCAGTTTAAGCAGATAATATGCATGAAACAGGACTCAAATTAACCCATCTCTTCCTCACAGGAAACAAAGGTGATGCCTTCCCAACACACCTGTGGCTCATGGCTTGCTTTGGGGTCCCTGTTCTATAGAGATTTGGTCTGTGTTAGCTGCACTTCCATCAGTCATGGGGTCAGAACTGGATGAGCTTTGAGGTCCCTTCCAACCCAAACCCCTCCATACCAGTCATCCACCAGAATGAGCTCCCCATCTGACAGGACTTTCTTAGAAGCAAAGAGAAGCAGCTGCAGTGGGCTCACCAAGGTCATGGTTTTGGCAGAGATGGCTCGTGTTCGAATCTGCAGGTGAAAGAGGAAAATTACTCTTGAAATGGAAAACAGAGCTCTACACCTTCCTCTGGACACTGAAACCGGAGAATTTTGTAAAAAAAACCCCTAACAACACACAACAAAGCTAGGTATAAAGTTTGGAAATTACAAGAGCATGTGCACATACAAAATTGAATGCCAGGCAGAGGTGTACAGGGGTGCAGCACTGCCTGGTGTAAAACCTCAACAAAAACTATCTTCCATTTTCAAGCATTCATTTTCCATGTCTGCAGTTATACAGCTTTTGCAAGAGCCATGTCCATGCAGTCAGTGCTGTGTCATGTTACACTGACCTTAAGCTTGAACCTAAAGTGAGAACTTGGACAACATCAAGCCAGAGATAACAGCCCTGCTACATGGCTCCTGCCCCTCAGTTTAAAGAGGAACAGAAGAGGTACCCAATGGGCAGGGAGAGAGCTGCACACAAATCTTTCCTGCATCCCAGCCTCACCCAGGTGCTAAGACACTCTTAAACCACCATCTTATTAGCTCTCCATTTGCTGTATTTTGGCTTAAAAAAGCAAAACTTTTTGAGCTCAAAAGTCTTTTGTTGGATTTAGGGGATCTCACTTGAGAGAGATGGTCAAGGCGGATCAAAGGTCTGACCCTCCTGGGATCCTGATACAAAAGGTGAAGAAGAAGCAAAGCCTCACCACAGCTCTGAACTATGGACTGGGAATCCAGGCTGTCAAGACAAGATCCCTGTACCCAAAGGATTTAAAATTCTGGTTACTACCAAACACAAAAGCATCGCCTTCCTTTGCTCCTTGAGCAGGAGCAGCTGAATTCATGATGGCCATCACTGGAGCACAGGAGAGCTCACAGGGGTTGCAATGGACATGCACAGAACATATACCAAATTCATGGGATGGAAGAAAAGGTCATGGAGATCTTTTGCATGATGTATGGGAAATGGGAATTATCCCCAGCAGATGACAAACTACCTACAGGCCACCACAGGAGCACCCCAATGCTATACTCCATGTTCCTGTTTTCTCCCTGGATTCATAAGTAGCAGAAGTGATAAGGGTAAAAATTCTCTGATGTCTAATTAGTATGGAAGAGCTCCTAAAACAAACTCTTAAAGAAGATAATGATTTAGATCTTTCTCTATAACATGGCTGTTGTAACAAAACTCACAGGAACTTTCCATGCACTCCTACTTCTACTGAAAGCGGTTGACTGGAAGTTACTAGGAGGCCAAGTGACACCAGGACCGTGTAACATTCACTTTCTGGAAAGAAAACCAACCAACAAACAATGCCCCCCATCACCCCCCACTAAAACAAGCTAAACATTGCAGTCAGGTTTTTTCTTATGTCTTCTTTACCAAAAAGAGCCTCTTGAACAATTTGGCAGCACATGATCAAGAACAAACCCAAAGTCTCTACCTTCTCTCCAAAAACAAAGAATGGCGATGGATACTTGATGTCCTGGCTGCTGAAAGGGCAGTTGACAGATGATTTGTGGATGAGAGCATTGTGCCCCTCAGTGGTAAGAATTTTCCTCTTCTCCTTGTGGTAACAGACGTTGGGGTAGACCCCAAAAGCCAGCAGGGAGATTACAACATCCAGGTTGTTATCAGGGCCAGTGTTGTTAAACGGTTGAGTCATCAAACATTCTGGTGGCAGAGAACAGAAGAGTGGCTCAAATCCATGGGACATGTAGGAGAGCACACACAGCTATTTAGGATCCTGGATCAATGCAAAGCTGTTTAGGATTCTGGATCAATGCCTTTTCTGATCGAATCACCTGTTAGATATGATCTCCAATGACCTCTGCACTCAGAGCATTAAAGTTCTACATTCAATTTTTAATTTCTTAATGGAGATTGAAAAGCTGAAAAATACTACTACAAAGAGGTATTTTTCTCTCCCAAATTCTTCAAAAACAAGGAGAGATGGGTTTTCCCAGAATGCGCTGTACCACACTGTGTTTACTCTCATTTGTTTTGGAGACAGATTTTTTGGGGGAAGTTAGAATGGATGTTTTTATTAGTTCATTTGTTACAAACCTCCCCAGAGTTATCTGGTGGCTTGTTTTCAGGTCATCTTGCCCAGAAAGAAAGTTACGGATAAATGCAGCACTGATCCTAACAGCATGAGGAAAAAAAAAAATTAAAGGAATTTAAAGGAAAAAAAAAAAGGAGGGGATATAAACATCTGTTAAATCCAGGCAGCCAAGCCATTTCACTGATCTCTTCAGAAACATTAGGCAAATTCAGAACCTGCTCTAGTTTAAGAATTTTTTCTCTAGAAAATGGAATAATTTGGCACCCTGCTGCTCATCCCTCCTGCAGCACAAACCCAGGAAGTCACAGAACAGGAAACTGTTCAGATTACATAGACTCCCCACTAAGACCTACGGAAAGAAGAGGGAAAGCACAGCACAGCACATTTTGGAGATGCAACAAGTGAAGAAGGAAAGTCAGGGAGGTAACACTCTAAGGACAACTGTTTAATAGATTTTTACCTGCAGATCTAACCTCAGCCTCCAAAATCTCCCTGTGTTGCACCACAGCCATCACAACTTTAGGAGAGAACACTAAAATTTCACCTGAATGCAGCTGTAAAAATGGAGTAGTGTTATGGCAAATCCCCTATACTGCCCCTGTGCTTGGGTGCTCAA
Source organism: Myiagra hebetior (assembly GCA_013397015.1). Classification (NCBI taxonomy): domain Eukaryota; kingdom Metazoa; phylum Chordata; class Aves; order Passeriformes; family Monarchidae; genus Myiagra; species Myiagra hebetior. The sequence continues at coordinate 223,145 of VWZQ01005978.1, forward strand.
CAGAGATTATCCTGGTTATTTATTTATCATCTCAGAATGAAAATGCAGTCATTAAATTACAGAATTTAATCAGAATCACCTTCAGGAAAGCCAGAACTAATAAGTATGTCTTTCAGCTGTACTTTTGCTTCCCAGGTCATTCTAAGAGTGGCCATGCTGAGTCTTTTGTGTTCACAAAATCTTTTCTCTGCTTCTTCACCACCCATTCTGAAAAACAAACAGAGGAAATTAGAAGCCTGACCAAGGAAAGGAAAAGCTCACCCTGTATTGCCTGTAGCTTCCCATCACCTGCTATGCCAGACAACGTACCTTGCATCATCCCAGGCTTGGAAGACAGAGAGCAAAGCTACATGATCTGAATACCTGGTCCCAGCAAAATTCCTATGGACATAGCCCAGGCGTTTTCCCTCATTGATGAAAGGTTCAGGGAAACAAGTAGCTGCAGAGATGGTACAAACAGCATCTCCCACACTGAAAGGAACCAGAGAAGGGATCAGAATCATTCAGTTAGTGCTGCCAGCATCTGCTGCAGGCTGCAAATACCAGGGAAAACTTCTCTGCTAGAGACCTTAGGAATGTGGCCTTCATCTGCTAGAGTTCTTCACTGAAACACTCTCCTGGAAGCGGATGTTATATTAGCTCTATCTGCCCTCCCCTCCATCCATACGCCACCTTCTTCTGGTGAAAAGGACCCTACAGTAATCACAGGACCCAACAGCCATCACAGTGACAAAAAATAGATCTTCTACTAAAGCAAAATGTGGAGACTGATTTTTCTCCTTATCTCATTGTTAAATTCCATATCTCCCGATCTTTAGCTCACTGTTATACCTAGGTGTTTCAAGTCCCACTCTTAATTCAGCAATATTCAGCTTCCACTGGTGTCTTGCTGTTAACTGAATTTCATTTAACTGAATGTTAACTGAATTTTCACTTTATTGCCTACACTGGAAGTTATTTCTTCTCTGCTCCCATGAAGATTCAGTCCCCTCTTCCCAGCTGCAGCATTTATTGCTCATCTAGATGTATTGGTTTTCCTCTCTCGCACATGTCAAGAGGCTCAGGAACTCAAAGAAACAAGAACCACTGAGACCACTCAGCTTACTAAAAAATACAGCCCATGATCATCATCTTGCCCAGACGAGGTTCGATGGGAAGTTTGGCCAGGATTCTTCCAAGAGGTGTCAGCTCGTCGTTGGAATCCAGGGCATCAAGCTCTGAAACAAGATCCCTTGTTATCACAGACAGTTAGCTAACCCCAGAAATCTTTAGATAAGAAATTCAGAGTTTTAATAATTGTGTTTAAATTGAACCCCACTCATATTTAAGTTTAATGTTGGTTACACTGTTGCCAACCTGATTTTCAAAACCAGTTTGAGGTCAAACAAGAGGTTTTACTACCTGCTCTGTAATTAGAATAATCACAATGTAATTCACATACATAATTTTCCATTCCTTTTTAGTTTGCTTCTGTACAACCCCCTATTACACTAATAAACCATCTATTATCTAACGGATCTAACCTAATTTCCACCTCAGGAAAATCAAAGCAGCCCTGTCACAAACAGCTGTGGAGTCTTCATTGCCATTGCCAAATCACAGAACCCTCTTCATCAAAAAGGGCACACCACAAACTCTCTCTTCCTTGATGCTTTACCTGCTTTTCCCTTCTCCTAAAAATCATCCCCTGTATTCGTCCTCAAAGCTACCAAAGGTTTTTACACATTAAAAAAAAACCAAAAAAGAAGATTTGTAGCTGGAGCAATTAAATGGGAAAGGAAACACAAAAAGGACTCCTTAGCCACCATCAAATCCATCTTTCCTGGTATCTATTGAACCCAAAAACCTAAAGAATACTTGGAAGAATAACATGTTTCACCTTCCTTAGAACATTCTAGCAGGTATGTCAGGTATCACAGGTCATCCAGGAAGATGCAGAAACAGCTATTTGGTGTTAGAAAATATTTGCTTTTTCCCCTGGCTCTGCAATTCTAAGCTGCACAATATGAAAAGTACTAATAATTCTCAGAACAGAAAGTCATTAAACCTGACTACATATCCCCAGCTATGTTTTTTCATTCTAGTCTCCCTCCTGTATACAAGCAATGTAGGCTCAGCACACAATTTTTCCATAAAATCAACAATCAAATAGATACTTCAGCTGTTAAAAATTGTAGGAAGTACATATTTAGTAACATTTACAAAGTGTGCTGAGGTTTGAGGTTACATTTATGCTTTACATCTAAAGCATAAATTTAGAATTCTTCCCGGCTCTATTTTATTCATATTCTAGTTATTTCCTTGAAGAAACTGGGGAGACAACTCAACCCACATCTCAGTGTCTTCTGTTTTTCATGCAGATTCATAAACTAGAGATTTAATTACTTGACAAAATCTGAGATACTGGGTCAGCAAACTGTAAAAAGCAGTAATTATTTAATAAACTACCAACCTCTGTTTTTCAGTACTTTTATAGAAGCTTTGTGAATGCCTCAAGCACTGGACTGAGTCTGTGTCAAACACAGCAGTGCCACAGCTGGAAAACAGGAAGCTGGAAGCTAACATAAGTTACTAGTAAAACAACAAAACAAGCTTCAAGTTTGAAGGCTCAAATTTCTTAAAGGAATGACACTCCACTGGGAATTCAAGTATTTCTTCAGCTGCACAAGCCACTGCCACCCACACGATGCCTCCAGGTTGCTGTGTCAGCCAGAATATGCTGCCCCACCAATCCACCCAGAAGTGGTACAGCCATTTGTCAGAGATCATGTACGTGGAAAACTGCTTGGAGCCAGTTCCACTAGCCCAGGATTACCACACAGCCCTGTGGCCACAGGAGGATACCTCTCAGTGTGCGTTCCGCTTCAATCACCGCGTCCAGAGGGGGCGGCTCAATGGCTTTGGCCAAAAACTGGCCGATCCCTCCCAGCCGCAGCAGCTTGATGCTCAAAGCAATTTCATGAAGTGGTGTTCGAAACATTTCAGGTGTCATATGAGTCTGAAGTCTGGAATGAGAAGAGAACAAAGTCCCATTTCTCTGAACACAGGCTTTGATCACCATGAGGGGTCATTCCACCAGCAGAAACCACTGCCCTCCAAACTCTGTCTCTGAGCCTACCCATCAGCTCTCTCAGTGCTCCTGGAACTTGGGCTCTTCTATCACAAAATTCTGTACTTTTCCATTCTCCTTTGGGGTAAATTTATGCTGGAAATGCACAGGGGGAGTAGTCCTCACATCTCCACTGCCATTTGTCCTTTACAATCCTCTCCTACTCTGCTAAGGAAGCTCTTACACTCCTTAGAGACAACCTTTCAGCCTGCCCTATGTACAAGCACTTTTCTGGTGGAGCTAGAAAAGGTTTCAAAACACCTTGAACAGATAACCTGATTCAGCTGGCACCAGATTTAGATTATTTCTCTCAAAAAACTATCTGTACAAGTCCACAAACACTCTTTCCTAAGGAACTGGTGTATTTTGGGTTTATCTTCTCTGAAGGAAGGTAATCTTAAAACCATGATTACTTAAGTAGCCTAAAATCAGTTCACTGTCAAAAACTGTTAATTAAAATCATTGCACTGTACTCAACAGCAGATCTAAATAAATTTGAGGAATTCAAGGAAAGTTTTACTCAACTGATGCTTTCAAGAGGTTACCAAAAGTTGAACATCAAAACACAGCTATGCTGTAACAACCAGAGAAAGGGGCACTGAAACTTCCAGCAGAGAGATCAGATTGTAACTAACAGCTGTGTTGCCTTCTACAACCAGCAAAGAAATTTCCATGGCTGTAGTAACAGAAAAACAGTCTGGCAAAGAGGTCAAGTTTCAGAAGCAGGGAAGGTACTAGAACAGCATGAAGGGGCTTCCTGTCCATGGAATGGGGATGGACAGAAAAGTAACATCCGCCGTCCCTTTTTACCACTTTCATGACAAAATGTCTTTGTTACATGGCAATGACAGGTGCCTCCAATGTTTGAAGACAGACTAAAGCTTCAACCTCATTATAAAGCTTTTTTCTGCCTTGCCTCAATTCCCAAGCAGTATTGTTCGCCTCTTGAGAGGTTAGGTAGGTTGCAATGACACTAAAATCATGAACGATTTATCCACCTCATACTATGGGTAAAAACATATGTACATTCTTTTTAAGCCAAAGAACGGAGATATTTCGGTGTGAACCAACATCATCCATCTCCTCTCTGCGCTTTCTGCAATGATTTCCCCAGTATGACCAGAGGCAGCACCCAACAATTCTGGGAGAATTCCCTGGGGGTACTTTATTTCTGGAGACCACAGCCTCACCTCTCAAAGCGAGCTCTGCTGCACAAATGGAAACAGAACCCAGCTCGCACGCGCCCAGCTCTGCCTTTCCGCTGTTCCAAATTGGTTTTTGATGCCCAGACTGTGGCATAGTTTGTCATGTTGTTGTGAGCAGTGAACAGCTTCACTTTTTGCCTGTTACAGGAAAAACACCACTAAAGATCAAACGTCCTTTTTAAGCCCTGCCAAATCAGTTCCTATTTTATGGCTTGCAGCCACACTGCTTTTAAGAAGCCAACCACCCCTGAGCTTCGGCTTGTCAGGCATCGGTCTGGAAACTAAAGCATCACACTCCTTCTAAAGCAGTGCCCCAAACTATTGCACAGAATAACGTTCTCACAACTGTCCAAAAAGCTTAAAATTCTCATGAATTCATGAGCCTCTCCACAGCAAGGCAGGAACTGTAACAGACTACAAAAGTCTTCCTCTTTTCCATCAGCCAGACACTGAAGGTTTGTAAAACTCCCTTGGCAGATGACATCTATCAAACTGGTGTGGAGACCCAGTGACACTGCACATGAATAGTGCCAGAATGACCAACCCAGTCCCCTGAGATGCCAGCATGGTGTGTCACTGTGCTGACCAGCTAAAGACAATGCTAATTTGTCCTGAGGGAGTCAAGAGTCCTCAAGCCCAACTCAGGGAGCATGGGAACACAAGGCACTTCTGTGCACTCCCGAAACCTCCTTTGCATTCCCAAGGGTAGGATTTATGAAACAAAAAGCTGCTTCATGAACTCACTTGCAAGAGTCGATAACAAAGACCACATCATTGATAGTAATGCTGGTTTCGGCAATACTGGTAGATAAGATAACCTATAAAAACCAGGAAATGCAAAGCGATGTTATTGGGTCTGAAAAAGCTAACAATCCACAGCAAGATAAACTACAGAATTTATAAAAAACAGTCTGCAGTACATTCCCAAAAAGCCAAACAGAACTGTGCACAGAAAAGGCTCCATACTTTGGTCACTCCAGGAGGCACAGGATCAAACACTCGACGCTGCTCCTCCAGAGGAATCTGGGAATGCAGAGGTAAAATCCTGTACTGGTGGCCTCCTACAACAGGAATACAAGAAGGTTGGTAACTATTACTATGTGAATCTGATTGCTTCTTTCCACAACATAAAAATTTCTGGCTATCCACTCTCTCAACAAATTAGCTCCATAAGCCACTCATCTAACTCCCATCTTCACACAGTCAGTAGTTTCCTTAGGAAAAGATGAAATAGAATAAAACAGCTGCTTGTACCAAAGCGTGGGTTCATTTCTAGATGCTTCTGCATTGTATAGATTAAGTTCCAGCCAGGCAAGAAAACAAGGACAGCTCCTGGGACATTCAGAGTCCTGATATAAATCAGCAGGGCCTCAATGAGTTCAAAAGAGGTTTCTCTCTCATTCAGCTGAGCCATGGAGTGCTTTGTTTCGGGGCCATACTCATCGCTGCAAATAAGGTTGCAGTTGGCCTACAAAAGAAAAATACCACAAAGAAAATGATATAAATTAATTTACTCAAACTACAGAGACTGGCTGGCCAGGCAAGTAAGAAAATTACATATGTGGATAGATGCCTTTCAAGAAAAAATGGCCACTTAAAAAAATTTCAATTAAGTGGCCTAAACAAAAGTTTCAAACCTACAAATTAAAAGTTGAATAAAACTGATAGTTTCTTGACAATATGCGTAGGCACTGACAGTATCAACTGCAAGAGAAGAAGGGCGAGAATCTGAATTTTCACCCTAAAGGTGGTACCCTAAAAAGGTACCACCAAGCTCATTTCTCTCTTTCTTCTTCCAAGGTTACCAATCTTCACTTTCAAAAGCATTTCAGTTTTAGCTTTAAAGAGAAGTAGGTTGACAAAACATGAGAACCTTAGCTTCAATGAAAAAGAAATTCTTCAGTTTACAAGGGCAAGAAGAAAATTCAGTTCCACTGCTGAAGTTAACAGCAATCTCAGATATTAAAAATAGGAAAGCTGCCAGAGATGTTTCACTTCAACAATGCCAAATGAATTACACTCAAGCTGGAGTACTAAAAATGGCACTTGTTTAATTTTTCATATTAAAGTTCAAACATACATCGTCATCTTCACCACTTTCTTCATCCTTCTCTTTCTTCTTCTTTTCCCTTGGTGGAGGGACAAACTGAGTCATTTGAATACAGTCTTCCAGAAAATAATCTGCAAGGACAGACAGATGATCAGGACTGACTGCCAGAAGCCTGTGCAAGGGAACATAATTCTTTACACCATTTCTCAAGACCCTCCTGATATAAATCATGATGTTTCAGAGTATGAAGCCAAGACTGATAAAACTGGAGGCGCAACCAATGATTTACCTTGGACAGGAAAGGTTCTCCCGTAGACCTCGATGATCGGACAGTTGAAGAAGTATTCACAAAACATACTGGTATCGATGGTGGCAGACATGAGGACAACCCTGATTTCAGGATACACCTGAATGACATCCCTCAGCACCACCAAAAGGAAGTCAGTCTGAATAAAAAGAGAATAAGAGCATCATTAACTTCCTATCTGTAAAAAGCAGTATCTTCCCAAGAAACCAGAAGGAATTACACATTTACTGAGTAAGAAAAATAACAAGTAGCACAAAAGGGTAAGTGCTTTATTTTGAAACTACTGCAATGCCTGGGACAAGTAATTTTTAGGATTTCCAGTGTAAAGAAGGGTTCTTCTTTTCTACAAAAATAGTTTGCTTCCTTCCTAACAGTACATTACAACCCCAGGTCTTTTTAAACTTGGCTTACATATAAAGTAGCCATAATTCATAAAATAAATGGGAATTACTCAGTGCAGGTGTGTGTGAAGTTTGTAGTTCTCTTTAAATATGGCATTTATTTAGTTATGCCATGCAATTAGTTAGGCAGGCCCTTAGCTCAACAGACAAAATTCCAATCTCACTCAGAATTTCCAAACTTGTATTTTACATCACTAACATACATTTAACAGTTGAAGAGATGCATCAGGAAAATGTGTGTTGCAATTTTATTCAAATGAGTCCCCAAATTCTGTCCAAACAAGCTTAAACAACATGTCAGAACTTCACGGTTTCTCTCACTCTTGGTATGACAAAGATGAAAACTATACAGAATATTCAAGGGAACAGAAAATGTTTGCCGTTTCAAATTATATTCAATACCTCTCCTAATTCTATCATCAATTTGTATTTTACTTCATGTAAACCCTGAATTTCAATGTATCACTATCAAGACTGCAGGTTCTGTTAATACCACCAGTAATACAACAGTGTCAGTAGAAACAGCTCTCAAAAATAACAATGTCATTCAGCGTGCTCCCCCACTTGGACAAGATGTGTTTGTACTGTACTATTTCATTTTCCAGAGAGGACCAGGACACAGGGGATCCTAACAGGAAAATAGTCAGAGGGCAGCAAGGAAGCACAGGTCCTTGCTCTGCTAATCAGGTACGGAATAATTAAGAGTTCTAAAAATCTTATCAAAGGAAAGAAGGAAAACACACACCTAAAGCTTAGTAAGACACAGTTTCCTCTCGCATGTTGGCTACTACACACAAACACATACAGAAGTTAAACAGAACAGAAGCATAGAGAGATTAGGTCTGCCATCACCAGCTAACTCACATTAATGTCTCTCTCATGGATCTCATCAACAATAACATGACTAATGCCACGGATCCCAGCCTCCACCTTTCTCAGAAGAACACCTAAACCAGAGACAGCAGGTAAATGTTCGCTTAACAGTTCAACCTTTCCCCTCCCAGCCCCTGGTTTAAAAATCAGGGAATGTGCAGGCTGCCCAGCCCCTTTTCCAATTCCATCTCTAATTGCCACGCTTTCCTTTGTACAAGTGATGGCAAGGCCACGAAGCATTACCACAAGAAAGACTCTTCCATCTTTCCCAGACAATGCAGCTTCCCCTTCTGTCTTTTAAGGACAATTAATATATGGCAATTTTATCTCTTCATGGGATTATTTCTGTGTTCTATCAGACCTGTATTATCAGACTTCTGAACAAAAATCTTAAATCTTAATTTTTCTTTGCACTTTTATCCAAAAAAACTTTTTAAACTTTTATCCAAAAAAACCCTTTCAATATTCTGAGCAGACTTTAAAAAAATTTTAATTTAACCACATTTCCGCTTTTGCTGCTAACTCAAGAGTTCAAACCCATGATAAGCTCCAAACATAAGGAAGCAATACAGACCTACAGTGCAGAACATGATGCTGGCATGTGGCCGAGGGAGCACAGATTCGAACCGTACGCTGTACCCACAGCTCTGCCCAGGCTCTTCCCCTCTCTCATAGGACACACGCTCTGCTACGGAAACTGCACTGATCCGCCGGGGCTGAGGGGTGAAAAAGTTTTCTCTAAATTAATTAGGAGGTTTTAGAAGTTTATTGCAAGACCACCGGAAGCAATAAAGGAAATTATAAATGCTACAGGTGCCCTGTCCTAAGATTTCTTTACAAAGTAATTGTTAAACATTAATATTGTAACAGCAAAGGGGCTTTTTTTTCCACAAAGGAGGGATATAAGGATATATGGCAACTACCAGCTACCCCTTCCCAAATAATTTCCTTGGTCTGAGAGTTTTCACCTGGGCAAGGTTCAGACCAGATTACCCAACTGTAAATCCATGCAAGAGTAATACTCCAAATGAAAATACACATGATGCTGACGTTTCTCTTACTTATATTGCTGAGGATGTATCTTTATGAACCATGTCCTGCAATGATAAAAAGGGTCCTCAACACATCCTTCAATCCTTCAAGGCCAGGTTGGATGGGGCTTGGAGCAACCTGGCCTAGAGGGTAGCATTACTGACCATGGCAGGGTGTTAGAATCATATGAGCTTTAAGATCCCTTCCAACCCAAACCATTCCATGGTTCTGTGATTTTATCCTAACAAACAGGTGATTTCTCATATCCACCACAGAACTGCAGTGGCCACACATTCCTCACCTGTGTCACCACTATGTTGCACTCGGCAGCTCGGTTGGTTCTGATGTATTCATCCAGAATGTACTGGGGCACTTGGGTGGTTTTGCCACAACCAGTGGCACCACGGATGACAACAACAGAATTGTGATGGATGGCATCCAGAATTTCTCTTTCAAAATTCTTCAGAGGTAAGGCCTCTCTCTCTTCTTGGATCTGGAAAAAAAAGTCCAGGACATTCCCAAAATCTCCAAAAATCAGCCTGTTCTGCTCCACATCTATACTTTGCCTCACTTTACGCTTTTCCCTTACCCAAAGGAAAAACTGCCAAAGAACAGGTCATAGTTTGTATTTTTTCCTGGCACAGCACAACTCATCCCCACATCCACCGCAGTGGAACAACCAGCACTTCTGAAAACGTGGCGTGTATTTGTACTGAAATCCAGCCTTATACACTTTGTGTTACATTCGACCCCTTCTGGAAAATAAAGAGCCTAGCGCAAGGATAACAAGTCACAGGAAGCACACTTACCCTCTGTAATTCCTGATCCTGCTCCAGACGGTACATGAAATCACTTTTCAGATCCATGCTTATTTGCTCCGGAGTGAGCTGGAAGTGTAAGACATTACTTGGAGGCTTCTTATCTACACCATAACTTCAGTATCAGATCAGTCACACCAACATCATGATCCCAAATATCCGTGCAGGATCGTTTCCTACATAACTCCCTGAAATCATTTATGCCTCTGAGCTGTTTTATTTCATTCATTCCAGCGTATTAAACATTCATCTCTAAAGAAGTCTCTCAGAAAGACCGGAAACACTTAAGAACGAATGTTTAAATTTAAACACTTTGACTGCTTGAGAAACATACTCTATTCTGCAGGAAGCAAACAAGATGATGGTTCGGACAGGAGTTTTCAATATAAGTAATGACCTAATGTAAACACAAACCCACCCTTAAAACTGCAGCTGAAAAGGGAAAAGTTTGAAGAGAATTCATCAGGCAACTCCTGTTTTTCAACTGCAAAGGAATTCTGAAGAAATGCAAATTTGTTACCAAAGGGTAGCTGGCTAGTTGTTTTTACTATAAATTAGTAAGCTGCTCCAGTCAGAACTAGCACGGGTAAATCCTGAAGAGATTTGAAGCCAGTTCAATTTGCAATGTCCATATTGATTATGTGTTTTATACAGCAACAGCTACATTTACATTAGTTCCATATATTTTAAAAAATCAATATACAACAATCAATACTAATTTAATGTAATTTATGGAAAAAACTCCAGTAGAAAAAGTATTAAATTATTATTTTGGCCATAAGCAATCTAGCTGCTGTAGGAAAATCAAGTTCCTGCCCTGAGAGTCTTTTCTGACTAGGTTATACCAAACTACTCTCTGAACTTCGCAAACTAGCAATTCTTTCCCTTCTCCATTCTATCATGCCACATTGTTGCTTTTAATTCGTTCTGGGCTGAATGAGACTAGAAATGACAAAAAGTAAGAAAAGTTGGTTGCTTGTGTAGTAGCACTGGCTTGGAGCAGTTTCTCCTCCCAGAAAGAGTCTGAGCTTGGAAGTATGGGAAAGAGAAGCCAGAGAATTATAAATGACATGGCTGTGAACTTACCTTGTAATTTCAATTATAAACTTTGTATGGGCTGCACAATAGCAGGCAAAAGGTGAAACAAAGCAGAGAATTGGGACACTCAAGACACTGCTGCTCAAGACCTGATAAAACATGAAGTAAACACAAACAACTCTCTGCCTCCAGATCAAGAAGGAAAGAAAGTTTATTAGTGGACTGTCTTCTCCTTTGAAATAGTTCATACTTTAAATCCTGGTCAAGGAGAAGCATTAGAAGTTCTGGAAGCATGGGGAAATCAAGCAACAGATCAGTTTTTTAAGCTGTCTTACATTTGCCAGAGGACCGTCATCAATATTGCAGCCAGTCCAAGGGTTCCAGTTGGAATGAGGTGGTGACCAGGGAACAACTCCCATATGACTTTGTCTCTGCGATGGTTCAAAATGGGCCAACTTTTCAACATTGATCAGAACTGGATCACTGGGATCTTCAGGCTATAAATCCAAAAGCAGAGTGGGCAAAGACAGATAAATGATAAAATGAGCAGGTATGATGTTCCATACTGGAGTATCGAACCACATACTTACCAAAGGCACGATCTCCAGGGACAGCTCCTGTATCGTCTTTTGCAGATGATTTTCTAAGTCAGAAGACAGCAACACCTCATAGGGTTCCAACTAGGAAATATTTAAAAACTACACATCAATATACACAAAAAGACAGGCACTGGAAGCCAGAACTGTGGGCTATTAGAGCTGAACCGTCAAACACCTCCTCGTGAAACAAGACCAAAGAGTATCATCAGTTCAAAATTCACATTCTTGAAATGTTTTGACAGCTTTTCATTGAGTAAGAATTTGTAGGCTTTTTTTAAACACCTGAGTTTAATTTCAGAGGAACACATTCCCAAACTTGCAACCAAATACCTGAATAATATATATTCCTTGGTATGTGTATATATATATATATATATATGTATATGTTGTAATGCACTCGAATCCTGACAGTGTGCCCCAGCCAAGTTATCTTCAGTTACCCTTATCAGAGCCCTCAGGAATTCATCAAAGCTACTGGAATGTAAGCAGCGCTAAATCGGGAGAGAAGACATTGGAAAACAGCAAGACAGCAAGAAAGTAGGTAAAGAAGGACTGTACCATCCTGGACTAGAAACAATCAGGTTTTCTGAAAGGTGTATGCAGAGTGCGTGGACAACATAGAGGGACCAATCAAGTAGTGCGTGATCACGTGAACAACAGCTGCAAAAACGCGTAAGTATAGCGTAATGTAAACAATAAATGGCCTTTGTGAAATCATATTGATTCAACGTTTAAGGGTCCTGTGCTCCTGCATGTATATATATTTGAATTGCCAGAAAATGCTCATGTGACAGAGAATTAATCCAAACAGCCATAGACAGAAATATTCAAGCTTGCAGAAAAATTATACAGAAAACAGCATTTGTTACAAATCCTATTTCATTTAATAGGATGTAAAATTAGTTACTGCTCCAATCACATACACATGAAGTTATATTTCTGATCCAAATCACTGGCCAGAACAGAAACAGTTGCTAAAGAATAAAAATTATTAGTAACTTGAAAGATGTTAAATATGGACAGCAAACTTTTAACTCACTCCTGCTTATGAGAGTGCTTCTGTGTTATGAAATGAAAGCAGTAATTCCTGTCCCTCCTGCCAAACTCACCGATTCTCCTTTCTTCTTTGTCTGCCCAGAGTAAGGCTCAATGACACCAAGGTGGTAGAGCTGTCTGACCAGGGAAAGGGCACAGGACTGTGCTGCCAGCTTTTTGTTTGATCCGTGCTCGCGACTGAAAATCCCTGCAGCACACAGAGATCAGAGCTGTAGCAGCAGAGGACTCAAGCAGCTTTCACAGAAGACACTGCTCTGAACTGGGCTCTCTGACTGTACACTTAAGACCAGGTTTCATGGACAGGCTCAAATCTTGATAAATCCAGAATTCCAACATAAAATCCAACCAGGTCCCTCCATTGGCCAGCTTACACTGGCTGTGTGATGTTACTTTACTGCTAAGTCCTTTGAAGTTTTTCTGCATTCAGTGCCTAAGGAAGTATGATTATCCAATATTACCCAGCAACATCAAACAAATTATCCTTTACCTCTGGAAGTGGCTCCAACACACAACTATAACAAACTCTGTACCCACACACGTTCCTCTATACCAACACCCATCTCTTGCTAAGTTAAAAAATAAACAGGAGCACTTACTTCTGCCCAGCTGCTTCACATAAATGTTCATTTCTGCATTAAAGCTCCTGCAAGAGAAAGAAAGAACACAAAGCTACAATTACCAACAGCTGACACTGCAAGAATATTTACTCTTTCCAATATTTCTAGGCAAAGATCTCTGTCCTCAGTCAGAAACTCTAAATTCATAAATCGGTTAAATATTACTGCTTTTAGTCCCTTTAACCCCAAGTTAGTAACAGACCTGCCACCAACAGAACCAGAAGGTTTGATAAGAAGACTTCTGAATATGCCACTGTTCAGCACTGAAATTTAAAGCCACATTATTAGGAAATAAACTCTGAGCTGTCCAAGTTTAAGGCAACACTTACAAAGCAGGTGGGATCTTAATGTAACATTAATATGCATCCTAATGTACCATTAACTGTGTCCCACATTAGTATTGGTATAACATTAATGTAACCCACTAATAGCCTGTGTTTAATGACTAGATGCAACATTTAATACAGTTACTGTGCTTTTTGCCACACATTTGATCAGCTCAGAGCATAAACAAAACCAAACCAGGCCATTTAGTCCAAAACATTGAACTTATCTGAACAGGGGAGAGAATATTTGAATTTGCATGAATTTCCATTCCCTAATGCCATGCTCTGGAAACAGCAGAACTTGAGTAAGAGAGTTAAAGAGTTACTCAAGGATAACTCTGGTAGCAAACCCAACAATTTGCTTAGTAGACATGTAACTAGTTCAGTTAAAGGTTAACTGGCATATTAATCACAGAATCATAAGATCATGGAATGGTTTGGGTTGGAAGGGATCTTAAAGATCATCTCATTCCAATCCCCTGCCAGGGGCAGGGACACCTTCCACTATCCCAGCCTGCTCCAAGCCCCATCCTACCTGGCCTTGGACACTTCCAGGGATGGGGCACCCACAGGTGCTCTGGGCAACCTGTGCTAGGCCCTCACCACCCTCACAGAGAAGAATTCAGGCTTAAAAAAAAATCCTCAACAGACGAGGACAGAAATCACGATCCATGTTTTTAAGAATCCCAAACCTAAGCCTGTATTTGCCACATGAAATATTAAAGCTGAATTCTTGTAAGACAGGATTTAAACTGGCCAGTGTGACTCAAGGCACATGACTGGAGTTTATTGGACTGAGATCCTCTTTGGAAACTAGGCCTTGGCATTTGCACAGCGGGAGGCTGTGCCTTGCACCTGTGTCCTTCATTTTTTGCTGCAAACAAACAATAAAAAAGGTTAAATGAGTGATTTAACTTTCAGGTTAGACCTCCTTCCTGTGCTACCAGTGAACTGACCTTCAGGCACAGTGGCTTCAGGGGTCAAAGGCCACTGGCTCTCAGGGACACAACAGCCACCTAAGACACCGATGACAGTATGTTTCCCAGCCAGGCCTACAGTCAGCTTTCAATCTCATTCTCCACCACCTGAGGGGAGAACAGCAACACCAGAAATCAGTTTGCAGCAGAATCCCACATGATTCCCTAGTCCAGCCTCAGCAGCCCGTGTGTGAGCAGGCACAGGTCTGTGGTATCACTCTTCAGCAAGAACAGAAGGAGACACAGGCATCCCAAAACAGAAAAGCCACATCCCATCCCTTAATATGAGCTCATGCTTTGTATTTTAGGAGAGCTGTCTTTATACTTACAACTTACACCCTCCTGTCATAATTAAAGTTTCCAAATTCAAAATTTACAGCTAAGTTCTTAGACCATGAGTACAATTAATTGACCACAAACCTCTGAGAGCATGGCTGACATATCTGTTATAATCTATATCTCTGATCATTACCTCAAAAAAACCCCAAAACAGATTGGCAAGATGCATGACAACTGGTATTTCTTTAAAAAAAACCTATACTATATTATGTCCTCAAAACTCCAAAAACATCCCTCTCCTGTTACACACACCAAAAGGATTAAATCAATCAGTCTCCCAACAGTCCCTCAATGAGCCCTACAACACATCAGGATTGTTTCATGCCTATTTGATCTGTTGCAGCAGGTAGTGGATAGCCCATTCTACCATTCCATCCAGGGCAATCCACAAAAGCTTCCCTGAACAAAGAGCATATAGGAAACTCTGAAATGCGCCCCAGAAGAACAACAACCAGGCTGAGAAACATACTGTCATCTGTATAATTTCCTTCTGCTCAAGACTAGATAAATTTAAATACATGGGGTTTAATGCTGCAGCAGGTGTAACAAAATATGAGCTACACAAATATTCCCTAAGCTACAAGATAACAGAAATGTTCAGAAGCTACGCCTGCAACAAGCATAATTTAAATTCCTAGTACTGTACAAACTAACTTTTTATCTCTCTCTTAAGTGAAGGAAATGGCCTTGCCTGAGAGACATAAATTGAGATTAAGTGACTTGAAGACAGATTTTAAATGAGAATTTACAACTTTCTGCACCAATACACATCTTTTAGATGTTCTAAATGGTTGGAAGACTCAATAACAAAAGAATACCATAAGACCTGCAAGTGAGACTCTCACAAAAGGATGTAATAAGAAAATTCTCTTGTCTTTCTAAAAATATTAACTCTCATAGAACACAAGTTTATATAATGCAAAAATGCCCAATCCCAAACCCAGTCAGGAGAATCCAGCAGCAGCAGCATGCCACTGTTTCTGGCCACAAAACATCATTATAGTTATTTATATAAATAACACAATGTCCTAACATCTGGATGATTTGTAAAGACTGTTCCTAATAGGGATAAAATAATAAAAACCGTCAATTCTTTATGGACAATCTGTTATGAGCTACTTTCATTTGGGAGAAGCACATGCTTCTGGTGGAATGGCTAAAAGTCAAAAAAGAGTAATAACCAGCTGGTCTCAACTGAAACTTAAGACCCTCAGAATTCCTTTGGGAAGATTCTGCCAAACTTTTTTTCAAAAGAAGATTCCATTGTCAAAAAAGTTAATTATAATAAATGTATATAATATAATAAAAAATAGAAATAAAATGTTCTTAAAGCACATTGCTACATAAGCAAATTTAAGATTCACTTAAAATGCACAAAGGCAACAACAGTCACAGAACAATTACCACAAGCAATTGAGCTCTCTTTTCATTCAAACTGACACCCCAGCAGCTGACTAGAGGACAGAAATCAGTTTAAAAGCTGTATATCCAGAATTTCTCAGGAATTTCTTCAGTCCCTCAGATCTTGGCACTGAGACTCCTCACCCTTATATCAACATTTAGGGATGTTGTTGGTCCTGGAAAAGAACACTATGGCTCTATGGAGCACAGCAAGTAAGTGTGAAGAGCCACTGTCACCGAAAATATTTTGAACCCTTCAGACACAGATAGTGACTAAAACTACCAAACCTGTTGTGATCAGGCCCCATTTCAATGTATTTATATTCTTCCTGGATCTTCTCCTTTTGGAAAAACTGGTTCAGACGTGCCTTGGCATTTTCCAAGGTCCAACCCCCATGAAGATCTGCATTTAAGTCCACTTCTGACTCTGAGGTCTAATATGGAAAAAAAAGAGTATAGTTTACCAGTGTAAAGATTCTTACAAGTCTTTAAAATAACTCACCTACATGCTATAAAATAATTAAGACATCACAGAAAATGCTAAAAAGTCCTCAGTAATTCCTTACTTTCAGAATGAAATGTCTGTACAAAGTCCTGGATGTTCAGACTATCCCGAGCGATTTATTTGTTCCTAACTTAAACAAATTACCTTGTCAACAAGTAAATCTGCAGCTTTAAATCTGCAGCTTAAACTAACAGCAAAATATCAAAAGAAAACCGCAAGCTTGGTTATAAATGCAAATAACAAATTAAAGGGGATGAAAGATACCTATTTAAGAACTAAAGGAGAATTCCACTGCATGACTTACCTCCTGCACTTCTTGCTCCTCTTTCCTTGAATAATAATCTTGCAAGTTTGCACCCCGATCCCACTGAGCTCCATGACTGCCACAGTTTGCAGGTGCTGCACCTGGTCCGTTGCCTACCACACATTAAAAAAAAAAAAAAACAAAAACAAAGTAACTCCCCAAAACATGTTCTTAGCAGCAGAGAGGCATTGCCCGGCCATTTTGACAGGCCACGACCAGTCCCTCAGATCTCATGCAGTCATCCACACCTCTGCCTCAAAACTATGACTTCAGTGTCTGGTCTGCAGAGTGATGCAATTTGGGGGAGAAATCACCACCAAAACACATTCAAATACACAGAAATTACAATTTTCAGTCTTACCTACTTCACTTTTTAAAAGCAAATGTGGAGGAAGGGGTCCCCCCAGAGCTGAACTGGAACCAGTGACATCTCTAGCTGCTTCCTGTCCTCCAGTGGGGATATCACCTCCTGCTGGCTAGGGAAGGGAATGAAGGAAAACCTCAGCACATCAATACAGAATAGGTCATTTTACTATTTAGCTAGAAACTATTCAGGCAGTTTAAAGACCTCAGGCAACATTATGAGACAGTTATCCCCAGTAAATAGGCAATAGTTACTACCCAGTAGCAACCCCAATAGTAACACAACTGCCATGACACTGACTGGCACCGACCAGACACTGAACTGCCATGAAACTGACTGGCACAGGAAAACCAAAATAGCAGTCCTGTTCCCATTGGGTTTCACCTAGGCTGATGAGGCAGGGAGGCTGAGAAAACTCATATATCCTTAATGGAGCACTAGAAGAAGATTCTTCCCTCTCAACAGGTAACACACAACTTCATGCTTTATTTATTTTTTCACTAAACTTGCTGTAATGACAGAGTTAACCTCCTCTTCCTCAGCCTTTAAGTGATAGTCACTGCTGAGTGTTCACAAAACATCATAAAAAGCAATGATCCTGTCACACAGCTGAAGCAATTACGGTTTAAAAAATGTCAGATTTTCAACATCTGGTTTGACATACCTATGATTATTATTTTTGGGTTTGTTTTTGTTGGTTTTTTTTTCAAAGCATACAAGATTATATATATTATATATATATTATAACATGGCTCTAAAACTTCACAGTGTCAGGTGTGAGTACTCAGCACTTTTAAAGCCAGGTTGCACCTCACAGGGACTCTGAATTCTTTCCAGCCTCATCAGCTTTGCAGCCCAACACACAGCTGTATTTCCCAGACCATCCTACAACACTCAGTTGGACTTGATAATCTCAAAGGTCTTTTCCAACCTAAATAATTCTGTGAGTCCATGATATTCTGTATGGGCCCCAGCCTTCCAGCAGTGCAAGAAGTCCCTCACATTCATCACTGCAAAGAGGCACCAAACTGAACTCCAGGGATGAAACACAACCGAGAGCACTACAATGGCAGAGTAGTATTTGGTAAGAAGAAAGAACAGCTTACTCCAAAAGCAGGAATTTCATCCTTCTTCATTTCATTCACCCGCACTAAGTAGTTGATGAAGTCTCGAGCAGCATTGCTCTGCGCATCCTTCTTGTTGGTAGAGTTGCCCATGCCGACATAGTTGAAGCCTTCCACTCGGACCTGCAAAGAACAACACACAGCTCTGGCAAGTGCAGCTGAAAGGGGTTTGGAGACCAGCAACACCAACTGGAACACCAAATCCTGGCTGCTGCTAAGGACAGGAGAAATAATATTACTCAGTATTGTTACATATCATTATATATAGCCACATATTTCTGTAGGTTTTGAAAAGCAAACCCCCACATTCTGAGAACTTCTCCCCTAAGAGCACAAGTGCTTTCTAAAACCTCATGGAAGAAGAAAAATCAATGTAGGAAGAGACCCTACCAACATACAGCAGCAAACTCTGCCCAAGATCACTTTCCTCAACCTAAATACCAAACCCTTGGATAACAAGGACAGGAGTGACCTTGGGTCCACTCAGACATAGTTCCATGTTTTTGCAACATGGATGTGATTTATTGCTGATTTTTTTTTTACTTTAGCATAGCAATTCTATACCCTGGACAATGGTACCTCCAACCATACAGTAACCTTACTGGATTCACAGCCATCCTACCAGGCTGCAAAGAGAAATGTTTCAATGAGACTGATCCTTTCACCTGTTAAGCTTCCATGGATAATTATGGGGCATCAACATATCAAAACCAGTACAACAATACTTGTATAATATACAACATATACGTATAGTGTGACTTTTTACAAAAAGCATGGAGTGACAGAATAGGGGGGAATGGCTTCACACTGACAGAGGGCAGAACAGATGGGATATTATGAAGAATTTGTTCCCTGTGAATTTGGTGAGGCCCTGGCACAGGTTGCCCATAGAAGTTGTGGCTTCCCCTGGATCCCTGGAAGTGTTCAAGGACAGGTTGGATGGGGCTTGGAGCAACCTGGGATAGTGGAAGGTATCTGTCCATGGCAGGGGGTGGAACTGGATGAGCTTTAAGGTCCCTTCCAACCCAAACCATTCTATGATTCTGTGAGTATATCTATTCATACAACCATTCTATCCGAGTATTGCTCAACCAGTTATAATACCTTGAAAACTGCTTTAATGCCACTGTGTATCTTAGTTTTCTTACTGACATGGAAGACAAACAGAGAAGGGAAGGGTAAAATGACAAATTTAAGGTGCAGATCCATGGCATCACTCATGAACTGATCTGCTCTGCACATGGCCTCACACTTAGTGCCAGCTACTTGTTAGAGCCAACCTGAATTCACAGCTCCCACATCCCCAATATCTAGATGAAGGAGTAAAGGAGTATTAGAGCAGTGCAGAGTAGCAACCATTCCAGCAAGAATTCTTTAATACATTTCATCTGAAGTTCAAGAGTGGGCCAAAGTTCTTGGCAAAGGTGACATACAGCACCCCTACAGCACCCCTCACTAACTACTTTAACTGCAAGAACAGTCACACACGATGCAGAGACACCACCCATAAATAAACCAATCACTTTTCCCTGTAAGAACATAGTTCGGCTTCTTCCCTCCTTTCACTCATTTCACACTGCGCACATGCAGCCAGGACACTCTGGCTCAAAGCAGCCCGGCCATTCCTGAGCCCTCGGCTTCCAGTGACTCCCACCCAGGCCGGGCAGGGCCCAGACCCCGGTGAAGACCGAAGACCCCAGACCCCAGGTGCGGACGCCATGTTCCTTATGGCAGAAGACACCGGCAGCACCCCCAACAGGGCCCCAGGCTCCCTCTGACAGAGCCGCCAGACCTGCTCCCAGACCCCCGGCACTGACCCCACCTTCCCGGGGGCAAAGCCTCGGGTCCAGCCCGGCAGGGTCCTCAGCAGCACCCCGAGACCCCTGGCAAAGCCCAGACCCCACCACGAACCTCAGACCCCCGGCAGAGCCCCATATTCCCTTTAACAGGGTCCTCAGATGCCCGGCAGAGCTCTAGGTCCCTCCCGGCAACGACCCCAGGCTCGCGGCACGGTCCAAGTTCCCTCTGGCAGAGCCCATGCTCTCGTCACGGCCTCCAACCCCCCCAGCACAGCCCCCACACGCCCGGCAGGGCCCCGGCAGGCCCCCAGACCCACTCAGGGCCCTCAGATGCCCGACAGAGCCCCGGCAACACGCCCAGAGCCCGCCAGGGTCCGTCCAGGGTCCCGGAGGGCCCCAGTCCTCCTCTGTGTCCCCAGACTCGCGGCACAGCCCTAGGTCCTCCTCACGGCTCCCAGCCCCCCACACGGCGCTCAGCCCGCTCCCCCGACAGGGGCAGGCCCGCACCTCGCAGAGGAAGGTCTGTCGGCCGCGGCCGCCGGCGGCTCGAATCTCGTAGGCCGGCATCACCCTCCTCCTGCCGCACCAGGCGTACAGGTAGTTCTTCACGTCCCCCATGGCCGGGCAAGGGGCACCGGAGCAGGACCGCCCGCTCCAGCCGGCGCCGGGCCCGCGGCAGCACCACCAGGCAGCGCCTGCGCGCGGCCGGACGGCGGCCGGGAGGGACCCGGCAAGTGCCGGGCGCGTTCCCTCTGCCCTCCCTCCCTCTAGCGCCCCGCGACCGCCCTCCTGTCCGAACCGTGATCTTGTTCAGGCTTCCTGCAGAATAGAGTATGTTTCTCAAGCAGTCAAAGTGTTTAAATTTAAACAATCGTTCTTAAGTGTTTCCGGTCTTTCTGAGAGGCTTCTTTAGAGATGAATGTTTAATACGCTGGAATGAATGAAATAAAACAGCTCAGAGGCATAAATGATTTCAGGGAGTTATGTAGGAAATGATCCTGCACGGATATTTGGGATCATGATGTTGGTGTGACTGATCTGATACTGAAGTTATGGTGTAGATAAGAAGCCTCCAAGTAATGTCTTACACTTCCAGCTCACTCCGGAGCAAATAAGCATGGATCTGAAAAGTGATTTCATGTACCGTCTGGAGCAGGATCAGGAATTACAGAGGGTAAGTGTGCTTCCTGTGACTTGTTATCCTTGCGCTAGGCTCTTTATTTTCCAGAAGGGGTCGAATGTAACACAAAGTGTATAAGGCTGGATTTCAGTACAAATACACGCCACGTTTTCAGAAGTGCTGGTTGTTCCACTGCGGTGGATGTGGGGATGAGTTGTGCTGTGCCAGGAAAAAATACAAACTATGACCTGTTCTTTGGCAGTTTTTCCTTTGGGTAAGGGAAAAGCGTAAAGTGAGGCAAAGTATAGATGTGGAGCAGAACAGGCTGATTTTTGGAGATTTTGGGAATGTCCTGGACTTTTTTTTCCAGATCCAAGAAGAGAGAGAGGCCTTACCTCTGAAGAATTTTGAAAGAGAAATTCTGGATGCCATCCATCACAATTCTGTTGTTGTCATCCGTGGTGCCACTGGTTGTGGCAAAACCACCCAAGTGCCCCAATACATCCTGGATCTCTGTTCCCTCCTTCCAGCCCCCCTGCAATCATTCTCTTCATGAGGAGCAGACAGGGCGTGGGACCCCTCATGTGTCAGCCACAGGGACCATCAGGAGTCAGCAGGCGGTTAAGCCCAGGACACAAAAAAATGCACCTTTTAATCTGACAGCAGGTGACTTGCTCTGGTGAGACCCCACCTGCAGAGCTGCCTCCAGCTCTGTGGCCCCCAACATCAGGACACAGAGTTGCTGGAGTGATTCCAGAGAAGGCCTTGAAGCTGCTCCAAAGGCTGAAGCCCCTCTGCTCTGGAGACAAGACTGGCAGAGCTGGGGGTATTCAGCTTGGAGAAGGCTCAAGGGAGACCTTAGAGCCCCTTCCAGTGCCTAAAGGGGCTCCAAGAGAGCTGGAGAGGGACTTGGGGAAAGGCCTGAAGTGACAGGACAAGGGGGAATGGCTTCCCATTGCCAGAGGGCAGAGTCAGATGGGATATTGGGAAGAAGTTCTTCCCTGTGAGGGTGGTGAGGTGCTGGCACAGAGAAGCTGTGGCTGCCCCATCCCTGCAGTGTCCAAGACCAGGTTGGACAGGGCTTGGAGCAACCTGGGATAGTGCAAGGTATGGATGCTGAAAAAGCTTCAGCAGAGAATTTCTTCAGCTCTCTGCTGTAGTTCATGAGAGCTCTGTCTTTCTCATGCTGAACTATGCAAAA
>VWZQ01005981.1:0-12061 GCA_013397015.1 Myiagra hebetior
ATATTATTATAAATAAATAAATAATATAATAAATATACACACACTTTTCCTGTAGTTTGACTTCAGTTAATGGGCTAACCAATAATAGCTTCAGGAAAGATTTTGTCTTTTCTTTCCTACTAAGTTGCATAATGGTGTGTATTCTCTGGCATTCTGAGTTCCAGCATTGAAGTCAGGCATCTATCAGAATATGGACAGGATGTATTCAGTTATTTTCTGTGAAAATTATATAAGAACGCAAGGAAAGGAATCTTTGCAGTTCTGAGCTTGTGTGGATGGCACTCCTAGATACCATAACCAGACTTAGCCAAAAAAACAAAAAGGAAATTCCACAAGGAAGTGAGAGACTTTGCATAATAATGTATACAGAAAAATATCCTTATGTTTGTGAGAAAGAATGCTTTCTGCTGCTATTTTAATACTCAGGTGCATTAAATAAACAATTTACTCAAAGGAATAAAGAAGACCTAAAAAAATATGACCAAAATTTTATACTCATTGGAACGGATGTACCTCAAATTTCTTAATTTTAACTATATCAAGAGACAATGAAAGAAAGACTTGCAATGATATATTGGATAAATAGGTGAGGTTTTGTCAAGTATGATGATTTAAATGAGTGGATTTATGTTATCCAAGAGGAAATTGTTTCTCACAAGGTTTAAACCAGAAAAAGTTCTAACAGAAATCCATTAAATGCATCACAAACTACTGCTATTTCAGAAATAGGGCTTCAATCTTTCCTACTTGTCCTGGTTTCACCTGGGATAGAGTTAGTTTCTTCTCAGTAGCTGGTACAGTGTTGTGTTTTGGATTCAGAATGATAATAATGTTGATAACATTAATGCTGATTTTGGTTTTTGCTAGGTTTCATTTATCCTAAGTCAAAGGCTTATTTTAGTGTGTGTGTGTGTGTTTCACGTTCTGCCAGTGGAAAGGTACACCTAAGAAAAACTGGAGAGAGCATTGCTGGGATGGGCAACCTGAACTGGCCACACCATAGCAGGTTATGTTCAGTATATGAACCGGGAAAGTTTCCCAGAAGGTTGGCAAATTAAGGTTTAGGAATGTGGTCTGACATTGGACGGTGGGTCAGTGCATATCCTGCTTGATTTTCTTTTCTGTGCCTTTCCATTATTATTATTATAATTTACTATTATTTTATATTAGTTTGTTTTCCATTATTATTAAACTGTTCTTATCTTAACCTACAAGTTTTATTTTTGATTCTGCTCCCCATTTTGCTGGGGGAAGAGGGTAGAGAGGAAGTGTTGAGTGAGAAGCTCTCTGGTGCTTATTACCAGCTGGGCTTAAGCCCTGACATTACTGAGGAGTCAAAAGCCTTCCAAATAGACCATATAGCTGCAGCTGCAGATTTGGTAAAATTGTCTCAAACTAGATATAAGATAAAAATTTTTGACTATGAGGGTAATGAAACACTGGAACAGGTTTCCCAGAGATGTGGTGGATGTCCCATCCCTGAAAACATTCAAAACCATGGACAGGACTCTAAGAAATCTATCTACTTGAAGATGTCCCTGCTTATTGCAGGGGGTTTGGATTAGATGGCCTTTAAAGGTCCCTCCCAATCTAGATCATTCTACGATTCTATGGTTCTGTGGTTATATACTCTTTTGGTGCACTTTCATTATTTTACTTTATTCGATTTTTCTTTATCCCTAGCCACATAAATTGCCTCTTTTTTCCTCAGAAATAAATCTGGAGACAAGAAATACTAACATGATGGTCAGTCTACCTACTTAAGAGAACAGAGTTCTGTATTCTCTCCTGCTTTCCTGTTTGCAAACATATGTCACATAAAATATCATTCTCTACTCAATTGGTCACATTCCACTGGTGAGTCTCTTTTATTTTGCTACTTTGCTCTGCAAGTTTCTTTCATTGGGATATCACTTGTCACTGAAATGAGTAAAATAATGCACAAGTTATTTGCTCTGGGGTTTGATGAATAAACCATTTGGATTGATTGGTGAGCCCTTGGAGCAGTATATACCTGTGGTGGGTTATGGTGTGTAAAGCAGTGGGGGCTGGGTAGATCAGTAGACTCACAAGACATGGGAAAGCAGAATGAGATCTAAACACCAGAGGTCAAAAAAAAAAAAAAAAACAAAACACCAAAAACAAAAAAATGAGATTTTCAAAAGGATGCAGAAGACACTTCATGTTATCCATTTCAAGGTAAACCACTGAAAGCTTTTAAAGTAGATTAATTAGGAAATATTAAAACTCTAAAGGATTCTAGAACTGTGGAGGCTTCAAGAATCAGTAAAAAACTAATATTGTTACAAGATGATGTTTAGCAAACAGATTCCTGTAAGTCAGAGCTCATTACCTGAAGTTGTGGCAACCTAAAAAAATGGAAGACATGTCATCGGTAAGTTCATATTATGATGTTTTAAGCTACATGGTCAGTTCAGCTTGTTTGGAGTTCTTTTGTCAGACAAATGATCTCTACACTGTGTTCCTTGTTCTGGTGTAAAGTTACAAATAGCTGCGTTTTCAACAACGGGTCAGAGAGACACCTGAGTAAGGATAAGATAACCTTACTGATGAGCTCGGAAAGCAGATATTTCAAGTGCAGGGTAATTAATGAACAAAAGCCTGATATATCTGTGTTTCTTGAGTACTTGTTTTAGAGTAGTGAATCAGGAGAAAAAGTCATCATACTCATTAAACTATATCCTTTCTGGACATTATTTTTTTTAAGAAATAAAAGTATTTCCAGCACTATACCAGTTAAAAGGTGTAGCTGGGGATGCAGTTGTCTCTCCACAGCACAATTAAATAAAAGTTAAACAACAAGCAATAGGTGCTGTCATGCACCTCTCAGCAGAGATCTGGATAAATACACAAAGAAATGATTACAGTGAGCATCACTGCCATTTTTCAAGCTGTATTGCACTGAATAATACACACTGAAAAGGAAAAGAAATTATTCCCCTCTGTGATCCCATAGTCAGCAGATATTTTGTTGATCTAGTACCAGTCAGACAAAAAAGGTGTTTGATCTTACGTGAGCACGTGCCCAAAGGCCTTTAATCTGTCACAGTCATTAATGCCAATGACATTTTCACTGACCTGCTAGAATCTTTTAACTCTTTCTAGACAACATTTTGTGACATATCCATCCTCCCAATTAAATCTGATGATCACTAGGTTGAGTGAATATTTTCAGGAGCAAAGGGAAAAAGTGTTCTCCATTGTCTTTTAAATTACAGATCATGATGATGGCCACATGACACTTAATTAGCAAAATACTGAGTGGAATGCATTTTGTAATTTAGCTTGCAAATGACCTTTATATTACAGGAGTCAGTGATGTGTGGGTTAGTATGGCACTAAATATATCAGAAGAGCTAGAGTGAGATGAAATTTTACATTTTATACTGGCAAAGATTTACAAAAATAAATACATGACAGAAGTATAATTTTTTACTTTACCTCTCCTGAATGTTTTAAAGGCAAGCATCTTCATTTGGCAGTCAGAGAATTATTTTTTTCTTGTGGCATGTGCACAAAGCAAGAAAGAAATTCTATATCATTTAGAAAATTCACTAAAACTAAAAACCGAGGGAGAGATGTTTAGGTATCTTTATTAAACAATCTCTGAGGCTTTCAGGAAGAAAAGCTCAGGTGCACTTTATCTCCTTGTGGGTTTATGTGTAAATCTTTCTGTAGTGTAAACATACTAAGCGTAGGATGACTTATTTTGACCACTATCCTCAGCAACTCCACATGCTGTGCAGACAAAGCTTTTGAAAGGTTCAGTGTTAGTTATTAAGGAAACAGATGGGATTTGCAGCCAGCCTGAACTCCAGACAACCCTATAACAATGGTGCTGAGATCATGAAGTTACTGGGCTTGCATAGTTTTACAGCCATGAAAGTGAACATACAGGTGTCATCTGGCACCGTTCTGAGCCAAACCACAGAAATTCAAGGGACTTTTCTTCACAAGGCTAGATATAACATCCTGATAGTTCTGGAGAAGGCTGTTCTCCATCTTGCAGGTTTTATACCAGAATGTATACTGGCATGGAGATGTGCAAAGAAACCACTGCCTTCCACAACTGCATAGTAAAAAGGGAATTAGACATACCTAAGTTTTTATAGGTTTTCTATTTCCATTACCATTGCAGGGATGTAGAGACAAATACTACAGGGGGAATAAAGGTCGTCTCTATCCAGCTGACATTTTCACAGCTATGCATGACCTTTTTACTCTTCAGTTAGTATTTTCAGACCACCTTGCCCCACATTGTCTTGTCAAAGTCAGAACTGAAACTGGAAAAACAAGATCCCCAAAGCCAGGTTATAAATCTATGCAGAACATGTCTCTTTTATTGAAGGTAAGTGCTGTAAGCTGTCTCCTATCCTCATGTCTGCCAAGTTCAATGGGATGAGAGCCAGACCGTAGACACTAATGAGTGGCAGACCTTGACACTGAAGACAATGAAGTGTATTGAGAAAAGTAACAAAAGCACGGAAGTTTTAAATATGAGAAGAAAACAGAGAATTTTTTCCAGGTGTTAGTGTATGAGGTACTGAACTTCCATATTATGCTGTGTGCTCAGGAGAGCAAAGATTATGGTTCAGGGAAGCATCATCTTCTAGTCAGTTATTCACTGGTGCTCCATAGAAATATTTTCTTCTGTAGTATGTTCTCCTTTCTTCATGATGCCTCTGCACAAGTGTGAGAATCTGCCAGGTACCATGCAGTAGAAGGTGGTGCTCCACAGAACATGAATTTTTACTTCAGTTCCACTTTTTCCTGTTGATGACCATGACATACAGTTACCATAATGCCTGAAGTGTCTGCTCCCGTGCTAGCCTTAGGCATTTGACACAACAGGGTGTGGGGGTACCCAGTCATCCTAACCTCACCTCCAGGCTGCACTATGACCATAGAAATGCTCACTAGGCCTTGGCCTTGACAAACATTACCCAGGCTAAGCTCCTCTTGCACTTATCAGAAACACTCTGTTTCCCAGAACTTACGTTGTCCTGTGGGCTCCTATTTTTTAAACAAATGGGTAGGAAAATTTATTTTTCTTACCTGAATAACAACCCAAGTGGAACAACATTTTTGTTATTGAAATTTCAAGGAAAGTTATTGACCCAAGTTACATCCAGGATGGAAAATTATTACACCTTAGACCAACTCTCTTGTGACCCTATAAACAGTGGTCCTCAATGAGACCCTTTGAGCTCTCCTGGACTGCAGCAGGCCATGGCCAGCAAACTCCCACTTACTGGGACACCTCTCAGAACCAGAAAAATCTCAAGTTTTCTATACTCGAAGGACCACCACCGAAAGCCAACGATGGAGCCTGGGCTATCTCCACTACTCAAGGCTCAATCCTTCACTCATTGCAAAGCTGAAAAGGGAATTTTAACAGGTGTATATACACCTTGCATACCTCTTTAGATCTCTGTGTGTGCATGTGCATATGCTATAGCAAATGCATTATGAATGTTGATCTCTTAGCTTTCTTAAGTATGTTTGATTTGTAAGTAAATTAGGTTTAGAAATTAGTTACCGTTGTACTTACAGTAAATTCTATAGAATCTTTTGTTAAGGCTGTTGACTGAGTGCTCTTAAGTTTAAATTCTTTTAAAACCTTCAGCCTAACTGTTGGTCAAGCCCAGGGCTAAATTTGGAGAGGGGTCCACTCTGAATCTTGTGACTCAACAGAAGAGTCTGCCTTATTCCTTTTTATTCTTACCCTTTCCCAACTTTACCATTTTCCCTCCCTAACCTCCATGTAGATAATTTTAGGTTGATTTTAGTCTGATTTTTCTCTGTGTACTGTAACGATTTAGTAAATAGTGGAGTGAACAGCAGTAGCAGACTTGCCAACAACTTTTGTCAACTTTCACTTTTTTATTAAACCTCCTTTTGCCAATACCTTTGCTGGTGATTCTTTGAGTGACCTGAAAGACTCATTTCTGACAAAGGATCACAGACAGCAGGCAATTTGAAAAAAAAAAATACAAAAGCCAATCTCATCACATGTCAGTGACAAGGAAGAGGAGAAAAGGGATTTGGTTGTCCCAGTTATACTGAAATTAGGCTATCAGTTCTGGTGGTGGGACGTCTACCCAAGCCTTCTCTGTTTAAGTGTCTGTCAAGCATAGTATGAAACACATATATGCACAAATATATGACCCTGCTGGAGCTTCTGAATGTCTTCTCAGCATGATCTGCAAATGCTGCTATGCTCTGTTAATCTAAATCTGTGTAAAGTATAAGAAAAGTAATGTTCCATATACTGCAGTAATAGACATATGATCTGAATCTTGAATTCAACCTATTCTATGAAATATTTAACTATTATCTTGGGTATTTTCAAAGTCAAAGGAAAGATGATGAAGAATAAAAGGGATCTGCAGGGGCTTTTGTATATCTTCTTAATTTGGAAATGGAAAAGAACAGTCTAACAGCTATCTTTTCCAAAATTATGATAAGAGGGTTCTAGTTTCTTTAGATTAGTTAGCAAACTGTTTTCTGGTTTGAGTCTTTTTAACTTAATCAGTATGCAGAAGCAACATAGCACTTTGGTGTGTCTACCCCAGGAATGACTTCTAGATGCCATTGCATGATAAATCATTAAAAAACCACTAAATTCATAATGACCCTTACATTAAACTCACTGAATAGATTATAGTACATTTAATGGCCCATGCCTGCCCTTTTTTTTTCAGTGACACTTAGAGTTGGAGAGTTGTAATTTACACAATTTTCTTTATATATAAGTGGATTGTATTGCTTTTCACCTTGTTGTATGTTCATGGCTTTGAGTAGCAGCTTTTTGTAGGTTTTCTTTGTAAAGGATAAAAGCTCACCCTCCCCATCATTATTTCTCCTTTGAGTTCTCTGAAAAAAAATGCTTTCAAACACTCTCCTGTCCCTCTAAACATAAAGACAACAAAGAACAAGATAAAAATACAGCAACTCCCTTCCCCCAATATTAGCTTTCCCTTCTTTCAGTAAACCCTAGTGGTTTGAACTATCATTAAAAGGAATTTGGTTTTTTTCTACTTTAAGCCTTCCCTATTAAGTGAGAGTTCCGCAGATCACGGAGCTACAAGTCAGTTGCAGAATATATGTTGTGGTAAGTAGAATTAACCTCTTGACCTTAAGTTCTCCTCTCCTGGGATGCACACAGATATTTCTCTAACCATGAAGAAGTTTTTACAGGCAAACAAAGGATGGCTTTTTGCCATTATTTCTCATTGTAAGTTGAGCTAGTAGTCCACAGAATTCAAGTTCTTAGGCTATTTTAGATGTACTTAGTGAAATTGAAGTTGTGCTTTTTTACTAAATATCTATCTTTTCAAGGGCAAAAATGCATCCACAGTTATGCATCCACCCCATTTTGACTTGGGAAAATGAAATGTCACATTTATATTAAAAACCAGATTTGTTGTACTTCTTCATTTGTTCTTATAACGGTGTATTTGCAAGCAGCTGCATGCATTTCTTAATGTTTTGTTTTTTCTGAAAAAACAGTATAGACATGATTTTGCAGAAAATGTCTGGAAATAAAGCTCTGGCTGTCAAAAACAACAACAAAAAAAAAACTTTTACAAAACAGTAACAGAGAAGAATTTGACTAGTTCTATTAGGAATAGTTCTGCAAAATCTGAAATTCAGCTGAGTGCAATAAAACTTGACAATACTTCGAACCTGACATAATAAGGCCAAAATACTTCAGAAGAAAAATTTGTTATGTTTCCTTGAAATTGAAGCAACAATATATTGAATAACAGATGCAAATAAAAGGTATATTGCTATTGATAGCATTAGGACCAAGAATGAACACCTTACACTGTAAATGATGACCTGTGTCTATTTATCATGAATGTTTTTGGTTGATTATCAAGTTTTGTGCGTAATTTAAAACTTTTTTCTCTGATGAGTGAGAAAGAAAGTGGTAAAATTAGAATAATAGTTTCCAGGATAATTTTCTGGCCAATTTAGAGAAGAATTACTGTTTATTTCCCACTAATATATGGGAAATTATGTAAATTGTGTAACCAAACTAACTCTTATAATTCTCCTGAGAAGGTGTCTGTGTGTTACCATTTATTTCACTGTTTCGGATGAAGGTAGAAGAAATAAAAAGATTTATTTAGATAACAAATTCTAGCTTGTTTGTAGGAAATACTTTTTATTTTATTTTAAAAAAATAATATCAATTCTCTTAGAAAAGCATTTGACTTTATTGTGTGAAACGCATTGTTTTGCCAAGACCGATGGATGTATGAATCTCTGGGGTGTTTGCATGTTTTACATTTTACAGTAATGCTTATCTTACTTGTGGACATAGCTACAAAAAAAATCTCTCAGATTGTGCTGGTACAAGGACACAATTTGTACTACTGCAAAATTATGATACAGTATTTTGGTTCCTGGCTGTATAATTAGAAACTTTAGAAAAGTGGCATATTTGTACATCAGCTGGGAAGATACATGTATTTTCAAGCAACCAAGTTTTCTAGAATAGGTAAATCCTGAAATGTGTTTGGGCTCCTCATTGTATGACACGCTTGTACTCCAAAGGGCCTTAAGTGCTGTACAGAAAGAGTAAAATATTCCCCTTGTAGAACGGTTGTAACTAGTGGAAGGGCTGTAACTAGTGACCTCTTAATCCAGTTAACAGGTCTTAACAATTTACTATGCTAACTCTGTTATGTTACTTCTATAAGCACATGTTCTTTGTTCATGAGAATGAAAAGTAATCCAACTTCAGCCTCTAATGAATGACTTGAACCAGCTTACTGTTGTTCTGTAAAAATGTTTTTAAACAATTTCTATTATTCTTTGTAATATTTTGTGACTTAGTAAGCTTCTGCAGCTTGATAGTGAAAAGGGTTTTTTTTTTTAAATTTTCTGGTTTTTGAGTGTGTCCTACAAGGACACCAAGGGATGATTTTTACATTGTGTTAGCATATATGAAATTTCTTAAGAAAGGAGAAAATCCCTATCAAGATATGGATGAATATATTTAACCAATAAAATTTTATGCAGTGTAATTAAAGAAAGGTAAAGGGACATTTTCCTCAGGTGAAACTATGTGGTTTTAGGCCAGTCAAGCAACATTAGAGAGATAGTTTATTGCTTATACGTTTCTGCAGTAAAATGTTTACTGAAATTGTTGCAGTGTTTTTAATAGACTCACTTTGTCTCTCTCAGGGAAAACACGTGATGGTTTCCTCTGCTAAGACCAGTGAAAGCACAGGAGAAGGGAAGCTCACCTGGGAAGATTGTCTCTTATGAGCATAAAGAGCATCTGTGCAGGTAATACATACATATGTAATTTAAGGAATTCTGCCATTTGGTGTTGGTAGCACAGCAGATGTGAGACTGAATGGGAAATTTGAACAGGAAGAAGCAATTGTTTCTACAAACTCTTACTTCACCATAAAGGGAAGAACCATAAGAAAGCATCAAGTCTCATACTGGAACATATATTCCTATTTTCAGGAGACTGAAAGGGGAACTCATCTCTATCAATAAGACCAAGTAACTTGAAGAACTAAAGATATGGGGTTTTCTTTAATGACAAATAATGAGATGCCATTGAACTTAAAACAATGGTGGTGTTTTTGACAAAACCCACTAAATTTAAAATGTGTGACAATAACTACAGTAATTAGCTAGCAAGAAAGAGACATCTGTATTTCGCTGTCAGACTGCTTGCTTACGAACATTAAAGACAAAAATATGTGTCCATTAAAATTTTTTAAAGTTATATACATACAAATATAAATATTTTATTACATAATTATTTATTATATTTCTGAAGTAGGTGATCAGTTACTGCTTTTTCTCTAAAGGGAAAAAACCTGGTTGTATCATTAATGCAACATACACATCCCCAGTTCTAAATTGGATGTTGAATGGTTTTTCTCTTTTCTAATTTCTCAGGTTAGTCTCTTAGGTTTTATCCTACACTTCTGATTCAGTCATTTTCTTGTCTGGTCAGCCTAGATTTTATCATTCTATCTGGCCTATTGACTACTGTGTAATAAGATCTGCTTTGAAATTTGAGACAGAGAATCCACCTTTTGTAATCCTTTCCTAAAGAAAAGCAGAAGCATCAGAAAGCAGGAAAAAGGTGTAGCTGGGGATGGATAAGACCCAAGCCTCACTGCCAGTTTGTAGCCATTTGGAGCCAGATAGATTAGACAAGCTGTTCACATATGATAAATTCAAAGTGTCAGACTTGATGTTGATGTACAGAATAATTTTGTGACGTAGAATACTTGGTGCAGACGTGACAGATGCAAAGTATGACAACAAGGTCCATGGCGCCTCTGAGATGCCTTGAGCTGGAGGTGTTACTTCTCCTTTTGCATAAATCTGGTTTTGTTTAAGAATCATGGCCATAGAGAAAACTGTCCTGAGACATTATGTACTCAAGAATAATGTCTCCTGTTGCAGCAGCCTTTTTTCATAACACCTTCTATCTTCTTGTTGCCACTTGAATTTTATGTAGCATTTAAAATTTCTTATAATATAAACTATTTTACTTATTCTTTTAATGTTATTTGTTGTATATTTGGGTAATCTGGACCTTAATCTTTTGTCAAACATTTCAGCATATGATAAATCCACTTGAAAGGGTTTTTTCACACTCAGTGATAGAAATCTGAATTAGGCTTACCATTTTTTCTAGACTTTCTTTCAACTTAAACTTATTTGCAACATGGTTTTTGAGTTTTAGGTAACAGAACTCTCAATAATGTTATCAAGTATTTTTTTTTTAAAAACCTGTCTTCTGATATTTGCCTTGTTTCTCAAAAATTTTATTTTCTTTCTAATTTCTACATATAAGTTTGATTTAAATTTTTTTATCCTCATTCTTCAATAGATCTAATCCATTCAAGAATTTGTTTTTGCTATTCATATATAGTCACCATGGGAACAGTTTTATCACTAAATGGTCTAAGCTTTTCTAAGCATTATATGTCAATGTGCTACATGTCTGCATTTTCTTCTTAACATCAAGTTCAGATGTCACTCTGACCTGTGTGTCAGCACCCAGTTTTATTTAATTGTTCTAAAAGCCGTGTTGACGCCAGAGACTGTAAGATGCTTACAAAATGAAATTATGATAATATTCTATTTGTAAATTAAGTGCTGTTGAGGTAGAATAAAGTTAATACTGAACAAATAAAACAATATATTGCAATTATATTACAGGATAAATTCAGCTTGCAGTGAATATAAAACTCGGGAGGTGAAAAGGTACACTTGTTTTTTCTGTTCAGCTTTGGTTTTCACAAGATGAAGCATTCAACATCTGTAATTCAGCTTCCTGCCAAGCCAAGAAAATTAGGAACATGAGAGCAAATAAAGACAGACTTTACTTTCTGAAAATGATTTTGTGATTTTCATAAAACAAAAGAATGGTAAATGTGTATCTTGTTTGCTCTTGTGTACAAGTATCCAATAATTTCTATATTCTGCTTAGAAAGTCAGGTTTCATAAAAGAACAGTATTTAGCTGACCCATCTTTAGTAGTTAAAGCTGTACATCTCACATTGCTTTTTACAATATGACAAATTCTAATTGGTTTTTTAGGTTAAGAGTGTCACAGTAACAAATCCCTAACTCTGAAATTTCAGCTTGTCTAACTGTTTCATGTTTTCATAAATGTTTTCAAAATTGCTTTCTCATTTTTAGTTCTTGAATAAACAACATTCAGGATACTGAAGCTAATTCCTCTTCATGCATGTTGTGTAGTTTCACATTTTGACCAAAACAATTAATAATCATTTTTGGTTATCTTCCTTTACAATTGTCACACATATCCTCATGAAGAGACATAAAGGTGGTTTTAACGTGTTTCATTCATCCTGCTCTGTATGTAGAGATGTCACATTTTGCTGGGTTCCTTATTTGGAGTACATAACATTATATACCTTTCCTTCCTTGTTTCCCTCTACCTTTCTTGTTTCAACCTCACTTCTGGTGTTATGCAGTATTTTGACTGAATGACAAAGGAGACCTGTTAGATGGCGGGGGGGGG
>VWZQ01005981.1:12190-32062 GCA_013397015.1 Myiagra hebetior
GGGGGTACTCTGCTGAATATTAGGTATAACATAATCTAAAGCAGTAAATATTAAAGAAGCATTCATGAGGAAGAGCACAGAAGCAAATGAAGATATACATGTGCTGCTCTGTCTGGATCTAATTCTAAAATGAAAGCTAGTAGGTACAAAGCAGAATGTTAAACCTGTAAAAATATTTACCTCTTTGTGTACAGGATACAGATTATGCAGAGTTCAGTATATGGGG
Organism: Myiagra hebetior; assembly: GCA_013397015.1. Classification (NCBI taxonomy): domain Eukaryota; kingdom Metazoa; phylum Chordata; class Aves; order Passeriformes; family Monarchidae; genus Myiagra; species Myiagra hebetior. The sequence continues at coordinate 12,417 of VWZQ01005981.1, forward strand.
CTTCTACATTCCTTTAATGTTTCTTTTAATCACTGCAGATAAATTAATAATTACATGACTTTTATGACTGTATGACTATTCAGTAGATGTTTATGCCACATGAACCTGTATACCCACTTAGAATAAAGGAAGAAAAAGTTCTTGGAGAAAATAACAACAACAACAACAACAACAACAACAACAAAAAAAGCGTAAATTGCATCTTGACACAAATGTAATTTCTGCTTGGATAAAATGCAAATTTTATCCAAGCAACAAAAAAAGGGTCTCATTTATTTTTACATTTTATATTTTTAAGGCACAAAATGGAAACAATAATATGTCATGAAGGCATGACACTTTCAATTTCAGAATACAAAAATATCCTAAAATTATTATAAATGCTGATACTGGCGAAGTGGCTGACACAGCAGAAGTCTTTGCTACCTTTCAGCAGGACCTTGATCAGCTGGAGATTTGGGCTGAGAGAAAACTAATGAGGTTTAACAAGGGCAAGAGTAGAGTCCTGCACCTGGGGAGGAATAACCCCAAGTACCAGCAGAGCCTGGGGGCTGACCTACTGGAGGGCAGCTCTGCAGGGGAGGACCTGGGAGCACTGGTGGAAGACAAACTCACCATGAGCTGGCTGTGCCAGTGTGGCCAGAAGGGCCAGTGGTATCCTGAGGGGCAAAGGGAGGACTGCGGCCAGCAGGCCGAGGGAGGTGACATCCCCCCGCTCTGCTTGGCCCTAGTGAGGCCACATCTGGAGGGCTGTGTGCAGTTCTGGTCTACACAATTTGAACAAGGAGCTACAGGAGAAGGTGCAGCAGAGGTTACAAAGTGCCGGAGTGCTGCTCTGGCTGGCACACTGCCTGGGCACCAGGCAATCCTTCACCTGCTTCGGGTGGAGGGGGCGGAGGCGACCACAGTGCTGGAGGGCAGGAGAAGCCCCTGCTCGTGTTCGCCTTGCCCACCGATGGCGGGGTGCGTGGAGGAGAGGGGGNAGAGAACGCTGAGAGGGGATTTTGTTAATGAGTACAAATATCTCAAAGGCAGGTGCCAAGAGGATGGTGACAGACTCTTTTCAGTGGTGTCCAGCCACAAGATAAGGAGTAAGAACCTTGAATCTAAACACTTGGAGTTCCATCTCTACACGAGAAAGAACTTCTCTGCATTGAGGGTGGCAGAGCACTGGATCTGACTGCTCCGGGAGGTTGTGGAGTATCCCTCCCTAGAGATACACAAAACCAACCTGGACATGCTTCTGTGTCACCTGCTCTAGGTGACCCAGCCTTGGCATGGTGTTGGACTGGATAAACTCCAAGGTTCCTTCCAACCCTAAAAATTCTGTGATTCTGTGAATTATATTTTAGTTACTTTTTCTTGCCTTCTTTATATTGTCCTGGATATCCAAGAAAAGTATTACAAATAAATAATTCTTTTTATATGTATTCCATAACAAAAAGAGGCAACCTGTACCACTCTAACACAACCACAACCAGATTAAAATTTTTGTAGCACAACTTAAAATTTCAGTTTGCTTTTTATATTCTATTTATTTCAGATAGATTTGCATGCATTTAAAAGCAAATGCAACTTGCACTTGCAAATGAAAGTTGTTGCCAAGTCCAAACAAATGTATCACTACTTTATAAGAGCTGTTCACTTTTCAGAATCGGTTCACATGATGGGGTCCTAAGGGTAAAAAAAAATAACACAGACACCGAAAGAAAAGAAAGAGGAGAAATGCTAAATATTCTGGGTGGTATGTTGCGATCATTCACAAAATATATTCTTTAAAGGACATGTTTTATTATCTTATTAAACGAACACACTGTTTATGTGAATATGTGATACATTGTATAAAATCATAATAAAATTGTGATGGGATAGATAGCTGTGATGGAATGAGTATTGCTTCAGTGGTGCATGCCAACTGATTGAATGCTAGTGCCAGCTGAAGTAACTTTTTTTTTTGGTTCGATGAGTTAGGCTATCAACATCCTGGAAGCTATCTCAGTGAGCACACTTTTGTCTGTTTCAGTGTTCAAAATATCATGGATTAAGGAAATATTTACATGTGTGCAAAGTATTGGATCTAAGAAAACATCCATCTTCTTTTCTTTTTTCTTCATTTTATTTTCTAAATTTTTATTGCACACAATCTTACATTTCAATTGTAGAATTCAAATGTAAACTATTGAAAGAATTACTGTAAGCATAATGGAGAAAAGTGAGGCTTTCAGGTTTTTGCTTGCTCCTTTGCTTTGATTTCTGGTGGGTTTGTGGGATTTTTGGTTTGGAGTATGTGTGTGGGGATTTTAACATGTATGCTTAAGTGCTCCTCATTTCGAAATTCTGTTTTGTTTTTTTTAGTGGGTACGGGGACTTTCTACCCATCATTAATAAGGCCTCGAGGAATATCTGCAGGAAGATATGGTATAATAACTGGAAAGCTAAGTACCAAATATGATTCAGAAACTGTAGGCCTATGCTAGTGGATCTCTTTTTAGCTCAGGTGTAGTTCTGCACTGTTTAGATTACACTGTACCTGAACAGTTTGAATCCTCAAGAGAGGAGCCATAGTTTCATGCATCTGTTGCAGATTTGGCATTGACTTCATCTCTTTTGGTTTTGTAATGGTTTTAAGTTAAGTGTTTGTGCTCCTCAAATATTTGGAAAATTGAGCACCAAGAAATGGCCAATGTGGACAATGCCACTGCTATTTTTGCAGTGCAAAATCACACATTGTTTAGCCTCTTTTCATTCCCTGCCCAACTGTCTGTGTGATAACTTCATTTATCTACATCAAATTGTGCTGTGCAAATGAAAAAAAAATTATTAATCTCAACAGGAACATTCAATGAGATTTTAATTCCTAGCCAGTCCACAAGCCTGACAAACTTTGATGCTAAGTGGAAAAAGGAAAAGAAGCTAAAAACCCCAACCAACTAAATGAAATAATCAAACCCAAACTATTCAGCCAAGAAAAAAAAATCTGGAAATATCTGGTTTTCTAGGAAACTTCTGTGAAATTGAAAAAAATTATTTCCCAGACACATATTTGATTTTAAGTGGAGAGAGGACAATTGCATTTAATATAGCCTTAACAGAATTTTTATAAGAGTTTCTAGCTGAGAATGTGTCCCAGTGTTTTCTCATTCTGGTACTGATTTCATGTTTAAGAGAATAGTAAAATTTTATAACTTCTGGGGCTTTTATTTTTGTTGGGGAATTTTTGTTGTTTTGGGGTTATTTTAACTTATTAATTTTTTTTAATAATAGTGGATTCTTAGCAGTTTTAGGAGTATATCTTCTCTAGTCATTTAGTCATTTATGTTCCCCTAGTCATTATTTATTTTAAAATATACCCTGATTTTATCCATTAGAAACTGATGTATACATACTTCAGGTGAAAATTTTCCCTTGGAATGAGAAATGTAAGGTTTTAAACACCTCTTGCTGTATAAAGGTAATTTGTAAGTCAACAGAACAACACTAACTTCTATACATTACTGTTCTTTTCAGGAACAATATATGACTCCAGAAAAAAAGTATCATAAATTATAGAAATTACATATTTATGAATTAGACCATATTTTTTTGCACATATTGTTCATATTGTACTTGAATTATGACCATAACCTAAAATTACTTGAATAAAAGAAACAGCAGATTGGAACAGGAAACAAAAATATGGAAGATAGTCATTTATTGACCATTAACCTTTTCATATATTTCTGAATAAAGGATCTGGAAAACTGTATTGAGTAATCTTACCTTGGTAACATAGCCTACTAAGGGCAATGGCACTACACCTTTATGATTTTATCTAGGCTTTTTTGCTTCTTAACATCTCAAATTTTAAAATTAATGTTAAAAGGAAGGTAGTGTTCATCACTGTCAATTCATGACTGCCAACATAACAGGGAACTTAGCAACCAGTGGCAGACAATTGAGTAATTTTTTCTCCATGGTGAAGATAGTGATACGTAGTGATCAAGTCATCTTTTTATCTATTCAGTAAGTTGAAAATTTTGTATTTTGACTGTCATTATAAAGCCTTTTTTCAAGATTGTGAATAATTTCTGTATACATCCTTTTAACTTCTCTCAGTATATTAGCATTTTTCTCCAAGTGGACACCAGAATGGTAGAAAATATTCAAGTAGCAGTTTTATGTGGTCTAGATTCCTTCCTCTTTGGTCAAATGTCTTTCATTTCAAAACAAATCTGAGGCTTATTGTCAAATCATTTTGCCTTGAAATTGCCTTGAAATCTACGATGATGTACAAAAACATACATCACTGTTTTCTGAATCCATTTTTAAATTATTAGTATCGCCTACATTCATGGTTTCAATTATTTTAGCTACTTTAAAGGAACTGAAGTTTGTAAACTCTGTAGTAGCTTAGCTGTGAATGCTGAGGAGGTAGTTGCTGTCAAGTTTCAGGTACCTCTTTATGTATGTACAAGAAGATATGTAGGCTAAGATTCATTAAATATTACTCTAAGTGTTAGAAAATGAAATAATAATCATATAAGCTGTTCATTTTAGGCTACTTTTCAGAGTCAGGAGGATGAGTTGTCTTTAGAACATGCTTCAACTGACCTATGTTAAACACCTAAACTACATTATGAAAAGAATTGCTCACTGGAGGCCTCTGATCTCCAAGGGTTAGAAAATGAGGCTAGGTTAACTAGTTCAGTCATAGACACCTATGACATGGATAGTCAGAAAAAGAATTTGAATCTCGACTTGAGATCTTACTCCTTAATAGACAGATGTTATAAATTTCACATATTTGGAGCCAGGCCAATATTTTAATTGGTTCTTACGACAAAATAAAAGTTAACTGGGTCTTTGCCTTACTCTCCATATTTCAGGAAAAAATACCTTAGAATATGTTTATGGAATAATATGTATGTATAATATGTAGTATGAATTTTATATACCAGTTTTCTATTTGGTTCATACTCTCTGTGTCTTTTGGAGCATAAATTGATCCTGGTGATTTGTCTGATGGATACTATGTGATCTGAAAATAGCAATATAAATATTAGAAACATCTCACAAATGTGCTTGAATTTATGCAACTGTCGTCACACATAATTTTAGTTACAGCTGTCTTGCACTTAGAGCTTCCTGTATTAATTATGTGCATTTGATATGTTTAATGTTCTGTCTCCATCATGGTAGACCTACATATTACAGCTGACATTTAAAGCAAACTCCCAATTCTCTGGTTAGTGCATCTTATTAATATAACTGCCTCAAACATTTTACTTCTTTTTACTCAATGTCCAAATACCCTTTTTTTTTTTTGTTTGTTTAACAGCTTTTATCTAAAAGCCAAGTAGATTTCATAATATTTCTTACAGGAAAACTTTAGTTTAGTTTTGTTTTTGAGAGAATTTCAACCTGTTCTTTGATCATTAAAATAAATTATAAATTCATACACAAGCTCTCACTAGAAATAAAAGCCAAGCAGATGTTGAGTTGAATGACACATCTGTTGGCTTGAGAAGAAATTATATGTATGCCAAATTGGATTTGACCTTTATTTTTCTTAGGAGACTGAATCTCAAAACTGAAGTAGGTATAACATAACAGGGAAAATAATGGCTTTTAAGTCATTAGTTCCATTGTAAATCCATATTTTAATGATAATATTTTGCATATTTTTAATTGCATTAAAAACATTTAGCTTAAAGATGAACTGTACATCGAGATACATAACTGGGCTTACAAAAATTATCATTGGATATATTCAATGACATATTAACATTGTAAAAATATATAATTTCTTCATGTCATCAAGCAAATCTATTTTTGTGAGCAATATAGTAATTAAAATCAGTTTATAATTAGATAAATAAACATTTTATTATTATGAAATAAATGGCTTAATCTATTTCTAACCAGGAAATAGTACTAAACCCAGCATAATTTCTAAATGGCAGAAATAAAATTTTACACTGGAAAGAACTGAGCAGGCAGATTATAAGAGAAACCTCCCCACACATTCAAATCATAAAAAGGATAAGGGTTACTGAGGGTAAAGTAAGAATAACATTTATTCAAATGTTCTGAAAAGGATCATGTTATAAAGATGATAATACGTTTTAAACAGGCAATAATGAAACATCTTAATAACAGTTATTAGTGAAAGGAAATGTGCAGAAGTTTGTAATACAGGAGCAAAGAGACACTGAATGAAACTGAAAAGCAACAAATTTGAAGTTGATTAAAGAGAATACATCTTTACACAATAAATAATTAACCTGTAGTTTTCATTGCCACAATATATCCTTGAGACAAGAGTTGGATGGATAAAAGAATTAGACAGATATGTAGATGATGAAAACACTCACAGCTATATTAGAGAAGAAAATGAGAGACAAAAATATTTTAGCACATAATTTAATCACTAACTGAAAGAACAGATAAAACTTTGGCATTATGCAAATCATTTCATAAAAATTTATTCCTGTAATTTTTTCTTTTGTAATTTTAATGAGAAACATTAATTCTTCAAAGACATATATATCCTAATCCATTTTTGCGTTCTTATTTTTGTTGAGAAGCTTAAAATTTTGGTGTAATATCTTCCTCTTCATCCCTGTCCATCTAGTATCTGCTTAGGTTTATTTTTATATATTTTTCTCAGTGAAGTCTGCTTACATATTCCATTGTTCCATGCTACTCAGAGCTGTTTTCTTTGTTGTCTTCCTAACAGTTTTTACTGCAGTATAAGGTCACACTCGTAACTCACCACCAAAATTTCTATTTATAATCTGCAATCTGTGGTATCATTTCACATTTGCATTATTCCACTCCACAAAATTTATTCTAAAGTCACAAGCAATTCAATTAACAGAACATAGCTGCTCCCTACAGGTTTAATTAACGTTTAACTCAAACTAATTTAAATAATGGTTTCCTGTTACTAGTTCATTGTTATGCCAGTTTAACAAACAAACAAAAAATCTCAATTCAATACAAATCCAGTCAGTTCACAGGACCTTGCAATGCTGAGGTAACAGAAATCTGTTGCTTTTCATTAGTAAATAAATAAATAATATTTACTGAGAAACTCATATTATCATCAGGATTTTCATATCTCTTCTTCCCATTTAGGGTTAAATAACCTTTCACTTTTGCATTCTTCTTCTCGTTTAAGGATTCATTAAGATTAACTCAGTACTTTGGTGCAAGGGAGAAACAAGATTTAAATCAAAGAAAAATTGTAATACAGAGTAGCTTGTTTTGGTCAGGACATCGAGAAGTCATCTTCTCCAACCCACTGCTGAAAGATTAGCTTGTTAGAGGTCATGTCCATGTGAACATTGAAAATCTCTATGAATGAAGATTTCACAGTCCTTCTGAGCAACCTGCTTCTTTATTTAGTTACCATTGCTGTGAAGGTCTTTTTTCCCTATTTGTGCTAGGAACTCTTGTTCCTGCAGTTTGAGTGTACTAATTCTTCTCCTTTTGCTTTGCACTTCAAAAGAAGAGTGCATCTTGTCTGTAATCATCTTCCAGGTCACTGAAGATGATTCAGGTCCTTCCTCAACTGTATTCTCCAACTGAACCAAATCAACTTCTTTGACATCTTCCCATGTGTTTTTTTTTTCCATGAAGACTAGTAGGATATTGAAAGATAAACAGCTAAGCTGTTTCAAATATTCACATCATTTCTTTCAAAAGGTGATAGTAATTTTCAACTGAAAAAAAAAAAGAAAAAACTTTTATTTCCTGTTGTACCCAAATAAAACATGAATGCACATATGGAACATTTTATCATATTGGCAAAGTATGCAGAGGAAAATAATATAGAAATGCTAAGAATAGCTTAAACAAGTTATTATCTAACTAATTAAACTTCATGTTGCTGATGTTAGACTGTATCCATTACCTGACCTATATCTCTTAAAGCTACTTCTGAAATCTTTGTCTTATGCTGAAGCCTGCATTATAGTTGTAGCTTAAGTCATTTTTTTGAAATATTGCTGCTGATATTATGCATCAGTTGACCGCAAAATTTCATGTCACTCCTATTGAAAATTGCGAGATGAACTTTGCAATGACCAGAACACACAGCTCTGCAATGGAAGAAATAATATAACTTCCTTCCAGTACTGCAGTTGCTCAGAATCACAGCAAAAGTAGAGCAAGCAGATCAAAGGAAATATAAAAGATTAGCGTTGCAAGTACTGTCAAGACTTGTGTCTCTAAAGAAAAGAATTTGAAAGTGACCTCGTTTCATTATTAAAGACTAAAGTTCACATTCTGCAAATAACACCAATCTTGGATGTAAAATCAACTATAATAAACTAACTGAAATTTAAAAAAAAAAAAATATTCCAGGAAACAGCTATGAAGACTGTGGTAGATGAAACTCATGTGTCTTCTCCTTATTTTAAATTTAGAAGAAAACCATTTAACAGTAGTAAGTGAAAAGCCAAAAGCTTACATTTCATTTAGCAGTAGTGTATTAGTACTAATAGTGTAATTTTAATAGTAATTGAATCAAATATAACATTAAAATAATAAGACTTCCTTATTCAATATACAAAATGCTTTCTATGAGATAAAATAATATAGAAAACTACAGAAAAAAAAAGTTAATTATACACTTAAAGTTAAAAATGCACTTAAAAATAACTTTGGTAAGAAAATTTCTTGAATTATTGTTAAAAAAATTGTGAGAAAAATCATGAAGCAGCTAATCAGCTCTTAGTCAACTGCTCCTTTTCCATTAATAGTATAATAGGAAAAAAAAAACCCACAACCCATCCTTTTTCCTGTTAACAACTCTATTCTATTTTACAGTCCCAAGGCCAGATGGCAAATGGTTGTCTGTGGAGAACCATTCATAATGGCAGATCCTGTTGAATTTTTATCCCATAATGTGGTTTCAAATACTTCATAGAAATATCTCATGAAAATATCTCATTAAAACATAGGGGAATATTTTTCAGGAAATTGTCATTTTACTTATGACATAACAATCCTGAACTCCAAGTGAGTTATACAAAATACTTCAAAAGCTGAGCCTAGGAATTATTAATTCTGCTTCATATTAAAAATCACTCACTTGACAGATGCAGACTTTTTATGGATTACTATAATTTTTCATGTTGTCCCAAATGTTAATGGCTCTTTTCCTCTGTTCCACAGGGAGCAACTATCCCTTCTTTTTAAGTTCTATGACTCAGTAACACAATTACATTATAAATAGTATAAATGTGTTTAATGCATTTTAGGTTAATTTTCCTATTTCCTGCCTTATCTGTTTTCAAGTTTTTCTCCTACTTCTCTACTAGGGGATTTAAAAGCTTTTCCCTAAGAACCTCATTTTTCTTTAGTTTAGAAGACGATAAATGTGGAATCTCTCTGTGTTTAGAGATCTAGATGGTAGCAGACTGAATGACACTTTGGCAGTGACCTTCTCTTTCTCATAAATAAATTTCTATAGGTGACTATTGTTTTACACCAAAAAAGATGGAAAGGGTGAGGCCCAAGTTAGTTGTCTGTGTTTTTTACAGTTATAATTCTCCTCTATCTCAATTAAAAGCTATTTTCCCTCAATGCAGGGAATTGAAGTTGTGCCGTTGAGGTCAGCATCTGGAACAGACAAATCTGTAAACACAAACCAACACTCAGTAAAAGGAATAGCAGGTATGATTCATCACACTGACATTTCATGTAAAGGAAGAGAAATAAACATGCAGGAGAATGTTTTTATTTCTCCCAATAACGTTTTTTTTCTCCCACCTAATAGCTTAGTAAGACCTAATGGTGATTAGGATGTCAGTCCTGGTGAGATCACAGCAAGAGTAGGCAGTAAGGATAAGCAGCCCTGCCAAGTTTTGTACTTGAAAGTTAGATTCCAGATCTAATTTAGTAAGTGGATTGAAGAGAGGAATGAGACGCTGAAACTGAGAAATACAATTCCAGATGTCTCCAAATGCTATGATGATTTAGGCAAGCCATACTTTATCTCTACAGCCCCATTTCTGCACCACTAATAGAGTGATTAGACTTAATAGGAAGTATTTGTGTTAGTCAGGTCTTTAAAAATGTAATACATTATAGAAGTGTGGTAAATATTAATTCTTTATTCTCTCCATATGATTTTCAGTACTTTTTACTTTGTTTCTTTATTTTAAGGCCATTCCAATAGGCCTTGTAAGCCAACATCTAGGATTTGCTTTTCTAGCTGCTCGAAACAACAACTGACCCACTTGGGTCTTTAATTTTCTATCAACATACTTAATTTTTCATATTTTTCCCATACTCCAGATATGGATAACACAGTCCATTACTCATTGATACAGAGCAAGGGAAAACCTTTAATATTCAGCTCTTACTTGCTTATGAGCTAGAGATGGCCCTGCTCATCCAATACTGATGCTAAGCCTTTACAGTTTGAGTTCAAGATCAGATGTTGCAAATCCCTGACTCATACTTCATACTTAAAGTTCACTATAGAGTTAATAGGTCTCTTTACTTTGTTCAAGACTGGATACTTTCTCAATGGGTTGGTTGGTTGGGATTTTTTGACAGTTTATTTTGCTATTTATATATTTTTATTTCACTGTTTTCAAGCATATCTTTCCTGAAGTGTTTCAACTATGATAGCTCTTGTATTCATTTGTTACTGCAATATCCATTTTTTTGATTGCAGACCTGTGTGTTTAGTTTTGGTCTCAAGACTGTATTTTGTAACCTTGCTCCTGAAAGGATCTGTCAGCTTCTGTTCTTTGCATGCGCTTGAGAACCAAACCTGGTTTTATTTCTTAGTACAAAACTCACCTTGACAGAGGCCTCCCTCTTGTCAGTATTTGGTACATATATCAAGTTTATTTTGCCCCTCCCGCCTTATTCTCCGGTTAGCAGATGATCCTGTCTTGTGCTCATTATCACAGTTACCTGTATGTCGTCCTTATTTGTCTTAGAGCTCTGATCATTCTTTACTTCTATTGATTACATGGTTTCATCACTGGCTTCTTATATTAGAAACTCCGACATGCTCCATCAATAGCCACTTCCTTATTGCACTGTGTTGATTTCAATTAGATCTATCATGTCACTACTTTCTCCTTCCAGTGCAGATAATATTATAGTGTCTTATCATCATGTCTTGCAACAAGACTGTAGCTCCTCATGGAATAGAGATGCCCCAAAGTGCCAGAGTACTCATCCATTTTCAGGTTTCTCATCTGATTTAAGGCCTTCCCTTCCTTCAGACCATTTAAGGGCAAAACAGATATTCCTTTCCTAACTGTATTTTTTTTATTTTGTGATAAATCTAAGTGATTTATTGTCTTTTAAAATACTTGTATGCTGGAATTTGTGAGTTCACCTTTCAAGAAAAAGGGAAGCTGATTTCACTTTTGTTCATTTTTGTTTTCTTTCTGTAACAAGTATCCTAACCACAATTTCTAACTTTCAAGGCATTTATAATAGAAAATTACCATAGACATGATAAAAAAGGATTTCACTAGTGTAGTCCAGTATGCAAATGAAGTATTTAATCTAAATTATAGTGCAATAAAAATGTGTAAGAAAGTACCAATAGAAATTTATGACTGAGATCTTTATCTTATAAAGTTTATTTTGTAATGTTGTAGAGAACACAAACAATTTGTTCTGAAATATTTCAAACAAATATTTCTACCTCAGCAGTATATCTGTGTATTCATAATAAATGGAAAGGAAGTGCTTTGTATGCATTATGAGACACTACAAGGAGGAGGTTTGATGTAGTTATGTCAGATTGTTTCAATCCTGCGGGAATATAGTGAGGGACCAAGGTAAGGAGCATCTGCCATTTAACTTGTCAAACTTACAGGGACCAGTGGAGCTGACAGACACTGAAGGAAGTGTGTTTTGCAATTTATAAGGATTAGAATACTAATTTCTGCTGCATTTATAACTAACACAAAACGTGTAAGCAAACTAACCTGCAGTCTTACTGAGTATTTTTGAGGCTGCTAGGGTACACAGTGATGTAACTAATCTAAAAGTGATTTTTTGTGGCTTTAGTGTTTTAGGTGAAGTCAATGATGGGGTTCTCCTTACCTGTCATGATTAATGACAAACATTTTATGGGAAAAAAAATATGTTGTAATTTTCTTTCTCAAAATAGTAGTAAGGGAATAAATGGTGACTGAAAAGTCTGAAATGTGGCCGTGAAAAGCTAAATGTTAACTGCAGACAGCAGATGTCTGGTTATGATAATGATAATTTCTATTAAAAATGAAATTATATAATTTAAATGCCATAAAAGTATTTCAAAACCTAAAAAAACCCCTTTCTTAACAACTAGTTAGCTGTGCTTTATGTCTGCAGGTCTATGGCTATAATTTTGCAAACAAAACTAAGAAAATAGTGAACTGCTTAAAAGTTAAGAGCACAGGTGACAAAGGAATCAATCCGATTTTTAAAATATTTTTCACCATTTAATTAAAAATCTCTAGAAAAAAATATTCTTTCAGCGTATGTCATATCACATTACTCTTAAAAGAATATTTGGTTTCCGTGGGTTTTGCATTAGTTCTCTCAGTGCAGCAGATATATATATCTAATTAAGCAGGACCTCTCACTTTAAAGTTTAACATCATGAATGTACAAAATTTTAATGTACTTGAAGATTACAGTTTATGCTTTATGGTAATTATCAACAATACTGCTACTATTAACAATTAGGTACCAAACTCACTTGATATGTTTGTCACCGGCCATCTGCTTCCTATCGGTGCAAAAGGCTTAAAAGATTCTCATGTGGCTCTCATCTTCCAAACCTCTGTAATTCCAGGGAAAAAAATCTTACTTATTTTTCATTAAATTAATTGAAAATTAAGTCATTACAATTTAATCCCATATATAAAATATAATTTTTAACTGCAAAAATATAATTTTTAACTGCATCTTATTAACTTCTAGTCTTTCCGTTAATTTTTCTGCAGTTACTAAAGTAAGATGGATAAAAATATCAAAATGCTTTATTTCTATTATCTGAGAAAAAAGGTGAAAATAAGAGGCAGGTTTGAAGTATTTTATACAGACCCCAAGATCATTCCATGAAAATGAGAAAAAAAGAAGAAAATATTTCAGAATGCAAATAAAACCGGGGATTTGGAGCTCTAAGTTGGAGCTCAGGGCCAGAGATCTTTACTATTATTATAAATGATCAGGATACAGGAATCAAATGTATATTAAGTAAGTCTGCCACTGATACTAAACTAGGAGGAGCTGTGGACTCCCTCGAGGGCAGAGAAGCCTTAAAGGGAGATCTGGGTAGACCTGACAGCTGGGTGATCACTAGCTGTATGAAATTTAGCAAAATCAAGTGCTGGATTCTCCACCTGGGACAGGGTAGTCCTGGCTATAAACACAAATTGAGTGATGAGAGGCTGGACAGAAGCTCCACAGAAAGAGAAATGGGAATTTGGATTGATGACAAGTTGAACGTGAGTGAGCAGTGCCCAAACAAGAGGGCAAGGCATGTCCTGTGGGGGCATCAGGCACAGCATCCCCAGCTGGGCAAGGGAGGGGATTGTCCTGCTCTGCTCTGCACTGGGGCGGCCTCATCTCGAGTGCTGGGGGCAGTTTTGGACAAACAAGGATTACGTATTACTACAATTGCAAATTCATAATATTTATTCAGTACCATTCTCCATGAAACTTTTCTTAAGCAACAGCTAAACCTGTATGTCCTATAATTTGATGGTATACATAAAGAACAGAGTATTTTTAATCTTTCTTAATCTTCTGCCTAAAATATCATAGAATACCTAGAGGTGGATATTTAAAATCTCTGGGGATAAAACAACCTATCTAACTTTGGTGATTTAACATGGGCAGAATCTTGTTCTGATGGCTTTCTATGATAATTACCTCTTTCCAGGCAAGACCATCTAGGACTTTAACTTCTGACCACTATGATTTTAAAAATCAAATTCAAATTATTTGCCTATGTTAAGTGGCCTGGCTCTCATTTCATAAAATTTAGTAAGTTGTAGTGGCCTGATTTGTTTGCCAGGCTTCACAAACCCATACTCGAAGCGACCAAGCCGTGTGTTTTTATATTTCAGTTTCATCAAATCAATGTTTACCTGTAGTCCCATATTTTTCTCTCAGAGCATTTCTTATGTTGCTCATAAGTTAGGCCCATTTCCTTTACTCTGGAAAGTAAAGGAAGTCCCATTCCCTTATTCAATTTTAACCTCTGCTTTCTGGCATTTTGCCCGTGCTTTATTTGTCATTTTTGCTTCATCAGGCAGCACTTCCCTTGCGTTTATGACATGTTCTAGTCCAAGCTTCTGGGCAATAGGCAAGTATAACAACCCTAGTACTAGGTATGTAATAATCATATTCCTTAAAATAACAGGAATAATACAAATAATAGGTATTAACTTTGATTTCATAAATAGAAAAAAGTCACTGAATGTGCAAAGATATGCTGTTTAAAAAAGTGCAGTATAAACCATATGCTTGTATAAAGCAAATAATATGCTTTAATGTTTAGATTCTACAGAGATTGTGCTATAGAAATGCCGAAGAGAGATGAAAATGCAGTTTTGAATAAAACATCAAAACAATGGTGACAGGAGGGATGTGTCATTTTATGTACTTGATGCAATGTGGTTTATAGGATCAAATATCTTTCATAAAATGCAAAAGATTTAACATGATTAATTTTAATTATTTTCACAGCTAAGGATTCTTTCAGAACTATATGGGATGCTATAATAATTTTTCTCAGAGAACAGAACACGTCTTTCTGTGGAGAGACCTAGAATTTTCCCTGTTTCTCATGATTCTGTTCCCCTTAGAATTCTTCAGATTGCAGTTTCACCAGTTTTCAGAGGGTTCATATAAAATTTTTCTAGCAGGTTCCCACTCCCCTCTCTGTTTTCCTTTGAGTCAAACCTGTCAACTTTCCATTGATTTTGCTTCTTTAGGCTGACAACCTGCTCTGTCTGCCACAATTAAAACTGTGGGAACTTTTCCCATGAAATTGAAAATCCCTAGACACATCATAATTTTAAAAGCCCTTGGGGCTGCATAATAAATATAGCATGATACATCAAATAAGAAGAACTGGAAGAACGTTTTCTTCTGAAATCAGAGAGGGAGAGGGAGTGAGCATATGCATGTATATGCCTGCATGCTGTCTATAAAGTACTGGAGGCAGTATTTAGCCCTGGCCTGCCAGCAGCTCCATGCTCCTCAAAACTTCCCTTTAAAATTGTGGCTGCAAGCAGCTGTGGAACAAATTCCAAATAATTTAAACATATAACACCTCATTCTAGAAGCATTCAAGGGTGCATCAAATGGTAGCATCTATCTCTGCCAGTGATCTGATGAGTGATCTGAAGTAAATGGCTGTGCTACTCTGTGTCTACTTTATTTTTAAAATAGAACTCATGCCTTCTCTGTCCTCTCTGAGCTCAGTGGAGCAACTATGAGGCTGGAAAGTTTTTATTAACTCCAAAAGAAGAAAACAGTAAATGGCAAGCATTTTGAGAGCTACTGGGCCTGAGTTCTATGCACTTTTTCTTTCACTATTTAAAAAAAAATGTAGGAACAGACAATCTGATAAACTTGAATTGTAGCACAATCATGAAAGGCAGTGTGGTATGTTTGTGTTTGTTCATTTCAGTACTGTTATTATGTTTATTTGACAAAGATTAATTGATTTGTGTTATTCATGATCACAGTTTAAAACAAAGGTACATAAAATAAATGGCTGAAAATAAGTTTTCAGTAAACAAACTGAAACACAAGACTGAAAACTGTGTATATGCTAATGAAGCTAAGACTTACTTTTGCATAACTTCATAAAGAAAATTTACTTTTCTCACTGAAGTAAAGGATAGAAATGGAGTTAGTGTCAGAGATGTATTTCTAGGCGAATTTAGCACTATCTTCAACTATGCTCTTTTCATTATTAATAGTTTTCTTTGCAGTAAAAATATTTTAAAATATGCCTTGAATAAAGACAAGTGCTTAGGCAGTATTTTTTGTGTATTGTACAATGCATTTATTTTTTGTGTGCAGACTGTATATTTGACTACAGTATTTATTCAGCACACATTATTATTTAAAACATGGCATATCTAGACTGCCTGTAAAATACACATTTCAAGTGTTTTGCAAATTGCTAGTGAAATTTATCAAGGTTATCAAACCTTACAAGGACTCTGGCAAGGAAAAGCAAAATAGTAAAATGGTTCTCTGCTGTTGCGGCTTCCAGAAGCTGTGCTGTGACCTCTGACACAGGGCAAATAGCACCATGCAGTTAAGTGTGACCCATCACTTAACCTTTTCAATGATCTTGGTATGTACTGGGAAAACAAAAGAAACACAGATGAAGGGAAGACTTACTGATGTGCACTGGGCTACATGTGCTCTTCTCTTGAGGTGTGAATGGAAAAGAAACAAGGAAACAAAAGTAATAAAAACTTTTTATCTTTTTAAGATATTTGGGATAGGAAGTCAGAATGTGATAGCAACCCAGATAATGGCTTTGGGCATGTGAAAAATCACAGAGATCAGTCTCAGTGAGGCCACTGGTTGTTCATGCTGATCATTCTAATTAGAAAGCAACACACATTTAAAAAAATACCCCTTGGAGGAACATATCCATAGGAGCCCAACATCAAAGAAAAGCCCAAGCCAAAGGTCAAACCTCTGTGTCTGACACCCAGGCTGCCAAACAAGGCTTGGGCAGGGTCAGGGTGCTGTGAGGGCCAGCAGCAACGTGTGGGCTGGGGGCCATGAGAAGTGCAGACCCCGACAGGGATCCATGAGGGCAGGGCTGGCAGCTTACCCATTAAATCTTCACTTTTAGGCAACTGAGTGGTATAATGTTCTTCCAATGACCTCTTTTAAAGTTCCCTCTGCCTCATCCTAAAGCTCATATTTGGTCCTGTCATAAGAGGAACCAGAGTTTCCACACTAACAGAAAAGGAACTTTATAGGTGTACTATTGTGTCTACTCCTTCATATAGGCTTTATCCTGTGACATATGTACGAATTCAATGATCTCCAGAGGGCCCCTCCATCCCCCACCCTATATGATTCTGTGACTTTCATAAAACCATTTTGCTGACTGGGAAAGAGAGAGATCTTCCCCACTGAATTAAAAACAAAGCCAAACACACAAGGTTCAATAGGTTCATAAGTTATGCACCTAACAATACATGAGTCACTGTCACTTTTCGCTGAAGTCATTGAGGAATAAGATTCATATCATTAAGAGGTTAATTTTTCACCACTTAGCTTGTACAAATCCCTCCTTCTACCCTTTCAGAGTACCCTGCATGGCCTCCCACTGCCACTCCAGAAAGGTCTGAGTCTGTAGTACGTCTAACATCTGTCAGTCCTGGTATACATCTGACATACACTACAGCATCTCAAATAGGCTTAGACATCTATGTTCACATAACTGAATAGCTCCCAGTGGTGTCTGCAAAGCTACTCAGTTGACCAAATGTTGATGTCTATTTTAAGATGAGCTGAACAGTTCTCTGTGCCTGGATTTAGTTGCTCACTGTTAGATGCTTAGTGCCATTTTTAGATGTCCTAGCATATCTGTGTGGAACTGGCAGATATGACACAAGATATGACTTGAGCTCTTCTGGAGTGATAGTTGGAAGTCAGATTAGATACTTCAAGGCATCTCAAATGGCACCAGATACCCACATTTAGACAACCAAATCAATCTGCTAGTTCCCACTGTGCACCAAAATTATCACTGTATTTGATTCTTCTGGATCACTGTTTTCCTAAGGAAAGTTCCCCATCAGTAGGCTAGAATAGAAAGAAACTGCACAGCAATTTGTACTGGAAATTACATGGCCCTTTAAAACAAGGAGATAAAATATGCCAACAAATTAAAAACTGAGTGAGCACAAAGAACTGTTAAAAATAAGCATCCGATGGATGAGATTACTTAAAAATGTAGTAAATTCTTCAGCACTTGATGCTTTAACAGAATGACCATTCTTCCTTCTGAAAGACAGATTTGTATCTAATCAGATTTAGCTGGAGTAAAAGATGAAAGTACTATAAAGAATTCCATGACCTTTGCTCTGACAAAGCCAGTTTAAGTAATCATAAGTGATTCCTTCTGCCCATAAAAGCTTTCTGTTAAACTACTAGACAGAAAGTTATACTGTAGAAGCAGATATCTTTAATAGAATTTCTAATCACTGTAGAATTGGATTGTTCTCTTGGGGAAAGAATAGTTTTTTCCTCAGGGAAGTCTAGCAATATGAAGTGTTTAATTTCACTATCTTTTTTTTCAGAGAATGGGGTCAATCTGGATTTTACCATGATTATACTTCTCCTTAAATTACCCTCAGTACTTTAATTTTGAAATTTCTAAAGCTTGTGTAGGTTGTCTATTCAACGTTTTAAATTGGTGTAACTCTCTTCATACAAACTGGTGTATAACAAATAGGCAAACAAAACCTGCTTTTTAAAAAAAATGTTTTCATTTAATAGCAAGAATGTTTATAATTTCTTTTAAACGTATAACATTTTCTGCAGCCCAATCAGAGAATCTGAATAAGTGACAGATACTTCTGAGTGACATGAAATGGCCATAGATAAAAACATAATAGGGCAGATGCGGAGGTGATAGAAGAACTATATAAATACCAAACCTAATTCACCCTTTTCCAATTTTAAGCACCTAAAAATGTATTTATCTCCAATTGCTAGGTGTGCATGGGAAAATAAAAAAGAAAGAAAGAATTTAGTTACCTTCTTCAACACAAACAGAAATGTTGTCACTGTTTATTTGTTCAGTTACAAAGCTGAGAGAAGTGCTAAAAGGAGTGTCTATGAGGCTGAAGGAAGCTGCGCTCCTAAAGTGAAATACCTGGTTGATCAATCTAAATGTAGCATTTCATTGAGGTGCACTTTCCACCTTTAGTACAGATCCGCAAATTTAACATAAAATCTTGATTTAAGTGTGCCAACAGAAACAAGAACTGGTTTTCCTTCACTAGTAGGCAAAAATCAAAATATCCCATAATATTTTCCAAACACCTCAAGTAAGTGAGTCATTTTAGTCACCAACTGAGAAGGCAAACAGTAGTGTTTAATACACAGATGAATTTCTAAAACAGAGATTACCAGACTTGGGCCAAGTATTTTCATTATCACCCAGCATTACACCACAGTCACACATTAAATCATGCCATGGTGCTAGATTGTTGTACATTGAAGCACACTGTGTAGCCAAGGCTAGCTGTGAATTTGGAATGAAGCTGTATGGCAATACTAAGTTTCAGGTCTATTGAGCAGTTGTGCTCACAGCATTCCTGTACAGTTGTGAGACATGGATCACCTTCTGTTATCATGTCAGCAGATTTGATAATTTCTAACTGGTACTTTTTTCTTCTGCTTGTGGGATTCAATATCATAACCAGATTCAGCTACTAAACACCAAAAATTATATTTGTGTTTGTCCCGGTTTGGACAAATTTGGAGGAAAATATCCTCTGATAGTGATGCCTTAGGTTTTAACTTTTATATTTTACAATTTCTGTACTGCTTAGAGTGTAACTCTGAAGTCCCTTGTAGCCTGTAATTTCTGCTCTCTCGTGCAAGATAGACATAACAAAGCCTCTCCAGGCTTT
>VWZQ01005981.1:32116-74661 GCA_013397015.1 Myiagra hebetior
CCCCCATCTCCAGGGCATCGGTGGAAAATTCTCCTGATGTGTTCTGATGTTGTTGAAACAATCCAGAAGAGAAGAAGGAAAAAACCAAAGTCCCAAGAAAACAAAGTTCAATTCTTTGTCTCTCTCTCTCTCTCTCTCTCACTCACTCTCCAGAGAAAAAAAACACAGAGCTGAAAAAAAGCTGGCTGAGAAGCACCAAGGGTGTTTCCTTCTCCCTTGCTGCCAGAGCAGAAAAAACAGAGGAGAGTCTCTTGTCTTGTGTCCTTAAACAAATTGCTTTGAAATGTTCGCCCTTTTTTTTTTTTCCCCTCTCTCCCCTCTCAGGCTCAGTTTAAAGGTACAGAAAAGGCACAAAATTAATTGATAGGGGATACACATCATAAAGTCACGCCAAGACAGTGTTTATCACTCTCTGCTGGACTTACTCAAGTTATCTATGTCTTTTTGTGCTGCGTGACTAAACTGGAGTGAATTATTCCTGATTCTCACAAGACCCTAATGGGGGAAGTCCAAGTGCTAGGTGATGCACCTGGGTAGGGGCATCCCAGACTGGGAAAAATTCTCACTTAGAGCAAGCTCTGAGGAGGGCTTGGGGGTTCTGGTGGATTAAAAGCTGGACATGAGCCAGCAATGTGCCCTGACACACCAGAAGGCCAAACACATTCTTGGCTGCATTAAAAGAAGCACAACCAGCAGGTTGAAGGATGTGACTACTCTGCCCTCATGAGACGCCACTTGGGGCTACTGTGTCCAGCTCTGGGGTCCTCAGCACATGAAAAACATGGACCTGTTGGAGTGGGTCCTGAGGAGGGCCACCAAGACTATCTGAGTACTGGAGCAACTCTCCTATGAAGACAGGCTGAGAGAGTTAGGGTTGTTCAGCCTGGGGAAGAGAGGGCTTCAGAGAGACCCTTTTGTGGCCTCCCAGAATTCAAAGGGGACTTAACACAAACCTTTTGCAAGCACAGGAAGTGATAGGGCAAGTAGGAATAGTTTTAAACCACAAGAGGTTAGATTTGGATCAGATGTTAGGAAGAAGTTCTTTACTGTGAGGGTGGTGAGGCACTAGAATGTGTTGCCCAGAGAAGCTGTGAATAACCCATCCCTGGCAGTGTTCAAGACCAGGCTGGATGGAGGGCTGAGTAACCTGGTCTAATGGATGGCATCCCTGGATTTGTCTGGGGAGCTGAAACTAGATCGTTAAGGTCACTTCCAACCTAAGCCATTCTATGATTCAATTATTCAGGCTAATGTCATGCTGAGTAAGGGAGAATGGTCAATAACTCTATCTACTGATAAAATTCATGCCAGTGAATTTTCAGCACAGTAAGGTGCTTGGATTCATTGCTGCCAGGGCATGAGGAACCCCAGCTTTTTCAGCAGAACTGCTATTGTCTGAGGCAATCCGCAAACTGTACCAGCACAGGGCTGGCACATGGAGGTGCAGGGTTTTGCATTTCCTTATCATGAAGTTCCTGTTGTATTATTCCACTGGCCTCTTAGGTCTCTCTGGCAGCAGCTGTGCCTTCATTGCATACTGACTGTTCACACACATACACACCCATAAACATAAAGTTTAGAGTTATCCACAAACTTACTTAGTGTGTAGTTTTTCTCTTCCTTCTCCAGGTCATTGGAAAAGGTATTAAACACGATAGGACATAAGATAGACCCCTCAGGAACTTCACTTACAAATGGCTCCTGGGTCAAGTAAAAACAGTTGACCTTTGTTTTATCAAATATCTGAATCACCTTTTTTTCTTGTCTCTTTCCACAGCCTGTAAAAACATCATAGAGGTAGCAAAGTTCAGATAGAAAACACAGTAATTAAAAACTTTTTTATAAGATGAATTCTGGCAAATGTGAAGTTTTTAATTATTTTGTTTTCTAATATTTTTTGCAGGATAAGTATACAGGATGTATATGTTTTTCTCACTATTTGAAAACATATTTTTCAAATATTTTTCAGATTAGAATATGAAATCCTTATTTTATTGGAAGTTCGTTATGTGTTTTTCTTGTGGATTCATTATCCCCAATTCACTGTTAATGCAAAAGCAGGGTCCAGAAATGGAGCTATCTTGAGTTCTTTCATATTTTATATTTTTTTTGATTTTCTGAAAAATTGATTGCATTTATGGCAAATTGCCTTTGCCAAAATGCTGTACACATGCATATTCACTTCTACACTTGCCACACTGACAGCTGAGCTACCAGCTTGTAACAAGTTTTTTGTGACCATCTTTATATGAATTGATTTTTTCAGATGTTTTATCTCCATACATAATTGTCTGTTGCCTTTACAGAATAACATACTGACTTAGCTAAGTTTTCTCATAACTACATAATAAATAAATAAATAAATACCAGTAACATGTCTGAGCTGATGGCAACTTTTGGTGGTGGATAGAGAAGGAACATTAATGACTCAGAAAAGCTGGTGAAAAACTTCATTGTTGAAATTATTCACAGAGTCAAGATGGTAGGTTTATCAGCAAAGAAAGAAGAGAGAAAACCACCAGGGAATCAAAATAAATATGTGATGCACCCACACAAAGGAAACTACAACATGCTTTGGGGTGTTGATTTCAAAAACATGGAACTAAAGGAGTTAAAGACACGAATGACAAAGTGGTTATTGAAAGAAATAAAAGAGATTCCACTCTAGGAATAATTAAGATGGCTTTTCAACCAGAAAAGAGATGAGAGATTTGCTTTAAAGCCATGACATGGAAAAAAAAAAAAAAGAATAGAGAATGAATATTCATAGTTTCTTGTAAGGGGAAAAATAAGACACAAACAGAATGGCTTAGGCTCAAAGAATACAGAACAGTATTTTGGCTAAAAGAGCACACATATATAAAGAAAAGTTAAGATATGGAAATCATTGATAAAAATGTTTCAGAAACAAAAGCTTATATGGATTCAAAAAATGAGTACAAAACACATAGTGATAGGGACAAAACACTAAACACCATTAAGAACAAAGGAATCACTTTTGCCTTTCAAAGTCTTTGAGCTGCTGATCCCTAGGAGGAAAATCAAGGACATTTATAACTCATTTTTTACACTTTTTCCACAGGCACCACCTGACTGGTGCATAAGGGAGGATTGCATAAGACAGAATAGTAGAAAAAGTGGACCTCTGATATTCAAATTATGATACTGAAATTACAATAGCAAAATTAAACAGATTCGGGTTTTAATTAAAAAAAATAAAGGAAATAATGTCTCTATGATTTTTTTAACTTTAGAATAGCATGCTAATAGGAAAATGTTCCATGGATATTTATTGAAAGAGCACTGCTTTTTACAAGGCCAATAGTCAAACTCAAGCTACTCGTTAGCACCTCCAGATTTTATTGGCCTGACCACGATGATGTAGACCAAGTAGTCAATCAGCAGTAAATTTGCAACAATATATTAATATGCTCTAGCTCCATCTAGCTTTACTTTCAGGATAACTCATATCAGACAAAAGTTCTCTTTTGCAAACAGAATGGGAGTTGTTTTGTCTGAACTGATCATAGAACAGTTTCAGAAGTAAATCTTGGGGTCACAATGAAATTTGAGAAGGAAAGCGCCACTTTCCTTCGGTCCCACAAAAGCTTGGGTCAGGGTCTCCAAACTGTTTCCAAGTAGCATACAAAAATGTAAAATGTAGTTTCTTTTGTATATAATTTTATTATTATTTCTTATAGAACTATTTATTTTACATTTGTTAAAAACATTCTGGTAGTGATAGAAAAACCTCAGAGCTATAGTGCTGAAATTGAGATATAGGTAACTAAACGGTTTTTTTCAGTCTTTTGTGTATTTTAAAGTCTTGAGAACAAAAGCCTTTACTTCTGTAATCAATAGATTGACTTCAGTGGGGCTAGTCATATAGGAGCATGGTAATAGTTATCAAGAATATGTGTTTATAAAGGCAAAATATTATGTTATCCCTAAATGGCCAAGAAGCATCAGGAAACAATAAAATTGAGAACCCACATGATTAAAACTTGTCACAGTCTTCATTGCCCCAGGTAACCCAACCTGCTCCTGTAAAATGTAGCACCTCCTTGGCATTACGTTAATACAAAGGAAGTTGGGGCAGTGTTCAACAATTACGCCATTAAAGAGAAATAGTGATCTTGTCAGACAACAGTCTTTTAATATCAGATCATAGTCTATATTCCTTCTCACCTTCTTAATTATTTAGGATATTATTTTAAGTTCACAAACCACAGTTTGTCAACAATCATTTATGGGACTTCACAGACTTCTGTAGAAAGCTGTGATTCAGATAGTGAAAATCCTTCCACATGTATGTTTGTGTTTTCTGGAGTAATCATACTTAGCACTGTTAAGTTGTTAAGTGTTAAGTAGTCTCTTTCCCAGAAATAAATTTTTATGTATTATTCCCATAGGAAATAAAGAATTAGAGGAAAAGGCAAATAATATTTTTTCTGCTGTTTTGTATGACGCAATAGCCTCTTCAGAGTCTTTGGTTACAAAAAATCCATGTCACCAATTCCAGTTTTCCTGATCATGGTTTTTCCTTTTTCATTATGTTTGTAGATTCTGAATTGTCATTTGTTTTTGCTTGAGTTTAATTTTACGTGGTGGAAGGCTAAATGTGACATTTGTAGAATCCAAAATATTTTGAAGTGTGCTGAAAGAGAATGCTTGGCAAGGTGCTTTTCTTATTTTTCAGGATGGTCTGAAAATGAAACAAAACCCACTGAAAATAGAATAAAGCTGGTTTTGGGATCCTTCAGCTAACTTGTTAGTGAGAGTAATGAACATGTTAATGTGTTTGCAATTGCATTTTGGGAAACCTTATAGCCCTCAACTCTTTCATGGAAAGATGTAGCATATGTAACATATGCTGTCATTCTTCTGGAATTTCAAATAAAATAAAATTCAGATAACATTAATATATCCCACAGGGCTGAATTAGAAATATTTTTTTTCAGTTTCTCTGAGATTGAGATACTTCTATATTTACCTCAGTTTTAATTAACATTTTTTTTAGCAATAAAATAAAATAAAAATTTTCTGATTTATCCATAATTTCTTCACAGAAATGAAGCAAAAATAAACCATTAAATCTATTCCTTTGTGTCATAAAAATATAAATATTGTTTATACCAAAACTGTGAATTAAATAAGAAGTGTAAGGCTATGTAATATTTTCCTTAAGGCTCTGAATTCCAGAGCCACATTATAAAACACATCTCCAATTAAACACATACCTAATAAGACTCAGTATAATAGCATTAAAAAGGTCTCTGACCAAGAAAAGAAACTAACACAAATGTACACACACTTGCATATACATATAGGTGCATTTATAATTTAAATTCCCAATGTTGTAACTGATCCTATGACTCCAGAGTTTCCCTGTAATTTCTGAAAATTAACAGTTAACAATACAGTAATTTCTTTCTTTTCTTTTTGCACAAGCACTGCTTAATGAAGGAATTCAAAATATGTTTTAAAATACTTAATTTACACCAAAAAAAAACCCCTAAATTGTGAACTGGCATATTCATGCACACTTTCTGCAGTCAAAAAGAAGCAATCAAAATTTGACATGGTATTCAGAGGTAGTTCTTTTTTCTATGTATTTCAGATTTAAATTCCATTGTTTTATTTTTTATAAGGAAAAAGGACAATATCTGAATTATATTTTTTTTTAAATGCAGCAGGTATAAGAGACAATATATTCAAAACTAGTTCAGTTAGGACATATATCAAAGTAATTCACATCAGATTCTGTCTAAGTACTGCTGATCTATTTCTCCATAGAAATAAAACTCAAATGAAACCTTAATTCAAATTAATCTGAAAAAAATTATTATGAAGAAATTTAAATCTTATGTCACATAATGGACCGTTTTCTTTCTATGCTTTTGTATTCCAAATAAGTACCTCAGTGTGATCCAGCAAAAAAGATAGATTTGCAACCACCTTTTTTCCTCTCAACCCATGCATTTTAAGTTTTTTTAATTGATGTATCTTTTTATAATTATTCCTATACAATCACTTCTTTCACATAAGTAGATTACTGCACTTCTGCCTTCTGAACACCAGCTGTGCTTCACTGGTAGTTATTATTGTAAGTCCAAAGCAGAACAACTCAAAAACTGTTCCTCTGACAAAACTCTGCTGTGCTGAAGCAGTAGGCCACCATCTGCATTTCTCTCCCGAACTCATTTTTAAATAATATATTGTAAAACTGAGCAATTCTTCCATATACTTGGGGAGCTTATTCTCTTTTCCTTCATCATTTCCAAACAGCTCATTTTTTTCCCTGACTATTATCTCCAGAAGACTGCAAATTCTACAGAGCGGCAGGTGACTTTTAACAGAAGTGAGGAATAGATACAATGGATAATTTAAAGCAAGATAGACCTCAGCAGAAAGGAAAAGTTGCCTGCAGAGTGAATGTATCCAAATTCTAATGATGTTTTCTCTACTGGAGTTATTGTCCTGCTCTGTTTTGAAAGATTTAGTTATCCTCCTCTACTTAATTTAATTTACCATTTTTGAACTCACTGACAGATTTCCAGATCACCAAAATTATAATCTTAACATCTGATTTTTTTTCTTCCTTTATATCATTGCAGAGAGGATTTTTTATTTTTTAATCTAGTACAAATCTTTGTTTTTTCACTGTCTCTAACAGCTTGGTAAGCAGCTTCACACCATCATGTTTCACATTTACATTTGGTGCCAAGTCCCTTTCTACTGATTATCTCAGCTGGAATGCCAGAGAGCCAGGGAGGAGGGGAAGGGTTTAGCAGTCATGTCCTGCAAACGAAATCATCAGTTATTCAAAAGCAGTATGTGGTGTTCACTTCTCAGAACTACATAGAGAACTGTGCTTTTTCTTTTGCCCTCTGACCTTAAAAATACCAAATGAAATGAATAGCAGAAAAGTTAGTATATATGAAAGACTGCCACTCAGGTATAGAGATTTGAATGTAACTATGATTTGAGGATGGAGCATATTTTTGGATCCAGGTTTTCTTATGATAAAATATAAATTCTCTTCAACCAGTCATGATCCTTGAGTTTGGTCAAGTCTGAAAATTACTAGAAAAAAGTAAAGTAAATATTAATATTTCACAAAATGTCATGGACAATGTTTATATGGTAGACTTTTGCCACTATAAACTTTCATCTAATAGGAAATATCATTCCCTAAAGAGACCAAATAGAAATCCTTACAGCTAAGATAAACAGAGGGGTTAAGAAGGGATTTATATCTTTCATTATTTTTCAAATACAGTGGGAGAGTGGGTCTACTTTTGTCGTGCTAAACAGGTTTCCAAATAAGGACAGTTTAACCTCCAATACTGGTGTGGAGGTGGAGGATAAATACATCAGGAATACACACTAAATAGACCAGGAATACATTAAATTCTCCAGGAAACAGGCCTAAAATAATTTTGGCAATGAGGTGCATGATGGCAGCCTTGTTCTGTTTCATGATACAGAGTAATCCTTATACATTTTTTCTAGGAAGGTCATACATACCATTAACTGTCTATCTATCCACTGTCTTCTAGATATTCTGGATGTGCTGCAGGAAGCTCTGAAATAAACAAGCAGTTGAGGTGCTGATGTAATTTTACTACAATCACAATTTACATGGAACAGGTTTTAGAGGTATCACTTGGGTCAGGGTCCATTTTGAAATCATATCCAAGACAGAAAACTTAAAGTAATAAATTAATCTCTTCATTGTCATTAAAGATTAAAATAGTGCACTGTATTCTAAGGGAAAAAATGTGCCACAGTACCTCCAGAGGCCCTTCTCCCATGTAAGTCCAGACTGATGGATTTGTTCCAGTGTAGTAATCCTTCTTCTCTGATGACATGGATAAATTTCCATATGAGAAAGAATAGGAAGAAGGTTTTGGAAGACAGTGGGAGATAATGTGTGCTTGGGTCTTAATGTGCATAAATCATGGCTAGAGATGAACCTAACTGTTGGGCTCACAAAATGTTTCTGGATGTTGGTATTTACCAACATATTTAATGGAAATTTAAATGCTAAATTCAGAAGTGACTGGCTAAAAAAAACCATAGTAGAAGAACTGTGAAAACATTGTGAGGAACATTTATGCTGTAGAGAAGATGTATGGTTGAAATGAATATGCATTTAAATATTTAAAGGTTTAAATGCAGGATAGCCACATTGGATAAAGAAACATGTTTCACTGGGGCCTCTGTGGATCTGTACATGCAGCCCCATTCTTTCAGATATTGAAATCCATGTTTCACATGAGGCTAACAGGATTACAGAAAACTGTGGGTAATCAACCAGCTATGAGGATATGTGAAGGCATTGAAGCATCATCCATAAATGTTTTTTTTTATATCATTAATTTTCTATGTACTTTCTTGGATTAAAAAAAATCAACACTGCCCGGATTAATGGCAGCTAGAGCGATGGTTTTCCTCAGTAATGTGTGAAGCTGGTACCTTTAAGTGGATGGAGGTATTTTGATTTTCAGAAAGAAATTAATTTCCCTACTCATACATGTCTAGTTCAATTTGCTGTGTCTTAGGAGTCTGAGTCATTTACCTTGTACAGAAACATTAGGGGATTCCTGTCTATGTAGTGTGGCAGATAGAGAGCAATAAGGATACTCGTGGGTGTCTGAAATATCTCTGGATACCAATGTTCAGGCACTTGCACCCCACTCAGGTTCAGAGAGAGACAAAGAACTGTTGGATTAAACATCACAGACTAAAATTTACTAGGGAAGTCTATGACAAGAAATAAATTACATACTCAGTAATAGTGTTCAAAATGATATGAAATACACAACAGCATGAAAAAGGCTGTGACTTTTTTGCCTCTTCATGGCCATACAAGCTGTACAAATATATATTTTTAGGCCACACAATAACACATATTCTCCAAAAACAACAAACAACAATGATGTCACAGACATGGAAAGAAATTAACTCCTATGTCTATATCTCAGACTACAAATTCAGCGTCAACAGTTTATAAGGGAATGTTGCTTTTTAAAGCAATTACATCTGATTATACTGGTGGTTAGCTACACATCTTTTCCCGTGTCTTCCATGGGACTTGTCCATTTAATGGGATTAGCTTGCCCACTTAATTCATGATTATAATTTTTCATAGAATAGCCATCTGGGACACAGGACTTAATGTTTTTTTGAAAAGCAAGAGGATCAAGACTGAGAAAAGTCAGGTTAAATCTCTTGAAAGTAAATATTTTCTTCAACAATATAAGGAAAACAACATATGGGAGAGAATCTAAGGTATAAAAGGTACTCCATGTACGACTTTTAAGTGCCAATAAATAACATCTGAATGAGAATTAAAATTTTATGACTATCAGGTCAAGGCATTGGTGTCCCCATCCTTTTTATTCTGGTGAATCATCATTCTTATTAGGAGTCATTCTATTCTTATTTTATTTACTTTTAAAAGAGCTTTATACAAATATTTTCTACAGGGCAAAAGTCTTATCAAGTATTTAAGTAGTGTTGGATTTGCATCACTGGACAAGTTGGAATATCCAAGCTATATTGCAAACTGAAAATAAAAGAAAGTTTTGCTCTTATCAGGAAGCTGCACTGTTCTCTCTTAGTGCTCAAGACCATAGCTGATGAAAAAAAAGTAATATAAGACATAGTATTCTATGTTACAGAAAATATGCAACTTATTCAAGTGATCAAACCTGGGATCACCAATTCCCAATTAAAAAAATAAAAAGATATAACCTTTGAAGAAAAGGATGAAAATTCAGAAAAGCTTCATCGATCATGACAACAATGTAGCTGAAAATGACACTGAGGAAATTCCTTGAATTCTATTTACTTATCACCATTTTTAGGAATAATTAATTGTTTCTTCATTCTGACAATGTTTGGGAATATATTTATCAGGACATCATTACTGAAATTAAAATGATAAGCATGACTTGTATCAGAATGCAGTGTTTAAAATGGAAAAATACTGTTATAAGTATTTACCTAAATTACTTAGAAAGTAAAATAAATCCTATGTAAAGGTTTTGTTCTTACTATTAATTTCCAAGGACATTTTAATGAGCAAATCTGTAACTACAATATACAGTACAAATGGAAATCGAGCCATAGTTGTCTGTGCAAATGTGTTCTCTCATAGATATTCATAATGAAAAAGTACATCAGCAATTCTGAAGCAGGTCTATGATTCAGCAGTCAACAAATATAACAGTACCTGACAACACTGATCATTTGAGCATTATGTTGAAAAATAAAATTAAATTAATAATTTCTGCAACTGATAATTATTCAACTTAAGTAAAATACAATAAGGAACACAAAAAATACAAGGTTCAAGTATACAAAAATGTTCTGAGGTCTTCATTCCTTTAGTTTGATAAATCCTAATTCCAGTGAGACAATGACAAAACATATAATTAACAAAATTGTCTAGGTTGTCACTTAAAATGAACATATTTTATGCAACCTCCAGCAGAAAAGTGAACATCTGGTTGTATTTCTAACTATTCCATTTATACTCATTCTGTTTTAACAGTGTTTCATTCTTGTTGAATACTCATCTCTTGTGCAAGACATTTTATACTGTCTATAATGTAGCATGAAGACTTGTGGAAAGAGTGTTTGCTTAAAAAGCATTTTAAAAGGTTTGGCATACCTTACATAGTGTAATACTATGTAATTCCCACTGGGAATCAAACATCTTGAATATGACAACAAGTAGCTGTCTGGATGGTTACCAGAGTCTCTGTTGCATGATTCAGGTGACAGACCTCAAACTTTTGCCAAACCCTTATAATCCAGCTGGCTCATGATCCTGCATGGTCACTTCAGGATATGCATGACCAATTTCTACTATTTTACACTGTGTACAAAATACCTGTGGATTTATCTACACAAAATCCAGTCCTACATGACCACTCTGGCATCTGCAAAAACCATTTTTACAGGCTTTTATAAATTATCTGCATATAGTTTATTAAATTCTACATCAGTAATTGACTTGTGAAATTCTTGGGGTGATCAGATTCTCCATCCAGCATGTTAGTTAACATTTCTGTAATACATAAGGACAGAAACTTTGTCTCCACTTGGCCTAAGCACAGCAGGAGCTGCCTGGGGGCATCTCCAAGACTGTCTGAAATATTCACCTGGAAACATTAGACAACTGCTTAATTGTAAAAGTGGTGGTGTATATAGGGGTAGGAGTCAATCCTCTTGCCTGAAGTTGGTGCATCATTTCAAACCTATCCATAGTATCACCTGTGCAGAGAGTAGCTACATAGCTGCTTAGCAATACCTCAGGAATTGGTTTAAATGCATTTGGGTTGCACACAGATACACAGGTACACAGTAGTAATAATGTTATGACAAACACTAATTTCATCTTTATAACATATTTATAACTTAAATTTCATAGATTTGGCATAATGTTTTCCATGCAAATTTAGATGTATGAAGAAACTTTGCAGTGAGAACTGTTAGAATGAACAGAAATCTTACACTGGTGTCAATAACAAAGTAGAAGCCAGCACTTAATACAACTAAAAAAATTGTGAAGTGAATAAAAAAGATCCTACTGGCACTGAATACCTGCCATTCCTACATTCTTTATTGTTATTCTGACAGGATTTAAGAGATGTGTCTTACCTCTTGACTTCTCTATATCTAGTATACTTTGAAGCTCTCTGGAAAACAGTCATTCATTATTTAGGATAGATTAATATCTTAAATATTATTTAAAGTAGCTTCACAATGTGGTGATAGCACACAAATGCTATAATCCTTCTACAGTTAGGAGAAAAAAGAATCATGCATGAATGTAGAGATATTACATATTTAAACTTTTTGAAGGATCTTTACTTTTTCATTGAGAATCTTTTCTATGGGCTTAATAGAGATTTGAACATAGGTTTAACTGAGATGTCAAAATGCCCTTTTCTCACCAGTAGAATGCAAACTATATGGACTGCTTTGCAGTGAAT
The DNA here is from genome assembly GCA_013397015.1 of Myiagra hebetior. Classification (NCBI taxonomy): domain Eukaryota; kingdom Metazoa; phylum Chordata; class Aves; order Passeriformes; family Monarchidae; genus Myiagra; species Myiagra hebetior. Next base: position 44,128 of record VWZQ01005981.1, read on the forward strand.
ATTTTAAGATTCTGTGACAACCAAGTCAATTCTACTGTCATATTAATAGGTAGGTGATTAGGTGGGAAACAGAGAAGAGCTTCCTTTCAGCTCTCTGTTAGTTTTATAGGAAACAAATTGTCAAATCACATAGAAATATAGTGTTGCTTTTTATATATGTATGAAATATTTTGAATGTTGCCAAGCTTGTATAATACATATCTTATCTGCAAGCCAGATGCTACAGATTCCATTGCATTTAAAATTTTCTTTGCTGTTGAAATGTTTACAAAAATTATTGAATGTATTTGTAGGAAAAAATGCAACTGTCTGTACCATTATAAAAAAACAGAGGTGAGAAGTAAATTTTTGGTAATGAAGTCACTTCTCTGCAACAGTAACCATTACTTTGCATACTTCATATTGAGACAGTAAGTGTTTTGTTTTCTCTTTTCCTTCTTGCCTTTACTGTAAGATTTCCCCACAACATTACATCTCTAAGGGTCCTAATTTCAAATGTGAATTTACGGATTTTATATTAGTTTCTCCTCTGGCCACTACTGTTTTTTGGAAAAATTAGCTTTTCCCCCAATGTGTTTCACCTCACAAATGTTTATAAAGGACAATCATACTTATCTACGTCTTTGTTCTGTTCAAATGGCTTATTATCTTCTCTCATAAAATAGACTCACTTACTAGTCTTCTTTACTTCAAGTTTCAGTTTATTCTCCTTTTAAACAGATGACCAGATAGTGTAACTTATTCTGACTTGGTCTTAGCAGTAAATTGTGAAACGACTTGAGTATTTTCTACTATTACTGGAAGTATCTCTTTAATTTATCTTAGGGGTTTTTTAATAGTTACATCATGTAAAGGATGGATCATCATACTATGATCCCTTAAGGTGACTGCTGTTGTTTACTTTCCAGGTGTTTCCAGCTGATGTGTTTCTGCCTAACAACAGAAGTTCCTGGGACTATGAATTTTGTACTGCTTTCATCAAATTTCTATTATCCAGCTGTTTAAGATTATAAAGTTCTTTCTGTATGAAATCCCAGATGTTTCCTCACAAATTTTAAAAGCAAATATATTAGTGCAAGTAACCTGATCATGTGAAATTTGGGTAAAAACAAAGAATACACTTTACATAAAAAATCCAAGGGTTTAGCATTTGTCTAACTAAAACCATAATAGTCTAATCAAAGAGTTGTTAATATAATAAGAAGGATGATAATGACTCTACTCCAAGTTATCCACTTATTAGTTGTAGCTAATTTTCAGTTATGCCATACAGAGCTTTCTAGAATTTACACCTTTGTTGTTATTCTGACCTTTACATTGTCCTTGTGTGTTCTAATTCTTTAGAGAGAAAACAGGGGAGGTTACAGTGTCTTGTATCCCATGTTCCTTTCTGAGAGTAGTGTATTGTTAACCTTAATGGGTTCTCTCTCCTCATACAAGGTCTGCCTGAGTTTTTTTCCCTTTGTTAACATCATCACTCACTTGCTCTTTCTACATGGTTTTAAACTTTCCTGTTTGTAGCGGGTTGAATTTGGTTCCCTGGGCGGAACACCAATTCGTGTAGTAGTTTAAGGGTTAACTATGGGCATCAGCCCTCCCCGATGTCCTTGCAGTGAGATAAGCTACTAGGAGGAAGCAAACCAGGCACACAACTTGAAAGAAAAAGAAAAAGAAGTTTAATTAACACCCAGATGGTCAAGAACAGAACAAACTTTCAGAGCTTACCCCCCGTTTTCCCTTTTCCCAAAATCAGGATCACAGTCCTAGGAAAGGGGGAAAAAGGGGTTTCCCCTTTCTTGCGTGGGTTTCCAAACTGCCACTTTTTGCAGATTTGCTTACAATTAAACATCCTCTGCTGCAGTGTAACACATCTCTTTTCATGAGCCCTCACAGCCCTTGTGACTGCTAATACAACAGGCTTTTACATGGGTTTTTTAAGGATGAAACATTTTCCCTTTCGGCTTGAACATAGGCTTTCCTCTGCCACCAGATCTTGAAAGCCTTCCCCTGCTTTCATCTGGCATTTGGCACTCTTCACCCTTTTTACAAGCCATTTGATAAAAATGCCCATTCCCCCCATTTAACATGAACTAAAGAGACGTAACAGCTTGTAATATTAATAGTCCATCCCACAGCAAGGCAGGGAAATGTTTAAGCTTTCCCGCGCGAGTTACAGCGCTGCCCGAGCAGCTCCGTCTCACGTGACTCCGCCTTCTCCTTCTCCCTGGCTCTGAAGTCCTCCATGTTCAGGGTGTTCCCTCTGCCTCGTTGCAGGGGTTTCTTCTTGCTGCGCTGCACCGTGTAGAGAGAGGGTGTCTTTTCCTGTTCGCCGCGAAGTTTACTGGCTGTTCGAAGGCTCTATCTCGGACGACCTCAGCCCTGGAGCCAGCAGCCATCCCCGCAGCTCAGGAGAACAACTCCCCTCTTATAAATCTGAGTCCGTGCTGCAGCAAGAAATCCCCAGGGGGCAGAAGGCAGGAGCCCTGTCCCCAGCCGCGCAGGCCGGGGGAAGGGGGGCCACCCCTCCGTCTCTGCCGTCCCCGCACCGAGCCGGGACGGAAGGCCGGGGGCCCCCGAACTTTGCCCCCCTCCTCACCGGGAGAAGGAGGGGAGGAGGCAGGGGGCAGGGGCGCCCCCATCCCCGGGCCCACAGGCTCCAGGAACGGGGCCTGCCCCTCTCCCTTTCACTCCCCGGATCTCCACCCACCTGAGAGCCGGGAAAACTGCAACTCCTAAAAACTCCCGCCTTCCGTGGGGCTTAAATATGTAAAATTTCGAGAAGCGCATTGGCTAAGAGGGCTGTCTGTCAAGTTTTGGCTAACCCACGACACTGTTATATCAAAACTTACTGAATTTTATATATGTTGATGGCTTGTTGTGTGCTCTCTTTATTATTACTATAACCAGTTTTACCCAGGTCCACGGGCTGTGCTCCTTCATCGACCAACTGCTTGTACACTTGGTGCCTTTGTTCTTTTCTCATATTTATACTCCTGGGGGACCTATGTGTTTCACAGGTCTCCTTTGCATTAGACCATCACTTACAATCTCAGTCTTAGAAGGCATTAGATGCATTTGGTTAAACAGAATGTGGGGATTTATCTGTGTTGGGTTTGTTTGTTTGTTTTTGTTTTATCCTGAAGCAAGCTGCCTTCTGGACAGTGTTTAAGAGTGAGGCAACATCTAAGGAAAAAACAAAAACAAAAGCAAAAAAACCCAACCACCCGTTTGGGAAAAATCATTGTGTCATTCACAAAGATTCCTCTTCTTAATTAAGAAGGGATAAAAAGGGAAACAACATTGCTGGTGTAATCTCAGATGATTGATTTTTAAACATTTTTTTAAAATTAATCTACATCCCTTTTGACCTGTTGACTAAAAGTGTGTGACATAAGTGACTCGTGTGGTCACAGAAAAATCAGTGGAAATTAACGTTGTGCTGCAGAAAAGACACTCCCTGCATATTCTCCTCTGAGTGTTGGGGATTAAAAAAGTATACATTATGCCACGTAGTAGCATCTTCTATGTAGCTATGCAACAATGTGATCTGCTTTACTCTAATTTTTTGTTCTTCTCCGTCACTTAAATCAGGAGTTTTCATGGCCTTTGAATCCTTTGAACTAGGTATCTATTCTGTATCTTGATTTTATTGCTTGCTCACCATTATGCTGGATTCATACATAGGAAATGAAGTCAGTAAATGGCCAGAAAGCAATCTTTCTCAGAAGTACCAGATTACATTAAAGCAGATTAGATTAAAATAGACATTTCATACATTTCTTGTCTCTAAAAGATTTTTTATTAAAATTAGATGAGTCTGTTGATTACATGGAATACTCTTATAGCAATCTTAAAAAAATATATGGCAGCTCAAAAGTCAATAATTGTCAAAAATTACCTGGATTGATTATAAGAATGACAAATTTTATTGACATGACTTGACAGTAGGACAGGGGAAAAAAGTAACCACCACTTACAACTTTTATAAGACACAAAGGCCAGCCAGGCACCCAATTAATATTAAAAGTAAATGGGAATTGGAAGCATAAAATTGTTTATAGCTCTGAAAAGCTCTTTCATAAAGAAGTTTGCCTCCAGTAATCAATCTTCACAAGTTTTTAGTGTAAAGGAACTATTTTTATCTTAATGAAATATGGATATAATACCTTGCCTTGGTGATTCTTCGCATGTTGACAATCTTGACTAATGTTTCTCAAGTCTTCTCATCCATTATTACAAGATCTAATACAAATTCTTTGGAGATACTACAGAACCAGATTGAGGGAACATAATCTTCTCTTTGTCTCTTGTAGTTTTTCATTCCCAAACAAAGTAAGAGTAGACACTAGCAGATGAAGATAGTACAATGTTTCTTCTGCTCTACACTAATTTTCTGCTGATACGAATAATTACAGTACATTAGACACTGAAGAATTAGGAAAATTAGGTTACTAGATTATATTTAAGGTATGAAAAGGGATTTTAAAGGTTTGATGTGTTGTTTTACAAACCAGTTTATATTTTGCCAGTGTCTTCAAACAAAGTAATATGTTGAATAAATTTCTGATAAGTCTGGAGACTCACAAAGGAAATTTCATATGAAAGGTCTTTCCCCCCATATATTGCATACAATAAAAATATGACAGAAGAAAGAGTGTCTGACAGAAATGTCATTCATTACTGATCTAACTTGCTGTTTCCTAACACAGAAAGTTGCTCAAGAGCAGTTCATCCCGTCAAACCTCATTATTTTCTATATATTGTATTATTGTAACAAACTCACTGCAGAGAGGGAAACACACTTATACAGGCTAGTAATGCCTAGGAAAATTTCAACTGCCTAGCATGGGTCAAATATTGAACCTGTTCCTTGTTTTTTCCTTAAAAAACACTGTAGTAGTCTTATCACCTTTTCATTCAACAGCATCATGATGATAGTGGTCATGAAGGACGTGATAGACACAGGCTCACTTTGTTCTTGAATTCAAGGACCTGAGACTCCATTCCCATTGAGATTAACTAATTATTAGTCAGAATATTACCCAGGAGAGAGGTATCCTCTCAATTCCTTCTGCCAAAGATGCTCCACTATGCATAAGATGATTAAATATTAACTAGGCATATGTAAGCCTGATTTTATGACTTGGTGGTTAGAGTACTCTTCTAAAATGGAAGAGACATAACCTCTTCTAATTCTAATCAACTCGGTGTTGTAATTAAACACTGGGGAAGGAGGGGTGGAGAAGGAAACAAAAATAAAAACAAAAACAAAAATAAAACCAAAACCAGAGGAGAAATATATCTCTTTTAATTTCAAGGCACCTAAAGTATTCAAATCTTCCAGGATTAGCTTCCACTCCTGGTCATCAAATACATTGGTTCTGTGCTTCCTCTATGATATCTGGCAACTATCTTGTGGCATCTTGTGTTTCCCTAAGGTATCTAGAATGGCAATAGTCTCCGAAGTTAAGGCAAGTGAACTAAGCTTCTAATCAACAACTGAGCCAACTGAGCTTCCTGAGTTACTTGTCTCAGCATCAAATATGCTTGGCCAGCTGAAGAGTTTTCATATTGCCTCTAGGCTTTGTATGATTGCCCTGCTGTAAGTGTCAAGCCCTAATTAAAATGACCTGGTGTATCTGGGACATCTCCTTGACACTGGCAGATACGATGCAGACTCTATGGAAATTTTGCTCATTGTACCCAGGTTATGTGGCAAGGTTTTGGTAGTGGGAGGGCTGAAAATGTGACTTTTGGGAGAAGTTTGCCCTGCCGTGTTTGACAGAACCAGTTTCAGATGGCTCCAAGAGGGATCGGAAGCCGAGATTATCAGTGGCATCAATAATGTCTCTATGATAACATCTTTAAGAAGGGATATTAAACACTGCACAACAGCAGCTGTGAGAGAGGAGTGAGGAAATATGAGGGGAACAGCCCTGCAGACACCAAGGTCAGTTAAGAAGAGGGAGGGAAGAGTAGAGATTCTCCTGCAGCCCCTAGCAAATCTCATGACTGCGCAAGTTGTTTCTCTGCAGCCCATGGCAGTCCAAGGTGGAGCAGATATCCATCTGCAGACCAAGGAGGGGCCCATGATGGAACAGGTGGAAGTGCCCTGAAGGAAGCTGCAGCCTGTGGAGAGGAGAGCATGTAGGAGCAGTTTCTCTGGCATGACTTGTAAGCCACTGGGGCTCGCACTAGTGCAGGACTGTGTTCTAGGGTAGGGACCCCATGCTGGAGCTGGAGAAGAGTGTGATGGGGAAGGAGCAGAAGAGACGACCTGTGAGGAACTGTCCATAACTCCCATTCTTCATCTCCCTGAACAGCTCAAAGGGGAAGAGGTAGAAGAATCCAGAGTGAAGTTGAGACTAGAAAGCAGGGAGGGGTTGGGGGAACCTGAGTTTTTAGATTTGTTCTTATTTTCCTATTACACTACTCCATTATTAATTGGCAATAAAATAATCTTCCCCTAGTCATGCGTGTTTTGCCTGTGACAGTAACTGCAGAGTGATCTCCCTGTCCTTATCTATCCCATGAGCTTATTGTTGTATTTTCTCCCTTGTCCTCTTGAGGAGAGGGAGAGTTACTGGCCACCTCATGGCCAGCCAAGGTCAGCTCGCCGTACTGCTCTACACTGATAGGTAGATAACAAGGTTGATAGTCCAGGATATCCCAAATGATACTAAATTCCTATCTGAGGCAGTTGTACTAAGCACTACATAGTTACCACAGACCATATCAGAAACTGCTCAGTTCCTGAAGTAATGAGGAGATAGTTAACTAGCTGGAACCAGATATTCCCCTGTTCATGGACATGTTAGACACTGCTGGACACTGAGAAGACCACTGAACTCCCTTGGCAACCCTTAAATGCAGGTGACCATTTCAGGCTGTGGAGTCAGGTAAATAAGTAATACAATATTGATACTAAGTAACAAGCTACACTCTGGATTCTTCTGCTTCTTCCCCTTAGAACTTTGTACGGCTTCTGAAAGTCCTCAGGAATGAAGCTTGTCAGATTTTCTTTGCTAAACTTCTTTTAAAACCCAAGGACTTCATTTTTACATGGTTCATTTGTAACTTTTTAGCTATGATTAATCTGTTCAGGGTTTTTTTAGTTGTTGGTGTTTTTCTGGTTTTTTGTTTGTTTGTTGATTTTTTCCATTTATGTTTGTATGACAGAACCATAGTTTTACATTTAACAGGAGAAACAAGTAAGTATTTTGTTCAGAATGGTACACTTATAGCTCAAATGTGGTGATGTAGTACAGAGAAATGCAGGTCTATTAGGACAGCAGAAGCCTTGAAAAACAAGAACAGAGAATATTTTAAAGGGGGAGTAGATGCAATATATGACAATGCCGGAGGCACAGACTAGGCATGGAGATATTATGTTTTTAAACAGCTCACAAACAGCCAGTTAAATAATCTCATATGTAGAACTGGATGAAACACATTCCAGATATCATCAAGAGAACAAGAAGCTGCTTCCTACTATAAAACATTTTTTTCCTAAAACAGTACTGATTTTTTTCTTTTCTGTTTGTTTTGTTGTTGCTGTTGTTGTTGTTGTTCTGTAACAACTGAATCTGAAGTAATAATAAGTATTTGGATGAACTATACGGATTTCAACCATACAAAAAATATGCTCTTGGGATTTTTCCTGTTTGTCCACAAGATTTTCAGTGTCAGCAGCTGATAGGTCAAAGAAAACCAGTGGTGACTCATGGGCTGTCAGCTGGCAGATAACAGCCAAGAAAACACCCTAGGATATCACATATGCCTTTAAAAGCTCATACTTGTGAGCAAATAAGTCAAGGCTCTTTTGACTTTAACATAATCTTACCTCTAGACAGATAGCTAAGGTATACACTGTTTTCGGATACTTGCAATGATTCATGCTGTATTATCACTGTCAAGAAAAAGAGCCAAAGTAAAAAAACCGGTAGGTTTTAAATGGTGCTATTGTTCATTTATATATCCTGTTTTCTTTCATACAAAGTAGTTCAAAATACTCAAGCCACTAGTAATGTAATTGCCATTTGCATGGTTTGAAGAAAGCATGTCAATTATGGAAATCAATGAACAATTTCTGAAAAACTGATCGCCATGGTATCCCTGCAAATTGAATAAAACTAAATATATGTTCCAATTGATTAGATCTTTAGATGCAGATGCTTGACAGTGGTGGAAAGCTGCATACATTAGGAAGGGTGTTTGTAGGAGTAAGATTAATAAATTCATATATAGACATACATACATACATATATATATATACATACATATATATATATATAAAGTAAGTTCATCTTTCTCACCTTCTTTCACATCCTTCTAGCTATATTCTCCTCCACAAGTCAGCACCAAGTCAAACAGCAAAGTCAGGTTAATGGATTCAATGAAAATGCTGGACCTACCCATTTCTTAATTGTTGCAGCTTTGACTGTAGGGTATATTCATTACAACTGTTCATTATGATTGTGGCATAAGATTTCAAAATTAATGCAACACACTGCCCTGATATAACTGAAAAAAACCCCAAACATATCTATCCTGTAGAATCTAAGATTGTATTCCCTTTTTACAGATGGAAATTATTATAAGTAATAAGGTCTTCTAAAATCAGGGCTTCCATTTTTTCAGGACTGCCTAACCCCCAGGATCTAAAGAAATAAAAAATAAAACAAAACAAAACAAAACGAACAAAAAAACCAAAAACAGATTAAAAAAAAAAAACCACCAAAAATAAAACCCCAAACCTGAATACTTTATGAAAGTCTCAGTGTTACAGTTTCAGTTTCAAAAAGAAAGTGTACTCAAATATTCTTCCTCAAGGATGTTGCATGCATTAATTTTCTTTTAAAATTACTAAGACTTTTCTTTCAAGATAAATACCCCCCAAACAACAACAAAAACAACAAAAAAGCCCCACAAACACACAAAAAGCCCCAAACCACACTGAAAAGACATTGAAGCCCAGGGAAAGTGAAAATCAAAGTGTAAATGCAGTGCTCTGTATGTAAATAATCCATTCAAACCTTTCTGTGAATATCTCCCACCTAATGTTTACTGTTGTAGATTTTGGTTTAGGTGTGGGTTTGGTTTTTTTTTTTAAGAACAGGATTGCTAGAAAACACACCTCCCATCTCAATATTTTTATATGATACAAAGATTCTAAGTACTTCTATTAACCTTGCCAGGGCAAGAATCTATCAAGGCTGTATAAAGCACCCATTTTCTATTCAGCCCAAAGAAACACTTATTTGTATTACTTTGTGTCTTATGTATGGGCTCATAAAACCCAACACAATAATAATAGTTAATTTATAACTGGCAGAATATAGCCCTTCAATTCAAGAAGTTTGATGCTAATCAAGATGTAAAAGTACCAGAATCTAACATGGATCATATTATAATAATTGTGTTTGATTTGAAAATGTCTTTATCATGAAGCTAACCCTGGTATTTGTGGAGTATTTTCATGCAGGAAATTCTTTGTCTCTTTTAAAATGAAAATGAAGAACAATTGAAGAATATAAGTTCATTTTGAGAGGTGTAAAATACAATGAAAAGGAGAACAGAAATTTATAAAATTGCCATGGTGCATAAATGTATGAGATATTTCTTGTTTTGTGTTACAAGCATAAGATCATCCTTCAAAGTCATATTGTGCACCTTCTTCTGCCCAATCTTTCCCTTCTGATTTGCTTTTTTAATTTTTTTTCTTTCAAGTAAATAGTTCTAGACTACCTTTTCATAACTATGAAAATTGTTATTAATATTGATGAATAGATAACATTACAACATAATTTACCTTTAGAAAGGAACATATTCATTCTGCAGTGCTTCCTAATATTCCATCTTGAGGGCATAGTAATTTTGGAAATTTCAGGATATGTACTCCACTAAGGAGTAATAACTAATTTTCCTCATCATTAACATTTGTGGTTGCCATAGCTCCACTACTTCAAAGGACTTTCAGTAACAGTAAACTAGGGTGAGCAGCCCTTATGTGGAGAAAGCATGAAAAAGCTTAAAGTTTATCTTTAGAAAACATAAATTGCATTGTTGTTCTGTTTAAACTTTGAGATGTATTACATAGAGGCTATCATGGCTTAACATAAAAGCATCCTCCTTTTTCATGTAAAATCAGATTAATTACGATGAATAAAGTCAACACAGTTAGGGTCTGAGGTCTACTATGAAACATACTGAGTTACACACTCCTGCTGAAGAGCCCCACTTGCTCTTGGCCTTATGAATATCTGCCACTTTGCTGCCTTATGACTCATTGCACTCGTGCATCCATTCCTGACACCTGCTCGCACTGTCAGGTTATTTACGAGCCCACACAAAGTTTAAAGATGATTATGTGCATTTAATTGTACATAAAACCTAATTCTAAAAAGAAGGTCTTAGAAAAGAAAATTTTCATTGTCCAAGTGGGACAGACACAGAATTTAGTTCTGTCCCAGGAAGATTCTGAGGTTAAAGTATGACATTTTTATGCCTAGAAAAGCTATGTAAGGTTATTTTTAGTTCTTTTTATGACTCCCTATGAGTCTTGTATGGCTTGACTGAAGATAACTGAGGGAGCCTGGATTGTCAAGTGGAAGGGTACAAAATTAGTCCCAATACTGTTTTTTAATTCTCTAACATAATTATTATGATTCAACATTTGAATTGTGGTAATCTGTAGAGTCCCCGACCAGGGATTAGGCTGAACACATTTTAAGAAAAGACAGTCTTTCTTCCCCCAGTGGGTAAAAAATATTTTGCTAACATTTAAGATGACCAATATAAATAATTTTTAATTTAGCAGTGTGTTAATAGTGTTATCATTCAGATTCAAATAGATCCTTTTATGGTATCTGATTGAAAAACACAGCTTGCAGCTAAAGATGGGAAGCTGCATTTGGTTACTTTTCATTTTCCCTGTGGTCTGTCTTCTTTGCTGTGGTGCATTTCATCACATTATGGACAAAGGAGTAGAGAATCAGGCTTAAAAGTTCATGTTACTTCTCCAAATTTGTCATCATGCACTAACTGTAGAATCAACTTTAAATATAATTCCTAAAAAGGGGATGAATTCACCTTCAGGTGTAGGAGAGGAATGGGCATGAAGTCAGATATATTTTTCATGTTCCTTGTATATGTAAACAAAGTTTTGGATTATTGCGTATAATATAAAGCAGAGGAGAGCTGTATCTAAATCCTTAATCTCTACTACATACATTCACCTGCCCAACATGAGATCAAGCAGGCATACTCACATGGGAAGGGTGGGAATACAGAAGTAGTCCTGCCACTTGGGTAACTGTATGATGGGTTGATCTTGGCCAGCTTCCAGACCAAGCTGCTCTCTCACTCCTCTTCCTTAACAGGAAGGGGGAGGAAAATAAAATAAAATAAAAAAAAAAAAAAAAGACAAGTAGAGCTGGTAAGTACCAGCTGTCATCATGCGCTTAAATTCTTTCCCCCTGCAGTCTCAATTTCCTTTTGTTCATGGGGGGAGTGCAATCAGTTCAGAACAGATCCTCTCTGCCACTCCTTCCTCCTCATACTTTTCTTATGCCCCAATGTGGGCGCTCTCCATGCACTGCAATCCTTCAAGAGGAGCCTGCTCCAGCATGAGCCCTCCTCAGGTTGTTTTAAGGAATGTCCACTTGGTATACTGTGGGGTCCTACAAAAACTGCAATGTGGATATCTGCTCCAGTGCGGTCGTCTTTGTGTTGAAGGGGAACAACTTGCTTCTCCCTGTTCTTCTCCATGAGCTTTAAGGAAATTTCTGCTTTGCCACATGGAGCACCTCACCACCCTCCTTTTCTCCTGACCTTGAGTTGTTTATCACTCTTCATTTTTTTATTCAACCACTCTTCTGTGAGACATTTGAAAGTTTCTTGCATATAGTTTCCCAGAGTTGTCACTGGTACCAGTGATGAGTTTGGCTGTGCCCTGCAGTGGGTCAGCTGGAGAAGTCTGGAACTGGCTCTGCTCAGTACCAGACAGCTCCATACTCCCCTCAAAGTGGCCTAACCCTTGTCACTTATACTCAATGCAGGTAACACGCTGTTAATTTCTTCTTCTAAATTATCAAAAACAATGGAAACTATCCATATACCAATAACTTCTTGAAGTATTATTCTGTTGGTCCTAACAGTTTCCCCCTCACCTAGCAATGCTGTCTGCTCAGTCATCTCTCTACTTGGTTTTTGGTCTGACTTTTTTGTTCTACTTCTCTTCCTCATGGAGGCATCTTCAGTGCCTCTTTGGCTTCAGAAGGGAGAGAAAAGGAATGGAGGTTATCAACAAGGACAGGGAAGCCATGCACATTATTAAAGAATGAAATATGGTATTAAACTTCCTTGAGCACTGATTGTCTGTTGTATTGGTTGCAGCAGCAAGCTGTATAGGTATGTGGGAAAATATATTTAAGAAGGGGCAAAGGATTGTACAGTGTATTGGTTTGAAAATAAACCAGTGGGAGATTACAAGACAGGGCTAAAATTTAATAGGAAAAATATTAAAGATAAGTGAAATAATACAAGAGCAAAAATAAAAAAAAAATAAACCACTGACAAAGTCAGATACAACCTGACACCCTGGTAGGGTGGTGGTAGCAGTCCAGATGAAGTAGCTCAATTGAAGCAATGATCCTATAGAAGGTCTGGTCTCCAGCTGAAGGTTCAGTAGTAATTCTTGCCCTCTGGGAACCCAGCAGACAGGGCTAATTTAGGCAGCTCCAAGGCCAGGCTATATCCAGGTGGGAATGCTTGGCTCCTCCCTCCTGGGCGGAGCATCTCCCAATAGGATGAGATAAGCCCATGAGTCATGCAGTGGTTTCTTGCTGGCCCATTGTCTGTTATCAGGGGTGGGTCATAGCAGGAGATAACAGCTAATGGCCCACAGCTGGTGGTAATAGAATACATCTCTGTTGTAACCAAGGACATACAGCAATGTGTTTCTTCATGGGGAAAAAGAAAGTGGATGAGAAACAACCCTGTAAACTCCCAGGTCAGTGAACGAAGTGAGGAGCTACTACAGGCACAGAAGCAGAGATTCCCCTGCAGCTCAAGGAGAAGACCAGAGAATCATGAAAGTTGGAAAAGACCTCTAAGATGATCAAGACCAACAATTAACCCAACACTGTCAGCTCCACCACTAAACCATGTCCATAAGCACCACATCTATAAATGTTTAATCCCTTCCAGAAACAGCAATTCCACTATTTCCCTGTGTAGCCTATTTCAATACTTGACTGTACTTTTTGTGAAGAAACCTCTTCCCACTGTCCAATCTAAACCTCCCCTGGTGCAACTTGGCTACTCTAGTCTCACAGAATCATAGAATCATTAAGATCCAAGATCACTGAGTCCAAACTTTGACCAAACACCACCTCATGAACTAGACCACAGCACTAAGTGCCACTTCCACGCATTTCTTGAACACCTTCAGGGATGGTGATTCTATTGTCTCTCTGGTCAGTCCATTCCAATGCTTGACCACACCTTTAATGAAGAAATTCTTCCTGATCACTAACATGAACCTCCCCAGCACATCTTGAGGCTATGACTTTTTGTCCTGTCACTGGTTGCCTGGGAGAAGAGACCAATCCACAGCTGGCTATACCATCCTTTCAGACAGCTGCAGAGAGTGATAAGGTCACCCCTGAGCCTCCTTTTCTCCAGGCTAAACACCCCCGTCCCCCTCAGCTGCTCCCTACAGGACTTGTGCTCCAAACCCTTCAGCAGCTTCATTGCCCTTCTCTGGACATGCCCCAGCACCTCAACATCCTTCTTGCAGAGAGGGGCCCAGAACTGGACATAGGTTTGGAGATCCAGGGTCAGTTGTGCTGAGTACAGAAGAAGTACAATACAAAGGTTCCAACTGTTAAAAATTGTTTTGGACAAGAATCTTCTAATTGAAGTGTATTTAGAGTTTCCTATTAGATATTTTTCTTGAAATAGAGTCCCATAAACATCTTCTGTCTTATTCACAATGTAATGATTAAACATTATGGCAATATGTGTACTGCTATGCACAACTACCCACTATATCTGTCCTTTTGTTTATGCTTTTACCTTTACTTCCTTTTCAGCTGTTTCATTTAAAGTCTATTAATTTCCTTTTTATTTGATGTGTTACTTGATTTTACTTATTCTTTTTAAAGATTTTTTTGTCTTTGTGTACTCATCTCCTCTGCCCTCTCACTCTAACTCCACTTGCAACACTGCAGATTTTACTTCTTCATTCAATTATTGATCCTTTTCCCTTATTTTTTTCCCAATTACCAATGGCATTTCTCACCCCCTTCTCAACACTTTGTACTTATTCTTTGATCCTTTTATTACAAATATCTTGACTGTCTTTCTATTTTTCTACCTTTTTCTTCCTTCTCACCTCTGTAGTTGTATCACACCTCTTTTCACTTGTCCCATTTCACAGTTCTGTCTTCTCATTTCCTTTCTTTTTTATTAAATCATTCATTTGGTGTGGCCAATAATTGATGACATGAAAGGATTAAACCTCAAGTGCATTGGATTTTAGGAGGCTTTTTGCAACCATCTGCTTTTCTGATAATTAATATGAAACTCTTTCCATCAGATTTCCCAGCTCTATTTCATCTCTGAATTTAGTCTTTGTGTGGACTGGGTGAAAAGTAATTTAGACCTCTCTCTTCCTTTTTCATAACAAAAAGGGAGGTGGGGAGGGAAGGATGGTGTTAAATCTGTCTGAGAGCTTCATAGTCTATTTGAATGTAAGGAACCATATTATTAACCCTACGGAATTTAGGAATCCATAATGAAAGCAGAGTAAACCTCTCTCCTCAGGGTATAAACCCCCTTCTTTTTATAGTTTTATAATTTTCAAGAAAAATACATTCAATAAAGTACCATATTAACTGCTGTCTCTTGTGTTCTTTTGTTCACTTTCAGCAGGTGCTAACTAATCTTTTTTTTTGTGGGTGTAGAACAAACAGGAGTTGCTTGGGGAGCATTTCTAGGGGGGTGAACATTTATTTTCTACATGTATGCATGCATGCCTTTAAGAGGGTCAAATGAAGAGAAACATGGGGAGAGCAGAAAGACCGGAAAGGGTGAGACTTGCATGAAACTGGTTCCCTAATA
This sequence comes from Myiagra hebetior, assembly GCA_013397015.1. Lineage (NCBI taxonomy): Eukaryota > Metazoa > Chordata > Aves > Passeriformes > Monarchidae > Myiagra > Myiagra hebetior. Next base: position 59,254 of record VWZQ01005981.1, read on the forward strand.
CACAGATTATAAGATATTCCATATGCTATTTTACAAAATTTTATTATCTGTAATGTGCTTCAATCCCTCATGCCAATTATAATCAAGTATATATTGTCAAAATTGATGATAGGAATGGAGTTGTACAACTTGAAGTGGTTGATGATCTGTCTTATGGATTGTGCTTCAGTAGCTATGAAAAACTACAGAAGAGACTATAATATGAGTAGAACTAGACATCCAAAATAGAAACACTTCATTTCAATTAGTATTTAAACAGACTTTTTATAGGAATTTGTTTATAATTACTTAAAAGTTCCTTGTTTGCTTGTTATTGCTTCAACTTCTAGCTGAATATCTGATTTCCATTTAAAATAGTTATTGCTAATAATAGTACCCCAGAACTAGTTGGTTTGAAATATCAAAACAGACTGAAGGGAAATGGCATGTCAGACATAGTCTAGGAAAGCATCTTAGGAGCTGGATATACAACTATTCCTGAGAAATAGAGGACATTTTCTCTGTTGCTTTGATGCTTCTGTAGCTCTTTGCTTCCCAAGAATGCAAAAGCTATAAAATACATAACAAAGCTCTATGGCTTTCTGGGCATCATTTTTATAGGAATGTATATAAATTGCATATAGGAAAGATTTTTAAAAAATGCCAGATATATGAGTATATAAAATAATTTAAAGTGATTACATACAAACTAAGCCCACAAAACTAACCTAAAACTCCCAAAGAGCTGCGAGCTGTATTCTTTTCTGCCTTTTATTCTGAACACTTCTATATCTTAGTGCTAAGTAGGAGCAAAAACCTATTAAATCAAAAAGCAGCATATTGCATGAACTTTACATCCTCTTTTCCTAAATTAAAATGAATTAAGCTGTGAACAGCGATGGAAAAGCCTTTATTCCTTACTCCTTTTCATATTTTTCATAAAGAAGAAACAATGAAATCATAAGTTACATAACCATTTACAAAAACTACAAGTGACCCAATAAGCTGGTGGTTAAGCAAACGTGGTAGATCCCCATATTACTGCTTCATAAAAAGCAAAGTAATAGCAATAATAATTTAATATGATCTTAAAAAGCAGCAGGGATTAGTTCCCTTAGACTTTCCCTGTGTTCTGGTGGACTTGATGGTTCATTTTCTTGTGCTTTACCAAGGGTTTTTGTTCTTGAAAGTATTTTTTTCTGAATATAAAGGAAAATGTAGTCCTTATCTAGTCAACACTAGACATGGGAATTGTCCAAAATGAGTGTAGTTTGCAGCACACTTGAGAATAGATTTCCTTACTACACTATTTTGATTCTGGTATATTCCTGAGTGAGTTGTGGGAGAAAACTTCTTTGTAGACTACACAGGACACCCAAAATGTACCAGTCCTTACAGAGTCCTCTACTACACCCCCATGACTGGATTCAAGTAGACTTTAATTTAGAATTGCACTAACAGACCTTTGCATTACCCTGTTTTGTAATTGAGTTTATCACAATTACTCTTTCTGGCTGTACCTTAGTTACTCATCCAGGCCACTTTACCACCCAATACATGAAGCCAGAACAGCCAAGAGTAAAATTTGTGAATAAGAAGTGGTGCTGCTAGAACTGATATTCTGGTTGATGTATCTGGGCCCAAGTCTAATACCAATGGGTTTTACAAACCCGGGAAATATTTCTGAGGTTTCCATGCAACTGTGGGATTAATTTTTTAGTCTCTGAACTGCAGCGTTAGCACACCCCGTGGGGAAGGCAAATCATTGTCAGATTCACGTGGGTCATTCAGAAGTCCATTGCTTTCAGTCTGTGCACTGATCAACTTCTTCTCTGACAACACCTTAGAAAAAATAGTTCAGAGCATTCAAGGTATCTGTTCAGTGTTGGGATTTCACAGTGTCACCTTGCAGAACCTTGTTCAACCCTTCCTACTCTTTCTGACGCACTTCTCAATGCATCACCTCCAACTTCACCCCAGCTGTCTCTGAACACCAGCAACAAACACATGCATGGAGCAGATCCAATGATATTTTGGAGCAACAATGTTTATTACTTTTCCTTCCTTAAGAAACTCCTTTTTTTGTAAACCAGAACTGCTTCTTTTCAGGCACCTGCAATCTGCAATTAGCAAACAAGCCTTTCCCTGGTGATTGCAAGGGGGAAAAAATTAAGAGGAATCTGCCTGCTACCTGTATTGCTACCTATTCTTCTATCCACTTCTCTCTTCTTGAGAGGCAAGCCTCTCCAAAACAAAAGCAGAAAAGACTGATTGCCCAAATATTCAAATCTTTATTTTTAACTGCTGGGGTTTAACCCCAGAAAGCAACTCTGCACCACACAGCTTCTCGCTCATTCACTCCACCCATGGTGGGATAGGAAAGACAACAAGAAAAATGAGAAAACTTGTGGGCTGAGATATGAACAGTTTAATAATTGAAGTAAAATATAATAGCAATAACAATAATTATGATAATAATAAAAATTGCAATGAAAAAGGAAATAACAAAAAATTAGAGGGAAATAAAAGCCAAGATAAACAAGTGATGCAAATAGAAAAAAATTGCTCACCACCAACAAACGGATGCCCAGACTGTTCTGGGACAGCAGTCCCACAGCAAGTTTTTCCCTATTTTGTATGCTGAGCATGCCATACTGTTATGGAATATTCCTTAGGCCTGTTTGGTTCAGCTGTCCTGGCTGTGTCCCTTTCCAGTTTCTTGTGCACCTCCAGCTCTCCTGCAGTCAGGGCAGAGTGAGAAGCTGTAATGCCCTTGACTTAGGGCAAGCACTGCTCAACCACAACTAAAACATCAATGTTATCAACATTATTCTCATCCTAAATACAAAACACTGTGCAATAACAGCTACTAGGAAGAAAATTAACTATCCCAGACAAAACCAGGGCAGTAATATAGGTTCCATGCATGAAGATGGCTCATAGGCTGTTGTATTCTGGGCAAATGCCTTGCTAAGGCAGTGCCCCAGTGTTGTCTGACAGATCAGAATCACGGGACACAGCCAAGAAGTTGTTTTAGGAATAAGTAACATTTTTGTTTAGGTAGAGAACTTCTGACTTCAGTAACTCTTTTATAGGCTGCTTCTGGAAAAAAACTCTTAAAAGTCTTTTCTTTTTATATTTAGAAATACTTGCTTTCATCTTTTGTTGTTTTTGAAAGAAAAATTCAGGCTAGTCAAATAAATTGATATTTTCTAGAAAAAAAGGAATCGGTGTAGTAATTTGATTTCATTCAGAAACTTCTCTGTGATAAATTCTTTCTGTTAAAAATTAATTCAAAAGTTTAAATTATGTTCCTACAGAATACTGTTCGTAGATGCATTAATAATTTATCCCAAATTTAGTACCTAATTACCTTTAATATACTGACATGTCTCCATAGACATTTTGAAATTACTGTTGATTTTAATGTTTTATTTTAAATATTATCATATCGAAAGTTCTGCGTTGTTCCAGAAATTTATAGTGCTTTTTTTTTTTTTTTTGTTATTGTACATCCACAGCACTTTTCTTCTTCTCCTAGTATGTAGGAGCAAAAGAAAAATATATGATATTTCCTAGCATCATACATTTCCTAGGTGTTTTGAAGAGAAAAGTAAACAGACTGAATGATATTCTTACTGATTGTGGAAAAAAAACCTATAAAATATTCTTTCCACACCCAATTTCTCAATAACTGCAGTCAACATCTTTATAAAATTTAATCTGGGGACACAGCTATGCTCAAAATCTTGCTATAGGTCAAAGGTAAAATGCAGCTTAAATAGAACCATGGATTTTTGTAAGCCTGCTTAGTGTTTTAGAAGCACAGTATTCTAAATTGTCTCATTAATACAGAAAGTGTCTTATTCATAAATTATTGTGCAAAATAATTTTTCATAGTTATTATCCTTTTTCATGCGTTATGCTTATCCTTTCTGTGGATCCTAAAGCTGGCTCTCCAGCCCACCTCAAGCAGGATGTGGTTAGTGACAAATTTACAGCACTTTGAGGTCTCCCCTGATAATAATATGATGTTTTCAAGGCTGGGGAAGGATTTGTTCCATCCTCTTCAGTGGTAACATTATCTTGGATTTATTTTCACATTTAATTTTATATCACTCTCATTCTTTCTCTGTCATTCCTAGCTGAAGTTTAGAAGCTGTTCAACAGCCTCTTCCAGCCTCATTTGACACAAGAGTCTCTTGGGTTTTGCACAGTGACCATTTTATGTGTGAGACCTTTATCAAATGTGGTGCTCTGACAGACTTTCATTGACCATTTTGAAAATGAGCACAAACCTGCAGAACATATTTATTTTGTCAATGGAAATCAATTCTAATACTCATGTATCAGCAGACATACAGCATGCACTTCCAGGTGTTGGACTGCATTAAAAACCATTCTTCTAGAAAACTTATATGGAACTCTTTTTATTGTCAGTAACAGGGTTTATTTCCTTTCTCTGTCCTTCTAATTTTGGAATTAAAAAAAAAAAGGTTTGGATATAAGAATGAATTTGAGTTCAAGCAATCAAGGTTTTTAGTTTTTCATTTCAAAGTGTTATTTGCCCAGCACCAGGAGGGAGTGTTGGATGGAAGCCATTTCTTTCTTGTAATGAGCATGAGTCAGCAAGAAGACGGATCTTTTTCCCATCGTCCATGCTAAATTATGCCATGGTTTCCAAGAGATCTTTCCCAGCTTCTGGGAACTGCTAAGATTGCTCCAAGTCTTTTTCACGATTACTCTTTATACAGGGTAGGCTGTGGTGACAGCAGGAAGACTGAAAGCATGTCCTGAGTGTCTGCTTATTTTTTAAAAGAAAACTTCTAGGCTTTTCAGATGAATGAAAAGTTGCTCAAAACTGTAGATTTCAGATTCTTTGTCTTAAAATGAAAAGAAAAAGTTAATGGCTGAATGGTTGTCATGGAGGAAATATGTAACAAAAATTAGTAAATTGTACAGATATATGGTTTTCCTCTCATAAAATATGTTACTGTGTTCCAAGTTAAATTAACTATCCCATTCACTCTGAGAGAATAATATAATGACTGTAAACTGAATTTGTTTATGGATTGCCTTCAGCCATTATCCAGAGTTCTGTGTGATGTAGTGTGTGTTGTTTATGGTGTGCATATTAGTATTTAGCTAAAGAAATCTTTGCTGATCAGACCTGCAGATGCCTTGCAAACTGTGGTAACAAATGATCTTGCCTGTGCTGCTTTCCCAGTACATGTCCTGGCTGCTCCAGCTTGGTTCCAAGGTTTAGTTTTAACCAAGAAGTAATAGTCTCTTTAGCAATTTGCTACACTCCATAACACATTGTTTGGCATCTGTTACCTTCCCGCATTATTAAAGCAGGTTGTCGTACATTACCCCAGCTTAAATAAATATGTCTCATTACAAAGAAAAATCTGTACTTAGATTGAAACAGTAAAGCTATGTTTGCTATAGAATTACAAAATATAGTCCTAAAGTGTTGTGGGAAAAAAAGCATCCACACAGTGGGGCTACTCCAGGGATGAATACAAGTCTTTCCTTGCATTATCATCATCATGTGAATGTAATGAAGGCACTGTTGAGGGACCTCGTTAGAAGGGATATTTTTTCTCTGAGTGTTAGTGTGAGGAACTTGAAAACTACATTATAAAATGGAGACTCAACCCTTTCATATACTTTTTGGGTTAAAGGAATCCAATAAGTGGGAACAGCTGTGACTTTAATCACATAAGAAATAAACCCTCCCATTATACCCTGCTGAATGCAGAGGCAGAATGCAATAACTAAACACCAAAAGGCAAGAAGCAATCAGTGGGATATTTATTTCCTTTTATTGTTACAAGATATGCTGATTTCTGTAAAAGTAATGTTCATTTTTTAAAATTCCTTATTGACTTAGATACAGATAAGATTCATCAGCAAAATTCAGTGAGTATTTTAAGGCTTTTAAAGGTTAATGTCTTATTCTTCAACAGATTTTTGAAACTGATCTTGTCTTTTAACACTTTACACATTAATTTAATCATTTTCCATATGCAAATTTGCATTTTGTCAGTTATACATGAGCAGAAAAATCACTTTGAACTATAATATGTTCCACAGATTTCCTAATCTCCATAAACACTTCCTTCTAAAGTTATCCAAATGGAGGTGAACTATTTACCTGTTCGAAGCCCAAATACAGAAATATTTTGATTTTTACAGATATGAAAGACTTGCTACACTTAGTCATTATTTTTAACATAACTAAAAATTTTAATTTAAGAGCCAGGGTCATAAGTGATGAAATTTTTCTGTGTAAAACAGAAAAAAACGTATATATATATTTGGAAAAATACAGCATGATGGAAGTTGAGTTTGTGGGATGATAGAAAATGAGAAAGGAAGTAGTATGTGCTAGGAAGGAGATATATTTTACAGCTAACCACAATATTTACCAACTTGTATTGTATTTGTTTTCTAGCACAGATCTCTAAAATACTTTGCTTCTGTAATTGCACATATGTCAAGCCTTAAAAATTAGGAGAGGAAGGGATAGAGAAACAGGCAGAGGCATTCATCCCCAGCTTTAGACTGCTGTATTTGAGTTAGTTATCTTGGGGTATTGACACAGATAGGTTCTTTTTATAAATCTGCCTTCAGTGCAACAGTAATGTTAAAGTTACGTACCTCAGGTTTGTTCTTATTCTAAAGCATTTGAAGATGTCTTAATCAGGTGACCCAAACTGAATTCTAAAGCAGTTATTTCTTTCCATTTGTGGTAAGTGAGCCCATGAAATCTAACATTAGTAAATCCAACCCTCTGTGATATTTTATCAGCATCAGAAATCAGGTCTCTGGCAATGCTAGGAAGAGATATTCTTATGTACTTCTTTATGTAAAAGCACAAATTTCAAATTAGACATCGTACCGGAGAGTGAGATTAGAGTTATAAGAAATCACACAAATTGATAAAATTGATTTGGCTTCAAAATACAAGTAAATATCATCTCAGAACTTTACATCAATTGAGCCTGTTCTGTTACCCAACAGAATTTAAATTTTAAGTAAGATGATGGCCAAAAAGATTTTCTAAAGTTTCTTCTGCCTGAGAAAGTCCATTACATATTTTTAATGAGTTTTATACCTTGCAGAATAATTGATGATGCCTATTTCAAATATATGAATTAACAATAAAAGCTTGAAGTGGCTTATCTACATATACCAATGGCTTAGAAGTAATCAAAAGAAAACATCCATCAGCTTAAAAAGTTTCATGACATTTTCTCAAGCTTGACAGACTTTTACCAAACTGCTGAAGGTTTCTGCTCTATGATGGGTCTGCAAGATAAACTCTGGGCAATTGTGCCAGGAGAAACAAATCAACCAAGTTTATGTAGTGAAAACTCTTGGAAGACTGGTTCTGACAAGAGTGGGCTGAGTAATAGGTGTTTCAAGAATAAAAGCCAATAATATCTGAAAAAATGAGGAGAAGGTATAGTAAAGCACATACTGGGAACATATGTGCTTGGGTGAGAGTCACTGGATATGGTTTCAAGCAGTTGCTGTTTGCATGTCTGCTACTGAGCAAGAATTTCTTACGGTGTGCTGATGATTTAGGGAATATTTTACCTGATCTGCCTGAGAATGAAATTAACTGCTCCCTGCATTTAACTGTAAATGAGGTCTGGCATGAGTAATTTGTGTATGGATACCTTTCTTATACCTGTTTAATTTTAGCAAAATTTTGGTCCAAGCCATCAGTTTCCTTATTTACTAAAGTATGAAGAAAGAATTTCCATCACCATAACAAGACCAAGAAGACATATTTGAAGTAAACTTCACCCATCATGATTTAACAAGTCTTGTACATCAAAGAACATGACATCCTCAGAAGATGTCCCTCAAAAATATTTATAGAGTACATAAATTTCACATATCAGCATGGCTGATATCCAGATAGTTTTCTGCTACTGTTTTCAAAAACTTCATATGTACAGACTTCATTTTCCTCCAGATCTCATTTCTTTCCCCAACTTTTACCTCTTTAAGTAACATAAATAGTTGTCCTTTGTCCAATTCCTTGGATACTTGGCCTGCTTGAAGATTTGTATCTCTTTATATTCATCTTTCCATGTCCTTCTGGATTTGTGCTTACAGATGAATTACTTGCTTCAGTATTTAATGAAATTGTGAACTATACCAATCATAGTAGTTCCCTTGTGTTCTTAGAGCTTTAGGTCATTCATATACAGTAGCTATTTAATTGTTGATTTCCCATTTGTCTTAACCCATCTCCATTGTACTTTCAATTTTTACAGAGAGGAGAGAGTTAAACTACTAAGTATAAAAAAACAAATTGTGTAAAATATTATAAACTATTTTAATAATTTTTTTCAGTAAGACTGATTGCTATTAATGATTTTGCTGTTGTTCAAGAGGTACTTTGTTAAGTATATTAAAATGAGGAAACATTAAAGATTTCTAGAGTAAAATTTCAGAAAGGGTTGAGAATGGATTGAGGAAAGGTCTGAGGAGGAGGTCCTTGGGGTGTTGGTGGATGTGAGGCTCAACATGACAGAGCAGTGTGTGTTTGCAGCCCAGAAAGCCAAACACGCCCTGGGCTGTATGAAAAGACGTGCGGCCAGCAGGGTGAGGGAGGTGATTATTTCCCTCTTGTGGACCCCACCTATGTCCAGCTTGAATTCTCAGCTCAAGAAAAACATGGACCTGTTGGAGCAGGTAAAGAGGAGAGCAATGAATATGGTCAGAGGGCTGGAACACCTCTTCTATGAAGACAGAGTGAGAGAGTGAGAGAGTTGGGACTATTTAGCCTGGAAAGAAGAAGGCTCCAGGGAGACCTTATAGCAGCTTTCCAGTACCTAAAAGGGGGCCTATAAAAAAGCTGGAGAGATTTCTAAGGGATGTCTCAGAGAGCACGAAACAGCAGCAATGCAATACAGGTGGAATGTTCTGTTTCTTGTAAATTTCTTAAGTAAATTTGAAGCAACACAAAATCTTTCATTAAACACTACAGCTCTGCAGTAAATTGAGTCACACACAGAAAAAAAAGAATGATGAATGCCTCTTTACCAAAGAAGATACTTGAAATGGAAAAAAACTCCAACCTTTCTATTCTCCAGTCACCAAAAATCTGTGTTGTAGCATCACAGGAGCCTCATGCTAGAAACAGCTGTCTTCCAAAAGATGCGACTGACCCTCGCATTTTAAAGTCAATATGTCTCCACTTACTCCAAGGGAAATACACAGATTTAATAAAGAATGAGATTTTCAGATGTTAACTATTTCACCAAGGAAAGGAGTAGAATGTACCTTTTCCAGGAAATGGTGAAAACTCTAAAAAACTCTGGTACATATGACAACTGCTCAGAATATTATTTTCACTATGAATGTCTTCGCAGAAGTTTAGTCAAACTACTATTAGTTTTCCAAGGAGTTTAGCTCTTCAAGCCTCTGTATGAAAAACATGAAACAAACTGTTAATGGCACATCTATGACAGGATCTTAAAGCTCTTGGCCAGACTCCACATTCAACTGACAGAACTGGTCTTCCTTCTGTGTAGAGAGTATTGTGAACTACAAAGGATCAGATGAGAGCTTGCTGTACATTGAAAATCGGCCATATTTTTTTCCTTATAAAAAAATGATGTATCAAGTTCAGGAGTATATTTAACATACAGAGACTGATGCTGTTAGGTAATAAGGAATCAATGAATCTGTTGATATTTCCAGGCCAGTTTCCTTGATGGAGGAAGGGAAACAGCTATATAGAGGTTGTTATTCACCATTCTGGCATATAGAAGTAGTGGAATACTTTAGATGTAAATAATCTTGCTAAATTCAGATATCTAGAGCTAGACTAGACCCTTTAAGGGCATACCTTCAAGATTAATGGAAAGAAATAAGTACCCACAGAGTGCAGTTCATATATTCTAATTTAGAACACTACTCAGGCTGAACACTACTCAAAAAATGCCTAATTTTTCTCCACTAATTATGAAAAGAAATAACACCTAGAAATATGTACTAAGGCTGGGTTATTTTTTTAAAAAAGACAAAATGTTCCCAATCTTAAGTTAAATTTTTTTCTTCAGGATAAAGAAATCCATAGTCCATAAATGAGGTTCCACTTTACTGCCTCTAACTAAGGGGTGAAAAAAATCACAAATCATAATTAAAACTTATTGGTTAGAAGCCAATTCAATACATTTAATTTTAGGTAGCAATTAAAGCAGAAGTAACTATTCCTAATGAAGGTATGCACAAAAGGAGTCACATACTAAACTTTACAATTACTATATCCTGCTTACATTTCAATCTTTTAATCATAAACAGTAGTATTTTTCAGAATAATTAAAACACAACATCAGACTTGGTCTTCAGCCAGCACAGATTTTATCATGGCAGTCTAGGAAGCTAACTAAGAAGGTCTAGACTAATTCTATTAATATTCATAATTTACATCCTTGCTTTCTCTTATTATTTATAATATTTTTTTAAAATTCCTGGTTCTCTTGACACTGTTAGGATAGCCAGTAAGTAACCTCTCTGTAGCAAATGCTTCTCAGTTTCAGCTGAGGTATTTCTTTCATTTTCTTGTGACTGGATCAATGTTTTTACATACATGTCATTTCATTGGAGCAAAGAAGTGGTATTTCTTCCCATTTTTGGTATTTGACATAATGTCAGAGCCTTACCATAAATATGAAAAATGGCTATCTACAATCAACCTTTTCTCTCAAGTACTTATTCCAGGTTTCATCTAAAGGCAGTCCTGCCACAGAAATGCTCTCCTTGTTGCCGTTCAGAGACTGGTTATGTAAACAAAAAATTTTTCTTTGATTTTACTGTTCATGTAGAACAAAGCTGCAAAATTCCCATGGAGAGGAACTGATAGGCTTGCCTCTGAAGAATAACAGGCATCTAGCAGTATCTCTCTGTCTGTTAGCTGGTTTAACTGTGTATGTTTTACTATGTTGAAGACATCCTTCCTGTTGAATTTCTGTAAACATTCCATCCTTTTCCATGCCTAGATTTGACTCATCCTAGATAGCATCATCTAAATTGACTTATATAACTGAAGAAGATGCCATCCAAAGTGAGTAATACTCTCAGAAGTTGTCCCTGAACATCCAAGTCCTTTATAAATGTGAACAGGATTCCTTCTCTATTGAACTGCTGCTTTATTTAGATGCAGTGTCAGAATTCATATCATCTGAGTCACTGCAATTCTAGTTGGATGATGATTCTTGGCATTGCATGAAAAAATTTCTAGCTTTGCTTGGAAAATTAAGATCCCAAATATCTGATGTTTTAAAGAAAGGTCAGGACTCTTTCTTTTGTAAAATAGCCCTTGTTGTAGCTGGAATTAAAGAAAATGTTTATTAAGCTCCAGACATATGGCACAGATTAGAAAACTACTAGGAGAGAGCTCCAATTGGTAGGTTAATATTGTAGCATGATAGATTAATCAATGTAAACCACATAGCTCAGTTGAAACCGCTGCTCCAAATTGCCAATTTCATCTTCATCCAGCAGAGAAAATGCCAACCTTTCTCTCTGCAGTAAAATCTTCTTGTTATAACAATGAAGCAACTCCAGAGTTACTGCTATTGTGAAACATCTGGTAACTACAAGATGTAGCTCCTGTGAGATAATCACATCCCTGTAAAATTAGTAGAACTTACTGAACTTTGTAGTATTTCATGTTTTGTAATACCCCTGAGTGTGGTAGGCTCATAATTCCGTAATCACTTTACCTCTACACCAGAAATGAAACCACAGATGCTACACTTTGCTATAATGGCCACCGCTTAACATAAATAAATGATCAGAACAGTATTGTTCATATATAAAATATGTACACCATAATAAATATCATGGGACTGAAAGTTGCCGGGAACACACTAAAATAGGTGCAAAAGGCCTCATTATGGACATCATTAAAAATAGATCAGGAGATAGAAAAGTCATTGTGAAATTTGTTCTTTTTTAATATTATTTTTTTTTCTGTTAGAACAGCTTCTCAAAACAGTAATGTTGTTTGGAACAACTTTGTATCTGTTAGAAGAGTCTTTTGGATCTTTTGGAAGACACTTTCTTCAGAAACTTAGAAAAGAAAAAAGAAAGGAAAAAATATTGTGTTTTGCTAACACAGCTAAAAGAAACATGCATCTCTAAGTAAGTAAAACAGACTCACCTAAATAAAATGAAAAAAAAATAAACCACAAAAAAAAAAAAAGAAGGAAAAGGAATTTTTTTACCTTTTACTTTTCTTAAATATTTTCCCATTTTTAAAAACTAACTTAAAATGAAAATGGATTTTTTTTGACAAAAGCTGCTCATCAGATTGAAAAGAAATCACAGAATAATCACTATAGCCACTGTCGATCTCTGAACACCACTTACCTTCTCATCTGATTTAAAGAACTGCTAGAAAATTTGAGTCATGAAACACAAGGTGTTACAAAGAAATAAACTGGTTCTGCCAAGATGTGAAATAACCAACCTCTTAGGAAAAAAAAAGGTTTTAAATATTTATCACTTTGTATTAACAATAAAGAGGTTGGAATAATTTGTTTCTTAAAAAAAGAATGACCGCAAATGAAGAATAAATGGAAATTTTGGACATGATTGTACAGGAATGATGGGCAATCCTAAGGTAGAGCAGAGGTATACTTGGCAAGAAATGTTAAATATTTTAAGTGCAGTTTCTCCAGGGATAGTTCTGCACCACCACTTACCACTTCTAATTCATATTTCAGAAAACAAAAAATGTATCAAAAGGACTTACATCTTACTCTTACAAAACCCATCACACTGAATCATTGGTAATAGAATCAGATATTATTTAAGCAATGTTGACAAAAGTGGCACATTCTCATGTTAAAAAAAACAGCTAACATGGGTCTTTTGTGACATCACCTTAATTGTCTGTGCTGCTTTTCTTTGTTCTGCAATTTGCAGAGACACTTCCCCTCTTCTAATGCTATAATTTTGATTTTATAACATTTAACAATAATTTCATATTTACTAACAAAAAGATAGACTATGATGACTCAGGCCTCATAGTACAATTATGTTCATTCTCTGTTGTACAGCCAATCAAACATTAGCAACAGTGATTTATTTGTATTATTAAATAAAGTGGTTTATTGGCAGCAGTTGTGCACATGCCAGCAAGACGCCTGGCACCTCAGCACACATGAATGGTAAATAAACTTTAGGAACAAAATAAGCATTGCCTCAGTGTACAGGGTATTCCCACCAGCTAAAAAACTTAGGAGATGTAATTTTAATGTATGATTTGAGCATCCAGGGAAAAAACCCAACAAAAATAGCCCCAACAACACCTTGATAGCATAGGGTTAAAATGTTTTTAAAAATCATGGTAGTTAAGATAGGTCTTGGGAATGGGAGCGGGCATTGTCTTTGCTAAAATCATGTTAACCTGTACCTGGTGTACCCACTTGTACGGTAGGTGATGAAGTTAAATGCGATGATTGCTTAGTAAATATAGTTAAAAATAATTATTTAGTTATTACAGGAATCACGGGGAAGGGACAACAATCATGAGGAACATTGTGGGGAGGGGGCTTAAACTCACGTTTGGGTGGAAACAATATACACAATAGAACAATATCAAGTTGATGATTAACATATGATTATACAACAGTTATGTAAGGAGAGGGTATAAAAATGTATCCATCCAGAATCCATGTCGGAATCATGATTTAGGTCTTGAACCCCTGATTCCCGAGCTCTCAATAAAAGCACCTGCATATAATCAGCCCGTGATTATATGTTTCTGTGCTAACAACCTCACCCCACAACACATGCCCCCCATCCCCAACCACACAAAAGCCCAAACCAAAACAAACTAACAAAGCCCCAAAAGAAAACCAAAACAACAGCAACAGTCCCCACCCCATCAACTTTCTGTGTAGGTTTGGTAGGGATATTTCTAAAACTCACTGCATTTGTGGTTCACAGTAGTGGCACATTCAGCACACAGGAAAATGACAAATATTATTTCTACCTCCCTTTCCTTCCTTGCATACAGACCTTGGAAACAAGTGTCTATTTGTACTGATGTGAAGGGAAGGCTACCATCAGCACGAATTTTAGAAGACCAAAACTTCCCCTGTGTCTGTAAAGCCTATTACTGCACAGTACTGAATTCAACAGAAGAAAACTTCTTAAAGTAAGAACTTTATACTTCTCATAGAAATACACTTCATTTTGTTTTTTTGTTTGTCTGGCACAGTGTGAGAATGACGTATATATGGAAGTAATGGAGATTCATCTGGTGATCTTAATGGGCAATATGTTACTTTTTGCAGTAGTACTTTTATACCATATGGCACACTCAAGTGCTGCTGTCCCTTCCGGTGGAGGTTTTTGATAGCTCCATGTATCAGAAGTATCAGGAACTCTCAAGTGTTGATCAGTGACACTGCTCTACTATTTTTTTATTAAGGTGTCAAAGTGTTAATGAGATATAACCTTTATCTGCACAATTCTGGGGTAAATGTCTTGAGAAAATGCAAAGGATTAGAATATGTATTTCTGGTGGGCAGGCACATGGCTGCATGGTGAGCACACAGCAAAACACAGTGACCTCTGCTTCTGCTGAGTTGCTAACTCTTGGTTAGCTGCCACAGAGAGCAAGCTCCTGTTCAAGCATACAACTGCACAGATTTCCAGCTGTGGGACGCGTGAAGAGATACTCTCAGACAAGGAAACTGACTGCAAGGAAGTCTGTGGGAGGTGTGAGCAGGTTCATGAACTGCTCTCCATGGTGGCTGAGGGGCAGGATGAGGTGATGGTCTGAGGAGTACATTGGAGCCCTACTCTGACATTTATGATGTGCAAAAGTCAGCTCAGTGTGGCCACTACAGAGACAGGTCCTGAACCTGGTTTGTGCCAGGAGCAAGGCAACATCACAAGGGGTAAGGAGGAGGGGTAAAAGTTTGTAGAATGGAGCAGCAAGAGAACCCCCTCCTTGCCCTCTAGCAGCCCTCTGAGATACCTTTACAAATAGGTTCAAGGCCCTGGGTGCATTTTTTCAAATGTATAATGAGGAACCTGAGCAGTCTTAGAGGATGGAGAGATCAACCCCTACAACAAAACCTACCATAAGACCAACAACTAATGGCAAATTATGATCACTGGTGATTCCCTCCTGCATGGAATGTAAGTCAGGACAACATTTTGTAACACTGGTTTGGTTTGTTTATTTTTCGTTTTTTTTGTGGGGGGGGGGTTGGTATTGATTTTCTCATTTTCCATTTGCCCTTCAAATTTCCTGANTTTGCAGTGGCTTTAAAATTAAATGTAGTTGAGAGATAAAAATGATTTAATATCTTTTTCCCCTTTCCTTTTTTAGTTTCATAACTAAAACCAACCAATCAAATAACTAAAAAAAAAAAA
>VWZQ01005981.1:74691-87813 GCA_013397015.1 Myiagra hebetior
AAAAAACAAACCAAAAACAAAAAAACCCCAACCACAGAATCTTGCAAGATTTAAGCCTGCTAGGTACATTTTACTATCTAACACCCACATTATCATGTTCCTGATTTTACATCATTGTTACTGCTTTTTATTTTCACATACAGTTACCTATTTTAGCATGACTTATTAAAACCTCTATTAAAAAATAGAATAGGTATATTAATCAAACAGATGTTTTCCTAACTTCAGTGTGCTCTACCTGAGCCCATTGGCTATTTAATTCTGAGCATTTCCTAGCTATAGCATTCATTTTTATTGTAGTGAATAATATCTTGTAATAAACATACAATAATTATATTTAAGAATTTCTGTATACTTTCTTTATCTTTGACAGTAACTCTTGTGTAATCCTGGGTGAAATTGTTGAAGTTCTTATTTCAGTTATTTGAGATATTGCAGTGAAAACTCAGGATATAGGCATGTAAATGCTTATAATGCCCAAAGGTCTTGTACCTATTGTATGCCAATAGGCTTCCATTTCATGTGCTGACTTTATGAAGGCATTAACATTCAGACTTGTGGATCACCAATTTTCATATCACTAAGAGGTTTATTTCAAAGGCAAATTCTAACAATGCACACTTCTACAGGAAATACTGTGAATTTCTGCTTCACAGATTTGACAGCATTCCTGTCCAGCCTGGTGCTCATGTGCTGCACAGTTGCACCTGCTGATTCACTCACAGACAAGAAGTCAGAAGGAGTAAGACCTCTGACTTGGTTACTTTAAGTGTGATTTATTAAGCTTGTTGCTGATCAGCAGCCTTTTCCAGGTAGACGTACAATGGTCAGGATGTCCTAGCATCTTATAATGATTCAGATTTTGCTATCTGCAAGTTAATGGTGAAGAAAAAACAAGAGTATTCTGTAGGCAAGTAATGACCCATTACTTGCTAACTGCAGGAAAACACCTAAGAAGGCTACACTGAAACACAAATATGAAGGCCACGAAGATCAATACAAACACTCTCTGGAGTGAAAAATTAATTAATTTCTAAGTGTTCTTTTATTTTTCTTTAAAATCCTTATGAACAGAGAGAACATGGATTCCACAGTGAATATAGATAAAAAGATCACAAATAAATTTAAGGTATCTATATGGAAGATTTTATAAATTATTTTCCTTATTTCAGCATTTTTCTATCAGAGTGACCAAATCTCATCATATTCAATAAGTCTTAATTTTACCCAATACTTAAAAAATACAATTGTATTAGCAACTCTTGTAACACATTGATGAAGAAAATATCTGAGTATCTTCTGTTCCTCCTACTTGGTGTGTGATACCATTCTTCACCAAAGTAGAAGGTACAGGAAGGTCCTCACAGTGCTGAATCATCATTCACAGCATTTTCATACACAGGCTACTTTAATTATAAGTAAAAAGAAAGTAAGTTCAGGGGAATATAATTAATAAAATGAAGGAGAAAACACAAAATGGAGGGCAACATGAAAACGTAGTTGAATGGAGACTGAGAAGAGAATGCAGGAACACCAGAGTAGAACTGGTGATATAGGAAAAAGGAATGAAATTAAAAAGTAGGGAAAAAATCCTGAAAACAACCCAACTGATAAACATCAAGTTCACAAGTAGGGGCTGATTTGAAAAATACTTCAACTGTTCCTATGAATCAAGCAAGATGGTTGAATTTTTAGAAATATTTGGCATAACCCTTTTAAAGTATTTTTCTTCGTTACATTTCCACTTCAATAAGTGAAAATTCAAGTATTCAAAATACTTTTATATTCTTATAAAGGATGGATATGAAAATCTGTTCTGTTTTGTTTTTCAGATTAGAATAACAATTAGCTTTTCTTTTTTCCTGGTACTTCTATTAATTAAATGTACTACAATATTATACTTTCCTTCTCAATTTCCTCTTGCTCTACTATTTCGTTCACAGATGACCAAACTTAAAAATCTCAGAACTCTTCTTTACTTCTCCCCATTTTCATGAAAGTTGGTTCAAAATTCTTAATTTCCTGACTTAAAAGTCTTACACTGAAATTTTAGCCATATGTTAACAATAACTTGAGTTTAGAATTAGAATCTTTCAGATTAGGGCAGAGAGGGCTACAATAGTTCTTGTTATAAAGAGCACAGTGAGAAAAACCCATATAATGTTATTGAATAAACAGAGATTTGCAAACATCTGCTTGTTTTATTAGCAAACTTTATTGTCAGTAGGTAGGATTATGAAGTGCTGGAGGTGAGTGGGGTACTGATGTCCATGGTTGATACGCTCTGGCAAAATGCTGTATTCTAATGATACTTCATGTAAGCTGGTAAGCATTCAGCCAGGATGTGGAAAACAATACAGATGTTGTTATAAAAGAGACTAGTGATTACTGAAATTTACATGAAGAGATTAGGATCTCACTTGACTGATTTGCATTGCAACATACAGAATGCAAAATGTAAAAGAATACTTTCTCTTGGCATAAGCATTTTCTACTATTTTTTGATTTTCCACCCTCAATAGATATCTAAGTGTAATTTTTAACTTGTAGTCTGCTTAATCTATTCCAAATCTATAAGGGAACAATAAAACACTGCAATAAGGTGTTCTGGAAGATAACAGTCAATTTACCAATCAGTAATTGTTCTCCTTTGCTCCTCACATCTTCACAGATTTCTGTGGTTGTTGACAAGTCAAATCTATAAAATTAAAAATGCTCTTGCAAGAAATAACATAATACATAAATAAAGAGATATCACAGAAACATTTCACACTGATTCACACATTTCATGTTTCAGACCCTTTCCAGGCTACAAAATATAGTTGATATCCCAAGATTGTCATGACCTTTGTCAAAGCATTTATGATGTTATTTCTGAGGCAACTTTAATAACCACCTCGACAGCCTTGAAGAGTTGCTTTTTGAATAATTTCATTACAGTATTCTTTTTTACCTCATTTTCCGTAAGAAGACGGTGACCTAGTTAAGTGCCTGTAGCCAAGTGATAAACATAAGAATAAAGGCATATCGACAAAGATTGTAATGGTTTATTATAAGCACTACAATGTGAATTACATGCCTTCTAATAAGTCCCCTATTATTTACATAATATGTTTAAAGCCTTACCTTATTGGCAATTAATATGAAGTTAAAGAATGCTGAAAACTCTTATCCTGCACATATGCATACTGTTTTCAACCATTTCAACCACTTGACTAAAACAACATCTCACTGATGTGTTAGGCAGGGAAAAGTGAGGTGAGACTGAAAGCAAGGCAGTCAGAGCAGTTGCCTCATGGACTCATCTCTAGCACTCAAGCAAGAAGAGTAGGGCAGGGGTGATGATGATAACCAAGATCAGCTGAGAATCGTTTCATCTCTGGGCAATGTGATGGTGATAAGGCAGGTCAGGCCCAACAAGGTGCTAGGTCTGGTAAAACATATCTACAGGACAGGACTCTCCAAACAAGGAATCAGTTCGTGGTCCTCCTGATCTTAAG
Organism: Myiagra hebetior; assembly: GCA_013397015.1. Lineage (NCBI taxonomy): Eukaryota > Metazoa > Chordata > Aves > Passeriformes > Monarchidae > Myiagra > Myiagra hebetior. The sequence continues at coordinate 78,192 of VWZQ01005981.1, forward strand.
GAGCGAGTGGGTAAAAGCCCTAGGTGTGATTTCTCATGGCTCTTCTCCCAGCATTGTGGTTTAGCTGCACCATATCAGAGATGACCTTGAACACCATTACAGAACATTATGGAAAGCTTCTGGAAAAAGCTCTGCAGAGAAGGACCTGGAGGTGCTGGTGGACAACAAGCTGTCCATGAACCAGCAGTGTGTCCTTGTACCCAAGAAGGCTGATTGTATCCTGGGGGGCATTAGGAAGAGCATTGCCAGCAGGTCAAGGGAGGTGATTCGGTCCCTCTACTCAGCCCTGGTGAGGCCACGTCTGGAGTGCTGTGTCCAGTTCTGGGCTCCTCAGTACAAAGGGACATGGATCTCCTGGAGCAGGTCCAGTTGAGGGCAGCAAAGTTGATTAAGGGTCTGTCTCTCATGCTTACCTTATGAGGAAAGGATGAGAGAGCTGGGCCTGTTCAGCCTCGAGAAGAGATGACTGAGAGGGGACCTTATCAAGGTCTAAAACTATCTGAAGGGAGGGTGGAGCCAGGCTCTTCTCAGGTGCCAAGCAATAGGACAAGAGGCAATGGCCAGAAACTGAAGCACAGGAAGTTCCACCTGAGCATGAGGAAGAACTTCTTTACTGTGCAGGTGACCACACCCTGGAATAGATTTTCCAGAGAAGTTGTGGAGTCCCCCTCACAGGAGATAGTCAAGAACCATCTGGACACAATCCTGTGCCATGTACTCTAGGATGACCCTGCTTGAGCAGGCAGGTTGGACTGTGATTTTGTGATGTAAGCAAGATGAGATCAGAACAATTTTATTGTAATATTGACACACAAAAATAATATTTTACAAATTATCATATCTAAACATTTTAACTTTTAAATCCCATCCTTTTTGCCACTGATTGCATTAATGGTATAAACAGATAACATTTTTCTCTTGGTCACAAGTGGTGGATCAAACTAAACCAGAATGGTTATGGAGGAGAGACAAAAGACTATAGATTGCCTGTTTTTTTTTTTGCTTATACAGGTCAGAAACCTGGCAGGGTATGCTGCAATACCTCCATATCTTGTACACAAAATAACCTGTTTCTCAAATAAGGGCCTAGGATGGAAAAGAAGAAGATATGAAAGAAGGCTTGGCATGTGCATAGTATAGGAACAGTTTCAGTTTATATGTACATTAAAGCAAAGGTCTTATATCACCAATTAACAATTACATTCAGTCTAGGCTTATATTCCATCGTGATTGACAGTTTTGACTGCAGTTACTTGCCATCTGTTTTGTTTCTCTCTCTCCCCTCTCAATTTTTTTCAACTTTTTTATTGTCCTTTGTTTCCTTCAGCCATTCTGGATGTTCCTCCATCTTCAGGGATTTTTTCATTCTCCTCCAATGTTTGAAACACTCCTTCTAAGATGGTGACCATTTATTCTCCCTCACTTGCTTCAAATATATTATCCAAAAGTCATCTGAGACAATACCCTACATAAAGAAAATTATGCAAGATTATTATATTGTCCACAGGATAAGCAGATTAACATCTTTACATGGTCTTTTCCCTATGAGGAGAAGCCCTGTGCCTTACTCTGGCATTGAATATTCTTTTTATTTAGTTTTAGTGCAGAAATATCTCTGAAATTTGGAACTTCTGTCTTCAGAGGACTTCTGTCCTCCTGTTCTGGAGGAGATTTTACTGTAAATGTTGTGAGGTACATAACCCATATCACAGCAGTAGCAGAAATAATTCTTTGATGAATGTTTAGCTTTTACTGTGTGCATGAAATGAATAATAGATTATGTCTTATTAGGGTCTCAATATAACACATACTTAGATATATATATATATTTATATATACACCAACCATATATGTCTTAGCCTTGTAATGGTATAAACCACAATATTCCCAGATTAAACTCCTACTGAACACAGATTAATGTAAGTATTTATGCTTAATTTCTATCCTTAATTTCTGAGAATGGCATCTCAATATTTTCACATCAGGTCCTACTTATTACCATGTCAGTTGCAGAAAAACTGTGTCAGAAAATATAATACTACAGACAATCTATTTAAAATTGCAAAATTCAAGAAGTTATTCCTTCAGGATAATCAAACATATACACAGATCAGTTTTATTCACAGATGCCAGGAAAATGTTAATCTGACTTCTCTGTCATGAATCTTAAGCCCCTAGTAAGATATGTTTTTTCTTGTATGATTGATCCTGGATATTTAAAGAAGGATAGAGCTGGTTATGGAAGCTCTCTTACTGAAAACCTGTACAAGTGATATCACATGGGATCTCTATTACAACATGGTCCACTCCTCTCACTCACAATGTCAGTGGCTTTTTTTTTATTTTTTAGAAGTATCAATATTTTCCCAGAACTGTAGTCCTGCCTTAACTGAAGGGAATTTTTTTTCACCTCTGCTCTAACATGGACTTAAGACAACTGTAATTGTGCTCCTTTCTGGAGACATTTACATTCAGGGCTACAAAGCACCTACCCTACCCTGGAACATCTGGCTATGACAGTAACACAGTTTCTTAAAACATTCACAAAAAGAAGGAGAGAAAATTCACTTGAGTGTCAAATTGTTGGTGGGGTTAGGGTTTTTTTGGTTGTTTTGTTTTTGGTTTTATTTTTTCTCCTTAGTAAAACATATCAGCAAAGCTACATTACAATAAAGAAGCAATTAATTGCATGACATGTAGCTGTTTGTTTTAATTGAAATGAAGGAATACAGAGCAGAACTTACATAGAGGAATACAAAGCAGCAGAAAATATCTACCAATCAGCTATCATACCATAAAATCACAATGTCACCATGGTATATATTGTTTGGTGCTTACATGCTCTTATATTCCTAATCCTACTTCAATATAACATAAGGCTAAAATATCCACTGACTTGGACAGAAATAATATCAGGTTTCCACATACATCTTTTGTGGCTAAAATGCAAAACACTGTGATGGAATTTTCTGTGAGTAATGATTTATATAGAGGTTATTCTTTTGATATCGCAGAGTCCTTCAAACATCAGTGCCAGATAAGTTGAGCAGCATTCTCATTTCACCCAGAAACAGAAAAAAGATTAATATTATAAAGAAGGTGACTAGTAACAATTTACTGTACATCATTCCTAATATATTCCACAATTTTAACCTTGAGATATGACACGATGCACTGTCAGATGCCACAGTGAGGAAAAGGATTCCTCACAGCAAGCCTCAGGCTACTTATTGGTAATTGGTTTCATGAACATTTACAAAGTGATGAAATCATTTTTTCTATTTATATTTGAAATGTCTTTCTCAGAAACCATATTGATCTACTAGGCAGAATACAGTCATGTCAGGTGTTGCATTTATTTCTGGAAAAATCATCATATTCTAAACTCCTATGCACAAAATCTTACTTATGGGCAAAGGAGAAGCATATCTTATGTGTAAATAAAGCCCAAAAATTATTGCTAACATTAGTGAAATCTGAAGAATCTCATAACAATTAGTTCAGATCTAGTTTAAAAAAAAAAAAAAAAAAAGCACAGTATTGCAGTTAAAATTGTTAGATACACACATTATTTTCTACCCCTTTTCCAGTCTTATGCTCTCAATTCCACTGCCTTGCAGGGTCATAAAATTAGTGGTTAACTTGGTGGTAGTGGGTATTGTGAAGCATCAGCAGTTGGAGCTTTTGCCAAGAGAAATATAGTGGTTGTATTAGTGATTTATTCTTCCTAACTTCAGGGTCCATTTGAGGTCTTTTAGAATCTTTGCTGACATATTTATCTTTCTTCATTTGTCTACCTCTCAACATTACATATGAATTTATTAAATATGGTGCCATGGGCTTTTTTTCTACTTGTTCCACCTAAGACCACTTTTGCCCAGCTCCATGTTTGCATTTTTGTACCTGACCATGGATCAGTTGTTTATATCTCCACTGCCAACCATGTGCCAACCTTATGCCTTATCCTTGCACACATATATGAGGATATCTCTCATTGTCCTTTGTTTTTCAAGGCCTCTGCTGTCCTACCAGGCCTGTACTTCTCTACATTGCATCATTATGCAGGAATCATTAATATCTCATTCTTCACAAAATAAGTACTTGTTACTGTTATGTATATAAAACTATGGTTGTATCATGCAAAGATTAAAATTACATTTTAAGTACTTTTTAGGGACTTATACTGTTTTTTTTTTTCTTTCTTAATACTACAGTGACAAAGACATTGATGAGGTATTCTCTGTTAATTTGTCAGTCCTTTGAATGCTGCTCTTCTCTTTGACTATATCAGTTTTCTAGTATGCTTTTTTTCTGTTATTACTATATTAGCTTCTGTATACATGATTTCTTTTGACAGTTTAATATTATTTCCTCTTTCTTCTTTGGAGATAGAGAAATACAAAACTTATAGAAAAAAATCTTTTAGTCAAAATAAATATCCTTCAAGGTTATGATCAATGGACTCCTTGTTTATTACAAGGTACCCATGTACTCTCATATCTGGTCTGGGTACCCTCATCATTGTGCCTTGGACTGTGGTCCAATGGACGGTGACTAAGATTCACTCATCCATCATGTGAAGGCAGATGAAGAAAATACTGCCCCAAAAACCTTTCCTGCCTACAACTTTATCATTCTATGAGATTTTAATTTTATTATATTAGCTTACTGCATTGAACAAGTAATAATGGACAAACAATATTTGATGTACTAGAAGTTAGCTGAAATTGAAAAAAAAGACATATTAATAATCCAAATTTAAATTTATTGCAGACTAGGAGCAGAAACTATTATGTTCATATTTTCTTGATAAAGAGGAAGCAGTGCACTAGAAGAAATTGGGATACACTGGTGGACATATTAACACTGTCAGCCTAATGAACTTAATTCACCTGATAGGTCACATTCCTTATTCTTCTTCATCTGCAAAAATAGCCATGATTTCCACTAAATAGGAAGCTGAATATGTGGTTAGTTGTATAAGCTGTTCTCACAGAAGGAAAAGCCTGACTGTGCTACTACTTACGCACAAAGAGATCAATTTGTTTACTCTCTAAATAATTAATGCACCTGTGTCAGTGCATGGTACACTTGAAGGCATTTTTATTTCTCTTTTGCAGGCAAAGTATAATTTCAAACAGAGCATAATATTTGACATTATCATTCCATTGTCTTTTTTAAAATGTACTCATTTTTAAAGTTAAGAAACCTCACTCAAAGCTCAGGAGCCAAAATAAATTATTTTCCAGTTGTTCTTTATATAATCCACATCACCATACATGGATTTTCTTTTTCAGAATGTCATGAGACCCATCTAGTTTTATTACTCTACAGGTGATGATGTTGCAGGTTTTCTATTTTCATCTTATCAATAAAACAGTGTTGTGAAGAACAAGGGCAGATAAAATATTCAAAATGCTATTTCTATTTTTTTCTATTTAAATATAAAATAAGTGTAAAAACCTGCTAATTTTTAAAAATACATAATATATAAATTTATGACTATTAATAAATTAGAGGTTTTAAGAAGCTGTAATAAACTCACATATTTTTCCATGTATATTTAATGAACAAATTTTATGCAAAAAAATAGAATTAACCTGTTTCAACCAATAGAATTAACCTGTTTTGTTCTTCTTCATAGCCAATGGAGAAGAATTAGCAGCTCTATGATTTGATGCAGATCTCAGGCGTACAGAACTGTCTCTTTAAAGTCTTTCTCTTTTTTCTTCATTGGAATCATACTAAATCCCAGCTTTTTTGATGCAAATACATTTGTATGCCCATACTAAAGCAAAGATTTCAAGTTATATATTAAAAAATAGTTCTGTTCCTTTTAAGGCTACTGTGAAGCCCAACTGTGTCAGATCAGGAGATGACACAACACTGAGATATGATTAGAACATGAAAGAGTAAGCATTCTTTGGTTAAATGTTTGTGTATTTATTACTATACTTTGATGTAGATAGTATCAAGACACTAACTCTAGAAGACTTAAAACATCAAAGAAATGTTTGAATTACAATGAAAATGGACACATCATCCAAAATGTAAAATTACTTTAAGAACAAAACTCCAATTTATCAAATTATTTAGTAGTAGTGTATTCTTGTCAAAAACTTACTACATCCTTTTATATTAAATACTTGGAGCTGTTGAATATATCATCTATATGTTAACTGACTCAAAGCACGTAGTAACTTAACTCAAACTTTACAAAACCAAAAGATGTTCATAAGATAAAGGAAAGGATGAAAAATACCAGAAAATAACACTGCTTTTTTTGACCTGAGCCTCATGATCTCACTGAGAAGGCTAAATCAAGGCACAGATTGAATTATAAGGAAATGTAGTTCTACTACCAGAAAAGCTTCAGGACACGTCTATTCTGGGACATACAATACAGAGTAAGTTGTCTCCCTAGGAGTTCTAGAAATGAAATGTGCTCTCAAACCTTTGTAATCAAAACTGAAAATGCTGTGATGGAGTTATACTATTTTTTAAACCCTTTTAAACTATAACTGTGCTGTTTTGTTGCCTTAGGCTATCTCAAACTGTTCTTAAATTACTTCTTTTTAATTGGTTAGAGTTGTTGATGTCATATTCTAAATGGCAGCATCTAGGAACAAATAATGCTTTTGATTCACTGTTTATCTTCATGAAAATGGGCAGATGTTAATAGGAGTGACTGTTACTTGCATTCAACAAATGCCTGCTTACATTTTTATTCCTCGCAGGAAGATAAATCCAATATTTAGACAGTTGTACCTCTCTTATGGCTTTTATTTGCTCTGGGGACCAGAAGAGGAGGTTGCAATTTCCCGTTGACTATTATCTGCCATTAAGGTCCTTCTATTACAGTATTTGCTGGTAGAAATGAAATTTGTCATGTTTGTTTGGTTTTTTTTGTTTGGTATTTCTTCCCCTTTGAAGCTTAGTATTTTGCAAAATATTTATAAAGCTTCCTGTGATTTGAATCTGTTCACACGACCTGTAAAAGTCAATAAAGCACTCTACAGGAAATTAAATCACAGATAATTCTGTTAAAATAAGCATTGCATTTGAGAGGAAATTCTGAAGAAGTCAGTCTACCTGCTCACGGAAACCATAATTTTTCTGAGAAAACTCCCAAAAATTGCCTTCAGAAATCTAAAAGTCAGAAGTGCAGATTTGACCCAGTCACTCCAGACTTTTTGTAGTCAAGAGAAGAAGCAACCTCCACAGAATCGCCTCTCATTTAAGAAATATTAATCCATTGGCTATAAAGCTCCCAGGGACTATAAAGCAAAGTCAGACCTATAACTTCTATACATCTAAAATTGAGTCCAGTTTTGTTTATTCATGGTGTTAAATTATTTTCACACCTATAAGCAGTGTCTATGAAAGATGAAGTTAGGATTCCATCATTAGAATGTACAATTTGAGAGCTGGAATGCAAGATAAGGCCTGTATTTTATTTCATATGGGACTTCTTCAGCATGAGTTAAGAGGGAAACATCTTGAGGATAAAGGCATATATTTTCAGCATGACAAAGTGCATGGTTTGCTGAAACCTTGATATTTCAAGTGATTTTTCCTTTCTAAATCAGAAAGCCTTCTAAGCTTACTTAGATTTTCTAGAAAGCTAAACAGCTTTCTAAGTTCAACAACTTTATTTCTTTGGCAAAATTTGTGTGTCTTCAGCAAGCAGAATCAGTAAATCAGATCAGTGTTCAGAAACAAATTTGTGACCTTAGAAAAAGGACGTGTAGTTTATACAGGGATGAACACCCATGATATCTTCTACCACGTGTTCAATAGAATGTGGAAGAAGTCACCAAAAAAGATGTCTGTATTATAGCAAGAACTATATTTTGCATGCTCTACAAATGAGAATGAGCTTGGGAGTGCTCTCGTGAGTAGATGTAAACATAAATATTATACTTAATATTTGGGGTTTTTTCCTTAAAAAAATGTTGGTTTTTTTCATAAATCACACTCTCTGTACCATCATGTATTTGACCAAAATTAGCTGAACTCCTGTGAGCACAAGAAAGAGATGAACAAAATGCAAAAATTATGCGAGTGTGAAAACTCAAAAGTGCTGCACTTAAGTGTCTGAAGGTGTTTCATTAGTGTAAGCTAAAGCGATATCTATTTTTTCTTCCTTGGATATTGAATTTTTAATTGAATGCTAAGGTTTTGCCTTACAGTAGAAAGGCCTTTTCTTATCGAGAAATAGGTGTACTATGGCCTCACTTGCAGAAAGAACAACCCTGTAATCCAGCCCTAAATTGAAGACTCGTTCTTAAAAGCAGGAGTTTAATTCCTCATAATGTCTGATATCTGCCATAAACAGAGTTCAAGAAATTGGGTGTGATCATGTAATCTTGCACTGAAGTGAGATTTCTGAGCAAAACAAGTGGCAAAGCAGTTCTGTGAAAACTAGTTTGTTAAAATTCAAAATGGAGCTTTCTTTGCCAATTCTAGTTTTTAGTATTTATTATATAAATAATATATACCATGTGTTTATATATATAGTTTTTTATTATTATTATTTTATTATGAAATATTTAGAGATAAGCTGGAATTCCTTTTACAGGCCCTTCAAATCTTCTATTTCAAAACTATTTGAAATCTATCTATTTTAAATAGATACAAATCTTTAGAGAAGAATATCTCTGAATGTCTTCCAACAGACCTGCTAAATTAAGAAAATGTTTACATGACCGTCATAGGTGCAAACCTCAATGACATTTTTCAGGTTACATGTTTCAATCTCCACATCAGAAAATTGAACCAATAGAGGTTTTTGTCAACTGTATTATTCCAGGAAGTTTTGGGTGTTTTTTTTTTTTCTGGAAGAGGAGTTAATTTCTAGCTCTTCTAATTAAAAAAAAAATAATCTGAGTCAAAGGTAAGTAGAAACCATGCTGTTTGAAACAGCTAAAAGCCTTAAGCCAACCTTGATTAAAAGGGAGCACTTTAACAATGAATTAGCATCATTATTTTTTCACATTTATTTTAAGTCACTGGCACATAGAATTTGTGTTCCAGTTAAACACAAGAGCCACAGAAACAGTACTAAAATTTTTTTCCTTCATTACTTGTCTTTTGCATAAATGGATTTACTTTAACTTCAAACTGCAAGATATTTTGACCTTTGTGCTTCTTAAAATCACGGCTAAGAAATAATTTCCTAACGTATTTTGCTAAGAACCAGATTCACTCTATCAGCTTGCAGTTGCATTCCTGGCTCCCCAGAACCTCTTCACTGTTGCCAGTAGATTTTTTGAATATGTGTAGCAAGCCTGAATATCTGCAGCCAATGTTTTCTCTCTACAGAACTGACAGACCCATAGAGTGTTCTCTCAAATCTGCTTTTTTTCCCAACTCTATCTACACGACTAAACAAATTCATGTCAAAGGGACACATATGTATGTATGGACAGGGGAAACAAAGCCCTGTGCTCCTCTGGGAGACCTGCTGACTGATACATGGAACAATGTTCCTGGACTTCTCTTTGTGATATAAACTATAATACTATACATCAAAGAACTCTTCATAAAAACATATTTCCTGATAGATTGGGTTTGTGTGGCAAGGGGTTTTTTTTGGGGTTTTTTTTTTTTTTTTTTTTTT
>VWZQ01005981.1:90774-116764 GCA_013397015.1 Myiagra hebetior
AAAGCTGTAATCGGGGGATGAGACTCTCACATGCAAGCAGAAGACCATTCCGAGCGGCTGTTTTTTTTTGCTGTGACATTAACGTTGCAAGAGATTGTTTCGTGTAGAGATGTTCCATAGTTTTGACCAAGAGAGACTCCTCTCCCTAAGTGAACTGAAAACCAGATTATATAAGTGGTGAACTGACTAGAATTCTCAAGGGTTGTGTTTCCTTTTACATTAGTAGTAGAAAAGAGCAGAGGTGGGGGGAGAGAAGTGTTCTGAAAGTTTAGTCTGACTTTCTGTTTCCTTCTTTTAACTCTGTTAATAAACTTGTTTATATTCTTTAAGTTTTTGTGCCTGTTTTGCTTTTATCTCCTGATGCTTATCTCACAGAAGAGACATCAAGGGGCTACTGCCCGAGTTAACCCTTAAAACCACTACACGAATTAGTGGCCCGTACGGGGAGCCAAATTCAACCCGCTACATTAGGATAATTGATTAAAAGAGAAAATAATTACACAATCTTCTCCATGGTAGGAGAACAGATTTAATTTTGAAATTTTATCCATTGTTTCCTAGTAGAAAAAAAATAGTAGTGAAAATGTACTTACATTTCAAGGAAATAACTATAAAATCACAGTTTTGGTCATCACAATAAAAACTCTAAATTTTTAGCTTGAAGTGATGTTTTGAGGTTGGGGTGTTTTAGTTAGTTAAATATATGTGTACATATATCCATGATTGCATGAATCATCTCTGGAATTTATGCCCACAAATGGCTCACATGAAGGAGAAAGAAATTTATGGCATGAGTGTCAGCCTCAGTCACACTGTGCTGAGATGTGGATTTCAGCACTGCAGGGTAAGGTAAGCAGAGCAATCTTCTGACTGGTAGACTTAATATCAAAGGTTCGACAGCATCTGAAGTGAAGTAGTATGTGAGGTCCATGTTCCTGAGCTGTTTCATCATTAATTCTTATTTAGTGGAAAGAAGAATTCAGATATGTCAGTAACATCCCACTTCCGTTCTCTAGCATATTTTTACAGAGACCTTGAATTTTTGTATTCCTTTAATGATAAGGGTCCATTTCAACTGGAAAGCTAAAAATCATATTCATCCCTGATAATCCACATTCTGGTAGTTACCATTTTTGCTTAGCCTCGGGAAACTGTTTATTCAAATCACTTAGTCTGAAACTTGCTTAAAACCTAGATATTTGACCTCCAGAGTAAATATTCAGCAGGTAGGTAGGTTTAACAAACAAAAATCAAACAGCAAGAATGCTTTTAATATAATTATGTGTGATCTCACCAAGAGTAGTTCTGTTCATCAGTGACAGTAGTTCAGTTATTAGATACTGGAATACCTGTTCCCTGCAAACCAGGAGGCTACAAGTGAGAGCACTTGGCACAGACTATCTAGAAAGCTTTCAGAGAGTCAGTAAAGGAAAATGTGCATGTTCAGTGACATAACTTCCTGTATCCTGGACAACATAATCAGCAAATTTAAGTCAGAAGGCAGCAGAATGGGTTTAGAGATAACACCTAGTTTTTTCTAAATTTGCATCCTGAACTCATTTTCTAACTCTGTCTTAATTGGGATTAGGTTTTCAAAGGCTATGTCAAATTTCTTGTGTAAATTTTTTGTGTGATGTTTTTCAAACCCCAATCCTGTAACATAAAATGTTTCATTCTATAATCAAGAAAGAATGTTGAGAGTTGATTTTATTGTAGAAAAGTATTTACAACATACGTAAATTAGAAAAAAAAAATCAATAAATAATTTCAATTGAAAATTTAGTGGATTTTATTCTGTGCTGTTGTAAAATTAATTTCTATCTCCCACTAAATGGAAATAAGAGATGTGAGTGGTAAATATAATTCTTTCTACATTTCCAGTATTTTAACAGCAGCATGCTAATGCTGCTATTTACAAGAAGGTAATACAATTTTCCCCAATATCTGCTTTTACACATTGGTACAATTTTTTAGCTTTTTGGTGTTTGTAGAAGGCTTTCTAAAAGGTGCTTTTGAGCTTCTCTTTCTAGAGAGCAAAAGGTAGAGTTGGTGATTGACCTTTCTCCACCCCATCTGAGAGAGGATGATTTTCTTTTCTTGCACTGTAATAGTTTTCTTAGGTACCAGTCATTACTTATGACCAAAAAATGATGTTCAGATCCATTTAGTGATATTGTTACAGGATAGCTCTGCATGCAAAAATTGAAATCAATGAAAACAGCCTGAAGTTGCCTTTATGTGGTGTTACTGGAATTGTCTGCTATTTTCCTATCTTTGTTTTACTCATTTCTTTTCTTAGAGAACAAAATCTTCCTGTGACTCCTTGCTAACAAACTCCATGGAAACTTTATGGAAAGCAAGCTCTATGTACCTATTCATACACACAGTAGGTTATTAACTCTCGCTAAGGGAAAAGAGGGACTCTTACAACAGTTTAGTCTAAGCAGATAATAAGTTAACCTGTGAGAAAATGTATGTTACTGTGAGAAGCTAAAATAAAAAGTTTTGATCCTGTATTAAACTCTGTGATTGCATCTGTGCCTGCTAAGTGGGTCCTTGTCTTAGTGAACAGTCTTAAACTTTTGTACCAGTTTACTGGCCAAAGCATCAGAAATAAGTTGGAACAGCAGTATGGCACACCAGACTTTAAAGCCATAGAAGTTTAGAATAAATAGATTTCCCAGAGCTCAACATTTTTGATAACAACAGTACTCATGGATTTATACAGATGGAACCATGAATAAATGGTTTCACACATTATTTTATTAAATACAAAAACCCACTTCTATGAAGTAGTATCTCCCATTAAGTATTAATGCACATAAATAAAATCCCACAGAGCCTTCTCTTATCCAGGCTGAGCTGTTCCATCTCATCAGCATCCTCTCAAATGAAAGATGTTCCAGACCCTTAATCATCTTCATATGCTGCACTTGCTCTCCACTGTGTCCATGTCTTTGTTGTACTGCGGAACCTAAAACTGAATCATCTCCCTCCTGCCAACATTCCTATCGATGCAGGCAATGAGACTTTTGATCTTGGCATTGTGGGCATGTTGCTGGATTCTGGTCAGCTTGCTATCCAACAGGACCCTTGGGCCCCCTATGCACAGCTAACTTCCAGCCAGTCAGGCTCCAGGATGAACTTGATACAGGACTTGGTGTATCCCTTAATCACGTTCCTACCCAGCCAATTCTCTATTTTGTTGAGATCTGTCTGAATGGGGACATATCCATCTGTTGTATCAACTACTCCTCCTACACCTGCATCATCTCTGAACTTGCTGAGGATGCTCTCTTGACCCATTTTCAAGCCCTGGGATACATCATTGGTTATTGGGCTCCAGCTGGGATTTGTGCCCAACCTTTCAGCTACTTTTCAGTTCACATCACTATCTATTTATATAATCCAATTTATTTATCTAGCCTAACCCAGCTCACTTACTAACCTATTTGGTAATTACCATCAGATTCCTAATAAATTTAATAAACTGTTTGGGTACCAGAGGAAGTTATCTGTGAAGACATAATATGAAAGAATCTGTTATTATGGAGTAAATATCTGAGGACTAAAAAGGAAATGTAAGGGAATAAAATAAGTAAAAAAAATAAGAATAAGAATAAGAATAAGAATAAGAATAAGAATAAGAATAAGAATAAGAATAAGAATAAGAATAAGAATAAGTCTTTCTGAATTATAGAAAGGCATTTTAGGAAAAAAACTTTTTAAATAGGTAGAAAATCGTAGTCCCAAATTACAGTGGTAAAAGATCAGAGGTATATAATTGATAAAATGTAAATGTCAAGTGTAAGGAACATAAGGCCCAAAAACTTATTGGGCATTATTAGCAAAATATTATATTGAATTTTTTTCTTATAAAGTCATATCTCTTCTTTTAAGAAACTTTTTTTCCAGGAGCTCCAAGAAAAGTGCTGCTGTGCTCTAAAATATACCTGCATGGTACATTTGTCACTAGTTATCCTATAAATGCAGACAGAAATTCTTAACTGAATACCCAGGGTGTTCTTTTCTGCATACTTTTTCTTCTCTCAGCCAGAAAAGCCACTAAACTGAACTCAAAGCTCAGAGAAATTTGAAGACGCTTCATGCATATTTGGAATTCCAAGCCTAAAAATACAGAATAAAAATAAATTTGAAGAGACAGACATCAGTAACCCTGAGCAGCAGGGGAATGAGCCAGTTGTTTAGGTGTATATTTCTAAAGGAATGTGTGCAATATGATGGGATTGATGTAATGACTTCGTATAATTTTAAATAATACCATTACTGCCTATGACTTTATTGGTCAATGATAGGGAAAAAGAAGTTGTGATGTGATGATAGCATGGCTGAAACATATCTCCAAATTGTAAAGTTTAGAGTATCACAGAATCACAGAATAAACTGAGTTAGAAGGGACCCATCAATTCTAAATATTGTCAATATATGAATTATCAGTGATCTGAATAGCTCTCCAGAGCCCTGTAACTATATCGACCATGTGTCCACTTATTACACTGACAGCTTAGAATTTCTGTGTTTTTACTTCACTGTGTTCTGTGCACACAAATACAATAAAGAAAATACTTGTCAGCTGAGATCAGGAGTTAAATGGCCAGTGGAAGAACGGCTGAAAGAGCTTTGAGACTACTGTGGTGTCATAACAGCTGGGTTGCACAGTTAGAAGAAAACCAAAAAACCCCAGAAGTTTTGCCAATTTTGTGAGATCAATCATTTGCTCGACTCCCTTCATTTGCTCGACTCCTTTTTGTTTCATTTGTTTTGTTTAAAGAAGTGGTTTTTCTTCTGACAAATGCATGGACAGAGTCTGCAAATGTTACTCTGCCTTCAGCAGTTGAAGAGTTTTTCAAGCCATCCAGCATCAGGCTGATGTGAACTGACAGTACTTACACCCAGGTGTCATTGTCTAACATGCCTCTTGACAAAAAAATACGGCTTGACAGGTCTTATTTTTCTGTTTCACCTCTCCATGCAGTGCTCCTTTTCTCAACAGGAAGTGTTAAAGGACTGTATTTTAAGTATGCAAAAAAGCTAATGGTCAAGAAGTCCTCCCATGTGCCTGCAGATCCTCATGATTTCGACACATAGACTCATTTGTTGTCCACAGATACTTCCCATTCCTTCTGTAACTTTCTCTTTCACTATACTACAGCTTTGAAAAATTGTGGGAATTCTTTCTGGTTTTATGTCTAATACAGTTTCTAGATGATGGAATGAAGGGTTCAGAAAGAGCTGATTAACTGATAATTCTGGCAAATTAAGTATTTAATATATGACTGAAAAACTTCAAATAATTTCACTGTCAATAAATATAAAGCAGAAACCTAGCAAAATTTTATTTCTAATAACAGTCAGAAATTATATGTAAAGCTTGAATAGTTCAGACTTATGCTTTGCTTTGCTGTTTAATTTCAGATTTACCAATTCAAACTGTATATGCTGTATCAACAGTTGATCAACAGCAACAAATATTGGATAAGATGCCCCTGATATTATATTACAAAATATCTCATTCTGGTGCTTCTGGTGAACAAATTAGGAACCTAAAAAATGACAAAGGAAGTACTTTTATATACTGACAATGAAGTGTACAGCAGTAAAACAGCATAGTTTTGTTCAATGCAGAAGGGAAGGAAATTATTTAATAGGAGAATGGTTCCTCCCTAGTCCAGTTAATGCCTAAGGTCCTTCTATTCTCTGAGCATGCAGAGCATAATAAAAAGAGCAACATACCCTATGTGCACTTTAGACGTTAAAGGAACATGAGATGCAGGTTGTGGTCAGTCAGTGAAGAAGGGCAGAAATGGACTGCTTTCTTGCAATTGATGGTTTGGCAATAATGTGACAAGAACCAGTGGAGAGGTAGAAAGACCTGAACTGTCAGTGACAATAACTATGCAGAGCTGAAATTCCTAAATATTTTGTGACATGTTAACAGCAACACAACAAAGTGTAGGAGACAAGCACACACTACCAGAGACCATCAGAGACCCAACAGTTGAGACAGTAAGAGAATGGCTCAGGGATGCCCGTTTTGGTCACAGCAAATGCAGCCAAAGCAGAGATCCATGACACCTTGAACCACACCTGTCAGTGATAACCCTATGGCATCAATTTCATGTTGCCCTGTACTCCCAGCTCCTTTATAATATAAATGATATAAATTTAAAATTTTAAGTACTGTATGTGCAGTGGGGACAGGATGGCATAAAGAGGATATGACAGTAGGTCAAGACATAAAATAAATTCTGATTAAAATAGGGAAAAAATTACCATGAATATCAACAAAAACTGGAACAAGTTACCCAACTAGGTTGTTCTGTGTCTGCCCTTGGAAGCAATCAAGACCCAACTGAACTAAACCTTAGGCAACCTCATCCAATTTGATCTATTTGGAGCAGGATTTGAAGTATATATTCTCTGGATATACCTCCCAAAATAAATTGTTCTATTGTTCTAATATGAAATATTCCAGATTTCCCTATGGTAGTGCTCTTGTGGCTGTGGTGATCAAAGCACTCAATGAAACAAGCTTTGTAGAAACACATAACATCTCTTGGCAGAACGGGAAGTATGCAAGCTTTGGAGAACACAAAATACTGTCTTAAAATTTGGGTTAATCTACATTTTGGATGATTCATTAGTATTTTATTTAGTGATTAGATATTCACACTGCATGTCCATAACACTCCAGTGTCCAATGGTACATCACCAAGGTGGTGAATTAACCAGGTTCCAGCATTTTTGGAAGTGAAAGAATTTAGTGGCCCAACTTCAAATATTTTCTCCTCAGGTCTTGTTATTCATGCTAGACAATGTTCATAAAAATGAATGCATTATATATTTAGTTCAGAATTTACATACCCGACCCTTTTGGCTTTACCAGTGTTTTCTCTTTCTGTCCTTGTCCCTCCATTTTATCTCACAAAATCAGGAGTTGCCTGTAGATGATAAAATACTATGTATAAAAAAAAAATTGTATGCATTGAAAGTAACTAGAAATATACAGGCAAGCAAAAGAATTTTTTACAAATAAGAGTCCTAAGATTTTCTTCCCTTTTATGCTAGTGGGGAGAGAAAGGTAGAAAGCAGAACAGAGTGACAAGAGTGATTATTAAAATAAACGCATACTACTATAAGATGCACTTTACTTTGATTACTGTGAAGGAATAATAATTTTCCTGCCTTCTTTTTTGTGACCTTTGTACTCATGTTAGATGTCATCCTGCCAAGCTTGGACAACTCTTTCACATAAAAAACATACATTGTTTGCAATTTATGTTCACTTTCTCCTTTTGTGATTTTCCATTGCTATTGAAATTGTTTTCCTGCAGATTCAGCTATTTCAATTAGCTTGTTGTTCGAAAGGTTCTTTGCCATGCATTTGTTGGACATTTTAATGAATGTAGTAAATTTTTTTCCTTTTTAATTCAGTTTCAAATTTTAACTTTTATCATACATGAAACCTTTCTAGTCATATACATTAAAGCATATTTCATTCTTTCACCTATGCTGATAAAACACTGATGTCAATCACAATTATATGAAAATTTCTGCAAACCTAAAAATTAAAGAATCTTTATTTTCGGTCCAGATTTAAAATCTGAATCTGTCCTAATAAAATGTGCAGATCATGATTTGTACTTCATGATCATCAATCCAGAACTGAAGGAGTTGTATATTTTAAGTATATTCATTTGAACATATATATTGGCTAAAAACCAACTAAACCTGTTCTTTAGATATATATATACAATTGTTAAATTGTTAGTCCATCTGGTACAGATGATCAAAATAGTAAAATTAATATGAAAAATTATAAGTCTCAGTCCCACTATCCCCATTAACATGGAAATAAAACCATGTTGTAATTGTGAAATTAATATGCTTTTGGAAGTAGTTGGTTAAAGATTTATGAATGTGACCCTAAACTGAAATGTTACACTTGGAAAAGTACAGCACAGCTGTTTCTTTTCTTGAAAATTTATTTGCTTGGATAAGAAACAAATATTATCTATGAATATTAAACTGGATTGGAAAAAATAAATAATAAGATACAGCGTCTCCTTCTGGGTGTTCATTTACAATAGATCACCTTAAACTACTACAGTTTTTCTTGATCTTTAAAAATTCTGTTTATTTATTTTTTGAATATTTAAAGAGGCCTAAAAAGAGACTTTAGAGGGTCTTGTTCTGATTAGAATTTTTTATTGCTAATGATAAATTTCATTTCTTTTCCTATTAAAATATTCTCTTTTAACCTCTTAACAAGGATAATAAGGATATGTTCAAAGAAAGATTTAGTGATGGATTAGGCATAGAAGGTACAGATAAACTCCCTTAGCATGCAGCTTCACATATGATCGGAATTCAGATCATGAAAAAAATAATTTATACTGAAAAAAAATTACCTTAAAAATAATTTTTAAAAGGCTGTTTTACTAGTTCACAGAATGAATGTGCAATCCAGATTTTTCTCTAATGTCTTATCAGAATACTGCTTCCAATAGTGCCATAGTTTAACATATAGTTAGCTTTATCTATACATGAATGGTCCTCACTTCTGTTACCTGTGCAAGACAATTTCTTCACTATATGACAAAGAAAAATAAAATTATGCTAAGATTCCTAAATCAGCTACTAAAATTAAAAAATTCTTGTTGCTACAGACTTCAACTAATTGGATATCAATCAATTATGGATCAGCAAAGTGCTGATGCTAGGGAACTTCTTCCAAATGTCAAGCTCCATGTCCCAATAATTGAAATTCTAGATTTGCTTAATTAAATAATTCTATTTACAGAAACTACCATAATAATCATAATTATTTGTGAAATAAAACCAGAAAAGGGAAAAAGCCCCCACAACCCCCAAACTTTGGTTCATTTCTGATACCCAAAGAAAGACTTTTATTTGAAAGAAAACATTAGCCACAAGCAACAAATAAAATTAATTATAGGCATTGCTAACTGCAGTGACTGTGTAAAACACAAGCATGGGTCTATGTATGTCACTTACCTTTTTTTTAATTTGACTTAAAAAAAGGCACAAATCATTATACCAAATTAGAATAAGATTTAAATAAAAATAAATTTCATGCATTGATAGGTTTTTATAGTTAACATGGTAAATCTCTCCTATACCTAAAGTATAGCACCTTAACTCATCAGCTCCACAGGTGCTTTAATTATACAAGATACAAAATTAAAATCTTCCAGTAGCATGCACTTTTTATGATATAAATATTACAGAACATAATTCTCACCCAATCTAAGAAAACTTAGTAGGTTCTCACTTCTGTTTTTGCTTAGAATGTTAGCCCAGACACTTGCCAGTTACCATAATTCCATGCAATGGATGGGTATCTGGTCCTTGAAAGTCTCATGGGTAGAAGACCAAATTCAGTGGCTCGGATAGGTGGATCTAGGTATTATTTCACAGCTCTTAGGATACTTCATCTGACTCTCCACTTATCAATTCAGAAGGATATGGGTCCCCCAGCTGTGTCACGTCTCCAATTTTGTTTTTAGACATCTGAGGACCTCTTACACTCCAGCAGAAATTTATACTTAACATACTAAATTAAGATCACTGAGTTTTTTTCAAGGACCAACATCCACTATACCTTTTCCCTGGCTGCTTCATCTCTTGTGAGACACCTCCTTTCTAAAATGGATGCAATTGCCTAAACATGACCAGTCTTGCTGGTTTTGGCTGTGCTAGATTAAATTTTTGCTTTCCTGGAAATGGCTGAACATCTGCATGATGATAGGAAGTAGTGAATAAATTACTTGTTTGTCCTCACAGCTTTTGCTTAACCTATTAAATTGCCTTCACCTCAACTCACAAATTATTTCCTCACTTTTACCCTTCCGATTCTTTCCCCCACCACACTGAGATGAGGGAGGGAGCCTCTGTGTAAGGCTTAGTTGCCAGCTGGGGTTAAACACCAGCACCACTGCATCTGAAATGCTACGGGGTACCTGAGAAATTGACATGAAGCTGGAAATTATTCTCAAGACCTGTAGAAGACCATATGGAACACTAACAGAGGAAATTTGGGGTATGCCCCACAGACACTGAAGATTTAATTTTATACAGCGTTATTTAATCCTAATTGTATAGCCTTTGTTCCATTGTGTCAGAGTCTAAAATATTATAGTTTATGACTTAAACGTTTTCTTAAAGGACTTTTAAAAACTGTGTTACAAAAGCTGCAGAGACGGCCAACACACCCTGAATGGGGCCCTGCCTGAGGCCTTACATGCTCGCTGATGAAGATAAGAGAAAGTAACAACTCAGGGCTGGGGACATTCAGGGAGTACAGGCTTTACACCTTCTCCCTCTATATGATGTTCAATTCCTAGCCTTTCATCACTTAAGTGGACTACTTGTTCTCTGATGGTGAAAAAGTTCCCTGAACAGTCAATAAAGAGAGAGGGAGTAGTCAAGAGTGCATCCTGACTGTCAATGAAGGATTGCAGATTTCTTCTTCACTTTACAGGAAAACTCAGAGCGTATATGAAAAGACCATAAATTTACATGCCAAGAGCAAAAAATCGCAGAATCACAGAACAGTTGGGTATGGAAGGCACCTCTTGAGATTGCCTAATTGTGCTGGTTTTGGCTGGGGTAGAATTAATTGCTTTTCCAGTGTCTACTACAGGGCTGTGTTTTGGATTTGTGCTGAACACAGGATTGATAATACAGAGAAGTTTTTCTTATTGCTGAGCAGGGCTTACACAGATCCAAGGCCTTTCCTGTTTTTCATACTGCCACACTGGCAAGGAAGTTGGGCATGCATGGGAGGTTGGGAGGAGACACAGCCAGGAAAGGTGACCCAAACTGACCAAAGGGATATTCCAAACCATATGGCACTATGTTCAATATATAAAGCTGGGAAAAAGAAGGATGAAGGGCGGAGCGATGGCATTTTTCTTCCAAAGTCACTGTTATATGTGATGGGGCCTTGGTCTCCTGGAGATGGCTGAACACCGGCCTGCCCATGGGAAGCAGTGAATTAATTCTTTTTCTTTGCTTGTGTGCATAGCTTTTGCTTTCCTGATTAGCTGTCTTTATCTCAAACCATGAGTTTTCTACCTTTTACCCTACTAATTCTTTCCCTCATTCTCCCAGTGAGGGAGTGAGCAGATGGCTGATTGGGGCTTTGTTGCTAGCTAGGGTGAATCTACAACACTAGGCCAAAACCCCTGTTCAAACATTGTTAACTTCAGTTATTTGTGGTACTTTGCAGTCACATTTTCAGTATCTTGCCAGGTGGAAACTCCACAATTTCTCTTCCAGCATGCAATCACCTGCACACTTAAAAAAGTGTTTCTTTGTGTTCATGGGAAAAATCATGTGTTTTCATTTGGGCTCATTGTCTCTTTTCCTGTCACTGGACATCACTGAAAAGAGTGTGTCTCCATCTTCCTTATGCTTTCCTACCAAGCACTAATGCATATTAAAAAGATCTCACTCAGCCTTCTCTTTTCCAAGCTGAGTTCTACCTCACTCAGCATCTCCTCATATGAAAGATACTCCAGACCCTTAACCATCTCCCTGTGAGCAAACCACAACTTTTGCTGGACACGGCCCTAATTCAATGTGTCCATGTGTCTCTTGTACTATGGAATGTAAATTTCGACCTCGTACTCCAGATGGGGTCTCTCCAGGAAAGAGAAAAGAGCAAGGATCATGTCCCTGCTGTCAACATTCCTCTTAATGCAGCCCAGGAGGTTGTTGATCTTTGTGACAGCAAGGGCATATTCCTGGATCCTGGTCAACTTGCAGTCCACAAGGAGTGCCATCTTTCAATGTAAAGCTGCTTTTTAACTGATATGTTACCCATCATGGGTTAGTGAACGAGATTATTTCTGCCAAGAAGAAAGTCTTCCTCTTGTTCTTTGGTGAATTCTGTGAGATTCCTGTCTATAAAGTTCTCCATCTTGTTGAGGTCCCTCTGAATTGCATCACACCTACTTGGTGTATCAACTATTCCTCTGAGGTTTGTTTCCTTTATGAGTGTGGTGATATCACCTGGCTGACTGACAGGTGCCAACTGAGGTGCTCTATCATTCCCCCTCCTCAGCAGAACAGGGGAGAAAATATGACAAAAAGCTCATAAGCTCATGGGTTGAGGTAAAGAGGGAGAGATAAATATCTGATTACTATCATGGGCAAAATTTACTTGACCTGGGGAAACTAATTTAATTTACTACCAATCAGAGAACCATAATTAGAAATTAGAACAAACCTAAAAATACCTTCTCCCTACACCTCTGTTTTTCCCAGACTCAACATCACTCCTTCACGACTTCCTTGCAGACAGTTCATAATGCTTTGTCTCTCGATCCTTCTTTTATTCAGCTGTTATGTAGCTTGAATGATAATTAAAAATGTCTTACATAAGACACAATCAACTAAACTCATGATTTGTTTCCTGTTTCTTCATATGCTTTCTGACAGGCAAGCTTTCATTCTTTACTCTGTTCTTAATTAACCCTTCAAATTCTACTGTCTTGAACTATAAGCCCAACTTTGGTCTTCTATCTTTGCTTTCAAACTTAAAGGTCTCTTTACAGACATTGTACTATATGTTGCTGAGGGTAATATTCTAAGGCAAAGAAAGGAGATAAGCAGCAGTTTTGAGAATTCATGTCACTAATTATTACAACCAAACAGTTAGCAGGAAATTATGCCTTTTACTGAATGCTCATGTGAGTTGCTGAAGGGTGATACTTTGTTTAAATGATTCACTGGGATATGCTGTGTTGAGAAAACCAAAGTTTAAATCAGCCTCTTAGACCATCAGAACCAATTCTGGTGACAAAGCCTTGATCCTATGAAGGGTTTCATTAAGTTAATCCAGTTCTATTTAGACACATCTCCCACTGCCTTTGGAGCCAAAATTCTAATACTCTTTTGAGAAAAGAATGGATGAAAACAGAAAGTGAGTGTAATTTCATTTAAACATAATTTGGATTCACTAGTTCTTGAACTATAAACTCATTATTTATAGGGGGTTACTCATGCAACATTTATTTCTGAGTGGTGATTTATTGTGTCCCCAGAGAACGTTCAGTGAAAAGAGAAAGGTTGCAGAAGTAGCATTAATGCCTGCCTAGGACTATGTTGATTTATTAAAAAAAAAAAAAAACCCCAAAAAAACCAAAACAAAAAAAACAAAGAGGAGAAAAAANATAACAGAGGGGGGAAAAAAGCAAAAGTGCAAACCACAGGGAAAGAAGCTACTAAGCTGTATAACTTGATTAGGTAAAAAGAGCATTAAATGTGAAAATCCTAAACTCTTTAGCTTTGCTCTTCTGCATATAAATTAGAGATTAGGTAGGAGCAATATGAGTAGTCCCTTTGTAATACATAGGTCTAATTACAATAAATTTAGACAAGTCTAAGTGTGTAATATGCACAAAGTAGATTAAGAGTGCATGGGAATTATAAAATGTCTAGGCTTCTTTAAAGCTTCTGATGTGACAGATAAAGTTACTTTTGTTTCTATTTTTTTCCTGTGAGAAACCTATGAATATTCTTGGAGTTTATTCTTTCTTACTTTTATAGCAAGTGTATGAAGTTTAATTAATAAGAAGCAGCTGAAAATGGGGCAAAAGAAAAGAAAAGGAAAGGAATAGGAAAAGGTCAAAGACTAAAGTAAAATTCATGTGGCAACATAAATGAGATGTTTGCCTTAGTAGCCAAACAAAAGTAAAAATAAGCAATTTAACATCACTTTTTACTGCTAGCATTGACTATAGCAAATTAATTGAGTACAAGACATAATTTCTTCTTATTCCAGTGAGAATTGTGCTTCCATCTAAATGTGTATTATTCAGCTTTATCAAATATTATCACATCACTTTGTGATATGTCAATATAAAGAAAAGTGTGGAGTCATGTTGTTCCTTCCCACAGCAACATGGGAAGAAGAAGGCAACTTTCATCACTGCAGCCCGTTTCCCGGCTTCTCTTTGTACCTGGCCTCAGTGGTCCCTCCTAGCTTTCTATGCAATCACCACAGCTTCCAACTGAATAGGATTTGGTGGCTTCAAAGACAATGACAAGGTCTTTCCTCTGAGTGTGTTAATGTGCAATCTGATGATCTTCTTTCTCTTTATATCTGCACTTTCACAGTATAAATTATTATCCTGGTCAAAGTGAAAAGATTCAAGGGATGCAACAAAATTGCAAAAGTGAAACTGATAGCTTCTGTAACATATTAAGGAGAAAATTTGGAGCAGATCTTGACTTAATCTATAACAGATAGATATGTGAGAAATGTTGAACTGGATGAGCTGTATGAACATGAATTCAAGGGAATAATAGCTTTATTATATATGTATTGTATAACAATTTTAACTACTCTTGTTACATTTATAATCAGGCGAAAATGTGGGGATGATAAATTTCCGCCTATAAAATTCTGAAAAAATTATGGTCAACATTAACACAAGGAAGAAAAGGTAGAGAAGACCCATGCAACCGGCTTGGTCATGTACAGCCTCTGAAAATCCCCTGAAAGTGCAAAAAAGTATAAGAAACATTTAATGAATCAAAAGTTCAGTAAAGAAGGCTACAGTCTCTTTAATGTGGTATAAGGACAAGTTACTCATAAAAGAACTAGACAACTTCCAAGACCACTTACTTATTCACTGGAACATTGGGTACTTCAGCTTAAAAGTGATCTCTGGAAGTCTCTAGCCCTACCTCTGCTTGAAGTAAGGTCAGCTGTGAAGTCACACTATTTGCTAGGGCTTCATCTATTTGGGTCTTGAAGACCTCTGAGGATAGAAGCAGTATCTATCCCAGGATACTGGCCAAGAAATAGAGTTTCCTGAGAGAGGAAGAAACCATGCAGGGGCAATCTGAAGGAGGCTAAAGAAAGTTGTAGAAAATATGCATATCTGAAGACATTCAATGTAAATGTTTAAAGATTCATCAAGGCCACTGAAGTAGAGATTTAGAGTAGATGTGAAGACAAATGTATCACTTTTTTCTTAGATACGGGAACTTATTTTACAATTAGTGAAGCAAATTCATTGACTCTAGAGAAATTCTAATAAGCAACAGATCTTTGAAAGTGTCTTCTAATCAACAATAAGGAAGCTATTATTAAAAAAATCAAACTCCCAAAACTTGACATTTAATTTCAAGAGAAAATTATGTTCAGTATTACTATAATATATTTGGGCAACATATATAGCTAATTTTATTAACAACAAAGGAAAGGTAAGGATTACCTTTAAAATGGTCCGCACTTCTGAACTTCCTGAAGATATAAATATTAAATAGATGAAGTTACACATAAGATAACATGAAAAATAAGCAAATATTTCTAAGCAGAAGTTATACTTGAAAATCCATGCAATGATTTTTATCTATTAATAGGGAAAATTTAAAAGGTAAAAAATCTTGAATATAGCCCAAGCATACCTAATAATGATAACTGGAAAGTAGTTGATTTTGTAAATCTGTTAAAAGGACAGTAATGTCATGTGTCAAACACCGATTAAAGAATAGATCCAGTCAAGCATGTAAATTACAATTTAGGGCTTTGGGGGAACTGAGGTTTCTCAGAAAAATTCAGTTGAAAAATCCGTCTTCATTAATAGCCATGGAGAAAACTGAACTCAGGGATGTGGTTGTTAGCCATAGATGTCTCGTGTGTTTGATGCCCTAGAAACTGTGGCATAGAGCCAGAAAGCCAGGACCCAGCATTCATAAGAAACTGGCACTTCTACACAGCAGTACAGCACCACACACTAAAGTATCTAATGCCATTCGAGGTGCCCTTCACTTGCTACTTCAAAAGCATGATCACCTTCTGAGCTCTCTTCTTAAATATGCAGACCCTATGAAAATGTCTCAGAAACTGTGGGCTACATCTCACACAGCAGCATTTAGTACCTCTGTAGGAGCAACTAAATGGATCCCTGAGGAATCCGGAGACCGATTTGTCTGAACAAAGGCTGATATCTTTCTTAGGGCGCGATGATAGACTCCTCAGACTCTAATGCTTGGACTTCTAGATAATATCCCTGAATGTTGCTGGCTTTAGAAGGAATGATCCAATATAGGGTTCTTAGGGATCAACTATATTTAGGATTCAAACCTCATGTATTTGGGATTCAAAAAATCTTCAGGCTTTTTTCAGGTGGTTTTTGTTTTTTGTTTTTTTTTTTTTTAATCAGGAAATCAGGCATCTCCCAAATGTCAATCATAGTTATTTAACATAACAACCTAAATATTTGATTAAAGAACTGGCTAAGTAAGAGATGCTGTCTACTCCTCTTAGTGCAGATGTGCCTCTGTGTGTGCCATGAATGTGCTAAACTTAAAAAGGATAACTACTGAATCATTAATGATCAGAGAATTCACACTGATGCAAAGAGATGATTTGTATTTCAGGATTCATAGGTGTTTTTTGTTATTTTGGAGTTTTTGTAATCAATTGAGTGCTTAAGGCAGTATACAAATAATGCTAGAAATAGCAGTGTCATGGGTTGACGCTGCTTAAGCACCAGGCACCCACGAATGCTATTCACTCATTTTCCTCTGCTGTAACTAAGCAGAGGAGGGGAAAATTAAAACTTCATGAGTTGAGATAAGGATTGTGGAAAAAAAAACACTTTAAGGCAAAAGAACTTCAAAACTTAAACAGTATAAAGAAGATTTATAATTAATAGAATTAAAAAGGGTAATGAGAGCCAAAGAAAACTTTCAGAACATCTTTCTTCCCAGTCCCTAACTCTTTCCACCAACCGTGCAAGGAAACAAAACATGGGGTTTTGGTCAGTATTTCACTTCTTAAAAGTCTTTCTTCCGTGTGCTTAAGAAAAGGGGTTTCTTCTGCTGTGCTGTGGGGTCCTTCTCACGGTAGTTAGTTCTCTGCAAACCTTTCTAGTGCAGTTTTAGCTTTCACAAGCAACAGCTCGCCCGAACCTGCTGCAATGTGAGTCCCTCCCATGGGCCAAGCAGTTTTCCAAAAACTGCCTAGTGTGAGTCATTTTAGTTCATGGGGTTTAGTCTTTTAAGGATGAACTGTTCTAGTTTGGAAGCAAAGGCTCTCTTCCTTGATCACGAAAAGCAAGAGCCATCTCCCTCTGTCCGACTTCCTCACTAGATTACAGCTTTTCAGCATCCATGCGCTCCAGCCTGAGTACTCTTCCTCATGGGCTGTACATGGATCTCTGCACCTCCCATGCAACTCATGAATTATAGAGAAGCAGTTTGTTGTATTATAGTCCTTGCCACAGCATGCAGGAGAATCTCAGCTCCAGCGCTTGGAGCACCTCCTCTCTCTCCTTTTTTTCATTGACCTCTGTGTCACCATGTTGTTTTTCCTCACTTTTCCTTCTCCCTGACTTGGAAGAAAGTTTGTGTCTGTAAATTGTAGTTGGGAGGTTGATCTCCTCCAGGCTCTGCACTGGGGAATTGGTCTCCATGTCTCTTGCTGCTGCCCACATGGTCCTTGCCAGCACTGCACGGGCTGCTCCGGTCTCAGGAAGGGCTGGCCGTGCGGTCACAGCCTCAGGAGAGCTCCAGCCAAGAGGCCCCCAGCAGCCCGTGCCAGGATGGGCCCCAGAGGCCCCCTCCACCAGTGGCATGGCCCCAACCGCTGCATCGGGAAGAGCCCGGCGGCCCTCTCCGGGAAGGGGGCTGGGGCCCCCCTTGCCACCCCTCGGAGGGGAGCAAGAAAGAGAGCTTTTCATGGTTTTTCCTTTCTTAAATATGTCATCACAGAGGTATCATCAACTTGTCTAATTGGCCGAGTAACCTGCCCATCATAAGAGCCTTCAGTGATAGGCCCTGTGCCAGACACAGAAGTTTCGAACAGCTTCTTTTTATTTTCTCCCTGCCCCCACAAACCAGATTTTGTTAAACCAACACAAACAGATAGAAATGCAGTCTAAAATGAAGAAAAGGTTGAGCCTTGGGTCTTCAATCTAAATCTTATTTAATTATTTCTGTTGTAACAGAATATTCAGAGTACTGATTTCTACTAGGATCAAACCTTGAATTGATTTTGTATAAGAAGAAACCACTGAAAAAAAAATAAATTTAACTAATTAAGTATTGCTGAATATTAGGTTATTTCTGGCACTCATTTGCTACTGCACATTTCTTAGCACATATTTCCCAGCTGCTACCTTTGTGTTGTTTCTCCACCAGTAAGATGGGGATTGGAGTCTGCTAATCAAGGTGTGGTAGCAAGGTTTCCATTAATTGGATCATACAGGCCAAAGATGTAGGCTGCATATCTTATAATTAATAAAGGAGTAAATACCCCTTTTAGAAGCTGTCCGTAGTAAAAACCTCAAGGTTTTAAGTGTAAGACAGACCATAAAATAAATTAAAGCTGCTGCTGAGGTAAAAACCACAAGGTTTTAAAATTAAAGCTGCTGCTGAGGTAAAAACCACAAGGTTTTAAGTGTAAGACAGAGAGTAAATTAAAACTACTGCACAATTTCTAGAACAACAGAACCAAATGAGTGTAATTTGCATGATCATTGAAAAAATTAATAAAGCTATGGGTTAGTTAATAGAAAAGCAAAGAGAAAATGAAAAGTAGGGGCCATGGTAGGAAAAGGAAAAAAATATAACTGAATGATACATAGTAAATAGAACTTATGATATAGAACACACATTTAAAGAACTCTTAACTTTTCATCCTATGAATAACCAGTCAAGGAATTTGTAGTGAGTGTCCAAGTATAATATCTTTACCTTTAGAATGACAAGGAAATAAATCAGTAAAATAAAATTCTACAGTATCTTAAAATTCAGAGATCAAAATTACTGAAATATTATACCCTGGTGAATAAAAAAAGCAAAAATCTTATGATCTCTTCACACAAGCAAATTACAATATGTTGAATAATTGACATATGAAATAATACCTTTATTTAACACTAAAATCCCTTTTTTTTCATTTCTTCTGAAATATCTTCCTTACAATTTAGGACTGCATATAGGTTGGTGAGTATTTATAAAACATAGGAAACTATAGGAACATAGATACTTAATCTGGAAATTGCTCTTATTTTTGTTTGTGTCTGGTATGAAGATGAGTCCAGTATCAGCACTTAACAAATCATGTTGATTACTTTTGCAGGAAGTGCTGTGAGATTTTTAATGACTATGGCTGATTAGAGCCTGAAATGACAGATCATGAAAAGAGCAGAGTCTTTAAATTAGGCAGTTAGCATTTTGAGTCAGGGGAAAAAAAAAGATGGAGAAAAACATGCACATATTTTACTGAATCTAACTTAGCTCAGCTATGAAGTGAATGAGAATAAGAATCTGCTATATGATTCTGGTGCCTTTTCCTACAACATGGAGTAAGCTATTTTTCACATACATTGCTATATATAGTCTTTTATATCTAAAACTAACAAAAGATTAATTTATGTATCACATGTTATGATTTGCTTATAGTGCTCAGATATCGCAGGGGGAAAAAAGGATACCAATTTCATACAACAAATGTGGTTTCGTTTTTTTAAATGTCATTACTTTGTAGCTAAGTATGCATACCACATATGTATAATCAACAATGAATAACATACTACACCAAAACCTGTATTTATGATTCAAAAAAGAAAAGGAAACAAGCAAGAGGGGTGTAATTTTGTCCAAATACAACATTGATATCTATCTGGTTAACTCCCCCATGTCTTTCACTGTATATGTTTAATTCCTAGAATGGTTTACTAAATACTTTTGAGTAGTGAGTACACACTATAAATTATATTATTGGGCAGGAATCCAGGCTACACAGTTTCTTTGATCTTGATTCTCAATATAACTACTTGTAAAGCAACCACTAGGAATATTTAGAAGGTATTTAAAATGAGAGGAAAAAAAAATTGAGATTTTCTGTTAAAATACTTTAAAAAAAAAACAAACAAACAAAACTAAACCCCCCAAAATACCAAAAGGTTTGAAAACAAGTGTTTTTTAGAGAAGTAGTTGTACAGATTGGCCTAAAACAGTCTCGGAATGAGTAAATAGGAAAACTCAGATCAATCTTGGGAAACAAACAAAAAATAAGCCCCCTTTATTTTAATTATTTTGGTATTGAGGCACTGCATCCACTTGATGTGGCTCTGCTGCCACTGCCAGGCTGATTGTCTGTCCTAAGGCTGTGTAATATTTTGATGGCTACATTGACAAGGGAATGCAGTTAACAAGGTGTGCTCAGACTGTGCCTACCACTCAAGCTGGAATGAATGCTATAAACATTACCATCCAGCAAAATCAAGAGAGTGAAAATCATAAAAAAAATACAATTATTGACACAATACTTCTCTTTTGGAAAGGTATTTGACTAAAACCTTGGAAGAAGTACCACACAGGAAAATATGCTTCAAATGCACCATTGTTCCTGCTGCTTTATATTGTCTGCTTGGTGATCCAGGACTTAGTATGTTGGCTATACATATTTGCCTGATACTGTGTTTACTTGTATTGTATGTCCAGGTTTCCTTTTGGAACACCATTTTTATAGCCAAGCAACATAACAGCACTTTGAACTCACCCACCATTCTCAGAATAACCTATTATCTCTTAGTACTGGAAATGCTAAGATAGTTTTTTCTAAGGAACCTAAACTGACCTTAATCTCTTTTCATCTGCAGCAGTATCCCTTGTGGTTCTCTGCCCATCAGTTTTAGAACTACCTTTTGTAACAAATCTAACAATTTTTCTAAAAGAAGCTCAATTCCTCTCATTACAGAATTCCATTGTTTGGAGCCTGATAAAGAAGCATCCTGTTGGGAAAGAGATATTTAACAAATGTCAGAGAGGTTTGTCCATGGTGCATGTATGAATCTTGTAATTAAAGGAAAATCATATGGCAACCAGAATGTTCTTTTCTTTTTAAGGTAAAACATTAGCTCTCTTACATGACTTATGGCTAACATGCCCGTAATGGATCTGAGGATGAAATAGTCATTTACATGTACACTAGCAATATTTACACTTTTATAGCAAAATTTGCGACAGGTGCAAGGTACATATCTGGCATAACAAAAGCTTGCCATCTGTTGGTACAGATTTTGGAATACACTGCTATTTTCACAAAGTGATTTTAATACAAGATATGAAAGAGGAATACTTTTATTAGCTCCAATGGGATTTTTACAATTTTATTTTTTCCTTTCGTATTTATCATCAATAACCATTTTACTTCTTGTATAAATACAACATGTATTTTACATCTACAGTGATTTTACCTGAAACACTCAATAACTCTTATAAAACATGTTGACCTAGAGGCAGAAAATGGAAATAATCTCTTACGATTTATTACTACTCCATAAGACTTCAAAACAAATTAACCTGAGAAACAATAATCTATCAAGATATATTTATGTAGCAAAATTCATAACAGCAAAAATCCTGTGACCTTAGTTCCATGTAGACTCTTTTAGCTTTGCCTGTTGAAAGTGTTGAGAGAAATTACTTCTGTGAGATCAGTGGAGTCACTGTTGGCTACTCAAGAATGGCAAACATTCAGAAGGATGAGGAACAACAAACAAAAAATTCTCTCATCTTTAACATAATCGGCTTTTGTTAAATATTCATTGCATGTTCAGTACACATGGACTTGAGTGGGGAGCTCTCTTCTGGGAAACATCAATGCACAACAACCCGTAATTTACCTTCTAGACCTACTTCTTACCATTCCAGGGCCTTTTAGGAGAAGAGAGGCCTGGAGATTTGTTAAGAGTAAGCCATCATTCCCTCACAATCTGTCTGCCTATCTTCTTAAAGAGAAGAAAGGTGTTAACTTAGGTTATCTACCTTTTTAAGATGCAGCCCTTCTGTCTGTCTTGCCTTCTGGAGGGCTTTTCCTTTTAACTTTGTATAAGTTTCCTGAATGATCAGTAAGACAGAACACCTGCAACCAAGAACTATATTTCTGACAGATTCAGGATACCCTCATGAGAAGCATCAACACTGCCTCTGTAAAATGAAATGGAATGAGTTTTCAAGTGGATTGATGATTGAAGATTGGTAACTTTATTAATTTTCAGTGTACTCCTGGATATTTTTCCCATCTGTTGACATTCTCTGGGATCGTTCGGAGCAGTTTGCCGAACAACAGTTCCAGAAGCCTCCTCAACAGCTACATTACATATGGCTCCAACCATTTTTCAGTTTCAATGATATCATGGTGGAAGACTGGCATGGCTGGAGGTCTACCACGGATAGACACGGGGTTTTAGGAAAGAGAGGGCAAGAAGGCAAGGAGGGAGAGTCATCCAAAATGTGAGACTGTAGTAAGAATGGGTGGAGCTCTGCTTAGGGATGGGTGATGAACTAGGTATGTTGGAAGTAGTGTCAGCCAGGATTAGTGAGCAGACCAAGGTGAAAAAATATTATGGTGGATGTCTGCTACAGACCATCTGATGAGGAAGTAGATGAGGCCTTTTGCAGAGAGCTGGAATAAATCCCACATTCACAGTATTGGTTCTGATCACAGAATCACAGAATCACAGAATCACAGAATTACCAGGCTGGAAGAGACCTTCAAGATTATCGAGTCCAACCTCTGTCCTAACACCTCAACTGATGGGGGACTTTATGGCAGTATCTGCTGGATGGTAAACAGGAAGTTTCTATAGCCCTTTACCACAACTTCCCAAAAGAGGTGATTGAGGACCAATGTGTACAAGTGCTCTGCCAGACTGATAAACAAGGAAGCACTGGTCAGAGATCTGCATGTCAGGTCCATAATTCAGATATCCAGTAAATAATATACACATATTGTCTATAACAGTTAAGTGTGTGCCTGAACACCCCTCCATTTAATATTTTTTATATTAAAAAATGCAACCTAGAGCTGTAATACTAGAACTAATCTGCTAGAAAATAAGCAGTTGAATATTTTAATACTGTGGACACTATAAATCTAGAAGAATGCCTTGTGATTTTGGATATTACTTAAATATCTTTCATAAAAGTAAATCTCTTAAAAAATTTAGTGGATGATGTTAGAAGGCACTTTGGAATCTACTGGGAGATTCAGCTCCCATGCTCAAATGGGTTGCTAAAGGACGTGCCCAGTCAGACAAGGCTGGAGTTTCCACAACCACCTTGGGCAATCTGCTCCAGTGTTTGACTACTGCTCAGGTTAAAAAGATGTTTCTTATGTTTAAATGTAATTTCATGGGTTTCAGTTGGTAATCATTGCCTCTTGTCCTGCCACTGGACATCACTGGATACCTAAGATAAATCTGTCTCCATCCTCTTTATTATTCCTCATCCCCTCAAGTGAGGAGGCATTGGAAATGAGACATTGGAACAGCATGCCCAGAGAAGCTGGGGATGCCCCATCATACGAAGTCTTCAAGGTCATGTTGGACAAGGCTTTAAGCAACTTGATATAGTGAAAGATGTCCCTGATGTTTCCAAAGGAGTTAGATTACATGATCTTTAAGTTCTTTTCCAACCCAAACCATTTAATGTTTCTATGATAGGTGTCAGTGTTGGATTAGATGATCTTTAGAGGTCCCTTCTAACTCAAGCCATTCAATGATTTTATGATTTATAAACAGTCATTAGATTCTTTGGGTTTTAATTACAGTAACCAGATAAAATCTGTTATAAATGGAGCATCCAAACTTAAAGTATTCTTTGGTAAAAGAAAGTAGGAGAAAATGTCAATGTTTGGCTGTAGGTCTGAATTGACAGCAAGATGGCAAAAGACAGACAACCATTGTAAGAGAAGATCAATATCACCAGTTAGTCTTGTTCAACTTGACAGAACTGAAAATATGAATAACAAATGATCCCAATAAACATGCAGTAAAAAGCTGTATTTTACAAAACCATTTCTTAAAGAAGAGCTTTTTCACAGTTGAATATTTAATGACACTACCTGATATTTAAAATTAATTTGGCAAATAAAATTAAGAAATAAATATTTTAACATTTACTATGGAAATCTTGAAACAGCATATACACCAGCCCATTGTGGAATAATGACTCAATTAATATGAAAACCACTCTTGAAGCAGATTTTTAGAATATCTTCCTCTTCCTCAACTATCAGTCTCATCACAGATACCTAATATTTAATAAAAACATACAATCTATAAATATGTCTGACAGCCCTTCCACTTAATATGCTTAAAAAAGCAAGCCATGGTTAACAATAATAAAAAAAATAAGCATAGATATAAAATATGTCTTTAGGAGATATATACACTAAAAAGAATTTTCTATCATTCTGCTGTAGTAATATGTTAACTTTCAATTATTTCATTGCCACATGGCGTGTGATAAGGCTATTTCAAGGAGGGTCAAATGTAAGAAAGTGAGCTTTCCAACTGTTCATTCAAAATTAGGGTATAAAGTAGAATAAAACAAATAAAGGTTCTATAAAGAAAACCTTAAGAACTGAGCACCCTATTGAAAATATGAAATAATCTCTAAAAATATTATCTTTTATATGAAGTTATAAGTTTTAAAATAGAACTATTTTTAAAAAGCAAGAGATATAGCCTGCTGAATCTATGCTGTCTCCTGAACACTTCTGTAGCCTAAACTTTTATTTTGTTTTCTGCCAGTGAATTCAAGGAGAATAGGTGTTTCAAATAAAATCAAAGAGCAGTTCCTATCAAAGTAACTGAGGTCTCATGGGCACTGCTGAGCCAGACCCACCTGAAGGTCCACGCCGTAGCTTGGTCACTACCTGCCCCTGTGCCCAGAGAGGTGCCCCATGTCCTGGGCTGGGGCTGCCCCTGTACCCCCTGGCTGCCCAGCTCCTGGGGACGGTGGCTGGGTGATCCTTGTCTGCCAGGCCCTGCCATGATGGCCCCATGGAGAATCCCCTTATGCTCCCAGTGTGCCAGCTCACAAGGAACCTTCAACCCTTGGAGTGTCCTCACACTTTTGAGAAATTCTTCAGAGAAAACCCCACTCTAGTCTAGGGTCTCAGATAGTCTTTAGTTTAACTTCACTGCCTCCCACAGACTGTTTTATGGGGAGGGTCACTGATTTCGGAGTAGACCTGACAATTTACCTCCTTTGTTTGAAGATTCTCAGTTCAGCAGGCTCTGTTGGCTTCAAGACTTTCAAACCCCAGGTATGACCACGACAGATCTTCTGCTATGTGTAGCAAATTAATACCAAACTTAAGGCTCAGTAAAATTCTGTGCTACTTTGATTAAAACTTGCTTAGAAAAAAAAAACCTTTTGTAGTTAAATCTCATAAGAAGCAATTCTACGGAACGAAAAAGTTCAAACACAGTTTTGAAAAGCCTGAGGAAGGACTATAGATGTTTTAAAATCCTTTGTTCCTCAATGGGGTGAACAAAGAATCACGAAAAATTAATAATAAAACAGAACAGGAAATTTTTCTCACATCTTAAAAAATATTTCTGGGATTCCTGATTTCCCAATGCACAATGAAATTAAATACCAATGTCTTAATTATATTTTGTGAGCATTTTTGAAAACAAAATTAGGAAGAGCCCTGGAAATTTCGATGGTTGTCTGATGGTTGTGATCTAAAGTTTTTTCTCTCATGGAAACAGGTATAGCTTATTCTTTTTATCAAGTGATGATAAGATCCACCTTTTATGTGACAGTTAATTGGTCAGAATACTCACTTGAATGAGAGAGACACAAATCTCATAAAAATGATAGTTACTTCTATCTCCTTCCTCCTCTTTGTCTGTTTCACATGCATTCTTCTTGTTGCAATTGAGATGTATATAGTCTGTGGAATTTAGCATAAAGTACTAGTTGTTTTTTTTCATCAATGATCTTGGGTTCTTTGCTTTTTTAATACACTTGTAAGCTTGTGTACCATAGTAATTATGAGTCAGCTTTGTATGTGTGTAACAGTGCAGAATTTGAGGAATAGTCTGTTTGCTTTGATTCGGAGCTGGGGGTTGTTTGATTCGGAGCTGGGGGTTGGTTGTTTGGGTTTTTTTTTTTT
>VWZQ01005981.1:116805-133665 GCA_013397015.1 Myiagra hebetior
GTCTGGACCTGTACAGTGAGGCTGGAGGCAGAGTGAGCATCTATTGTGCAACCTGAAAACTTCAGCTGGGTACCATTAGGAAAGAAGCAGAATGTTGTGAGAGAACACATTCAAACAAACCTCAACAAGCCCAAGACTGATGGGAAGAAGGAAGACCCCCTTAACTGTGAATATAATATTCTTGACAAATGTGCTGATGACTTGCTGTAACTCTGACCCTTATTCTCAAGGAAAGCTTCTGACTCCTGATAACAGAAGAACATTGAAAGGTGAGTTTAATACTAGAGAAAAATGTATAGATATATCTTAGGTTACAATGAAAGATGTGCCCAAAAGTGTGTATTCTTTCACCATCTGTTAAAACCAGGTGGGGCAGTGTTCTTTATCTCTTCCATGACACACCCCTGATAACTCCCTCTGGGAGACATCTTCTGTTAATGGGCCATTCAGCCTCACTGCATGACTCATAAAATGACATCACCCCATTGTGAGATGCTCCACCCAGGGGGAGGAGCCAAGCGTTCCTACCTGGATATAATCTGAGGTTTGGAATGCCACAGCCTGCCCTTACTGGGTTCCCAGAGGATAAGAGCTATATAACTGTTACTGGACCTTCAGAGAAAAAACAGACCCTTCTTCAGAATCACTACTTCAACAGGACCATGTCTATCACTTCTGGAGGACTGCAGCCGCCATTTAATTGGACTGCTACCACCACCCTGCCCGACAGGATGTCAGGTTGTATCCTGACTCTGTCAGCATTTCTGTGCTATTGCGTTTATTTTTAATTTTCCTATTAAGTTGTAGTTTTGATTTCAAGTCTCTCACTGGTTTGCTTTCAAATTAGTACAAGATATTAGGAAGTTCTCCTGTGTAACAATTTCTAAAGTATTATGCATGAGCCATTTCTGTTTGAATTTGGACAAAAAGATTGAGCTTTTAGTGCAAATTATCTGCTAATAGAAGCAGAATGTTCCGTTACAAATTGACTTTTAAAACTTTGACAAGACTAATAATAAATTCTTATCTTCATAAAAACAGCATGTCCCTTTTTACCATAATATGGTTTTGACTATGATACTAAATGGACGTGAAGAGTGGAGGTTAATGCTTAATCATGAACAAAGGAATTTTGTCATATTTATATGATAAAAGAATCATAAGGTCCATGGTCACACTGAAATCTGATAATGTTGGGCCATGTGGCAACATGCTAAAATGGTAGCCTTAAGCAACAGAACCATTTTCTTTCTTCAAAATTTTTCTACTCTTTCTATAACATTATATCAAAAAATAAATAAAAATTGCTCTTTTTCTTCTTATTGCTTTCTACTTAACTGTATTTCACCATAGACAGCGTGTTTACCAGTTACAGGTATTTCTTGTGGTGTGGCTTGATAGCAGCGTGTAGTGGTTTAGTTCATGGTTTGACACAGTGCCAAAGAAATTTCACAAGATTTTTCTAGTGGGATTAATATTTTTTTAGGTTGGTTGGAGTACAATATAGAAGGAAGATAATGTGCTCCAGATCTGATATTCATAAATGGAGTGACCTATGGTCAGGCACCAAAAGCAACTTAAGAATTTGACTGCTGAACACAAAATCTCATGTGGACATGGAGCAGCTCATGCCAAGCTTCTATTTTCTGATTGTGGTAGGACTACAATAGAGAAAGGTGCAAGAAATGCAGGTTTTTGGAATGTTCTGGAGACAGTTCTTTGCTGGTGCTGGAGAGGCTAAGGGAGGCACGCTGATGCACTCACTGCTGACAAA
This sequence comes from Myiagra hebetior, assembly GCA_013397015.1. Lineage (NCBI taxonomy): Eukaryota > Metazoa > Chordata > Aves > Passeriformes > Monarchidae > Myiagra > Myiagra hebetior. The sequence goes on from VWZQ01005981.1 coordinate 118,580, forward strand.
TAACAAAAAGTGGTGGTGGATAGGAAGGCTGATAGAAGCTTTGCTGTAACAGTGATATGACAGAATTTAGTGACGAAAGCAAACAGAAACAAAAATTGGTTCTAGTAAATGCAGGCTTTGGCTTGCTTAGGGAACTGCTGGGCTAGACCTTGTGGCATCTTGCCCTGCAGGGGCCCAGAAGACTTGGATGATCTTTCAGGACAACCTCATTAAATCAGTAGAGCACTCTGTCCAATATGCATAAAATTAAGTAGGCATAACAGGAAGCCACCCTGACTGAATTAAATGCCAAAAGAAAGCATATGGAAGATAAAAGTGGAGAAAAGATACCCAAGAGGAATATGTAGAAAATGCTATGTAATGCAGGGATGGAATTCAGAGTGACAAGGCTCAGCTGAATTTCCAAGTACTGAGTGATGTGAAAAGTAGCAAGAAATGCTTCTATAAATATATAGCAGCAAGAAAGATCAGGGAATTGTCAGGCAACCAGCTGATGAAGAGCATGGAGAAACTCACTGAGGTAATGAATGTCTTCTTTAACTAAGTATTTACTGGCAAAGTCTGCCAACAGGTCTCAGGCTTCTATGCTTGATGAGAGAATTCAGACAGAAATACTACTAACTACAAAAAGGTTCAAGATAGGGACCATTTTGACAAACAGGATATACACAGCTCAGTGGTATCAGGTAGGATACATCTGAGGGTGTTATTGCATCCAAATTTAGCAGCCAGTCTAAAGCCAACTCTGCTTCTGGTATACCATTGTTCAACCCCAGCCATCAACTAAGATCCATGCAGCTGTTCACTCAACCTCCCCTGGTGGGATGAGGGAGACAATTGGGAGAGCAAAAAAATGAGAAAATTTGTGTGCTGAGATAAAGACACTTTAATAAGTAAAGTAAAAGCCACATGCACAAGCAAAGCAAAACAAGGAATTCATTCACTGCTTCCCATGGGCAGGTGGGCAGGCATTCATCCATCCCCAGGAAAGCAGGACTCCATCATCTGTAGTGGTGACATGGGAAGACAAAATACCATCATTCCAATTGTCCCCCCCCTCACTTTCTCCTCCTTCTCCCAGCTCTATATGTTGAATATGATGCCATGTGGTATGAAATTTTGCCTGTTGGGGTCATCTCTCCTGGCTATGTTGCTCCCCAATTACTTATGCACACTCAGTGTCCTCACTGGAGGAGTGGTGTAAGAAGCAGAAAGGCCTGGTCACTGTTAGCAATAAGGCCTAGCACTGCTTAGCAATAGCTAAAACATCCCTTTATTTATTATCAACACTTTTCAGCACAAATTCAAATCATAGCCCCATAATAGCTACTATAGAAAAAAATTAACTCTGTCCTAGTTAAAATTAGCACACCATATTAGTATACAATTATATGTACAGTCTTTGCAAAGGATTTAACAGACGGTACTGGTTTTTCCTACCTTACTTCAAGAAACTTGAATAGGGGATTTCTGCTATATCTTCCTGGCAATGTAACTTCACCTATCTGGCTAACTCATACACATTGCTTTTGTTGTGCTCTGTAACTGGTTTCTCTCCAGGTTGAATTGAAGCTCATCAGCAAATGGCCATCACTTTTTATAGCTCAAGGGTCGCTGTTTTCTGCCTGTGTACTTATTTTCAGCCTCAGCTGTCATACAGCGATTGTGCATTTTACATCCTTAGAGGAGATAACCTCTCACTGAGGTTTTCAGGGATGCAGTTTTCTGACTTCAGGACATTTTAATTCAATCTTGGCACACACTCTTTCTATGGCATTTTCAGGTTTATCAGGATTAATGGCAAATCATGTTATGCATGCACTGTAATACATACCATGGCAATGGTAAAAGAACTTATGTTAAGTATCTTTCTATCTGCTTATTCTTAACATCTAATTACTGGTGTACATTTGAATGTGATTCTTCTCATGTCTAACACTTCTGACAAAGCTGTTTGATGTTATTGCAAGCTGTTCTCATAATTTCGAAGGTGGTGACAACCAGGACAACCTCTAATTTCTGCAAAAAGGCAAAATTCATGCTGAGCATCAAAAAAGGAGAAGGAGATTCTCAGGAATTGCAGAAGTGGAAGCCATGTTCAGGTTTAAAGTGATTGGAAACAACTGGCATGGTTTTACCATGGCTAAACTGTGCTTGACCAGCCTGATTTTCTTCTGTGATGAAACTTCTGGCTCTGTGAATGAGGTGAGAGCAGGGCATATAATTGACTTTAGAAAGGTCCTACATGGTATCTTTATAGCCAAATTTATGAGAGATGGTTTGGATAGTCTGTAGATAAGAATGAACAGAATCGGTGGGACCACCAGATTTTAAGTGTTAGCATTTCAAAATCTGTCACTGCGTTGTATCCTTCAAAAATAAGACCTATATTAATAATCTGGATGATGTGGCAGAACTGAGTGGTACCATGTATTGGGTCTGATTGAGATACGAGTTCATTTTTCCTTAGCAGTCCTCACAGTGCTGTGCTTTGCATTGGTAGCTGGAAGGGTGTTGATACTGCACCAGTGTTTTGGCTACTTCTGAGCAGCACCGTCCCTCTAATATTTGCCCCACCACCATCAAAGGGCTGAGGGTGGGCAAGACCCTGGGAGGGCAAATAACCAGCATTGGCCTGCTGACCCAAATTAACCAAAGGGATATTCTATACCATGTGATATAAGCTCAGATATAAAAGCTAAGGGAGAGAGGAGGAATGATGTGTGGGTGTGTGTTAACTTACAGTGTTTGCCTTCTAGACTAAACACTTCAGCTATGCATGCTGAAGCCCTGCTTCCTGGGAAGTGTCTGAACATTGCTCACTGATGGGAAGTAGAGATTTGCTTTTCACTTTGCTTATGCATGTGCAAACTTTTGNTTATGCATGTGCGAACTTTTGCTTCTCTTTTTTTTTTTACTTTAGTAAACTATCTTAACCTACTAGTTGTTTTCCATCTTACTCTCTCCCCCTATCCTACTGGGAAGGGGAGTAGTAGAATGGCTTGGTGGGCACCCGGTGCCCAGCCAAGGTCAGCCCACTACATACCAATTAATGTACATAAGGCCTCTTTTATCCTCTCAAATCTCCTCTTTTTTTTTTTTCTCCTCCTTATTCTTGTTTTTCCCCAGCTCAGTCCTTCACCTACACTCCTTAATAAGCTTTGCAGAATCTCACAGTCCCCCCTCAAAATCCTCACTATTCATGGTCCTATAATTTCCTGCTCTTATCTGTTGCACAGCTCAGATTGGCTCTCCTTAAAGCTGTGCCTTTTGTTTTTTAACAGTCCATCAATTAGCAGCTGGAGTGTTTTGGTCTTCAATATTTTCTTGTTTATCACTTACATATCAGATTTGTGTGTCTGTGCGCTTCATCTCTTTCCCTGTTACTTTACCTTATAAAAGGTCCTTGATACAATGAGCTTAATGAACCAAATGCTTTCCAGTCCCACACACTAGCCACTACCCACTGGGGAACAACATTTTAGAAAAGGTATTGTGTACGATAGTGAACAAGGATTTGAGTATGAATCAGCAGTACAACTTTGTGATGTATTAGCCAACTAAATACTGGGTTACATAAGTAAGAGTGTAGCCTGCGGTTTGAAAATAAAGATTGTTACCCTGTGTGTAGCACCTGTGTGACCCAAGTCGGTGTCAAAGTGCCTCAGGTTCCAGGCTTGCCAGTACAAGAAAGACACTGAGAGTCCAGAATACTCATGGAGAAGGTCAGGGGGCTCAGGCATGTGACACACAGGAGACACTGAGAACTGGTGAAACTAAAGAGGGATGTCTTTTAAGACTGCTGTCTTTGAGTACTTAATGGGAAGTCACAAAGGAGACAGACCTATTGGTGTTCACAGTGAAAGGATAAGAGGTCAAGGTCAGAAGTTGAAGCAAGGGAAAAGTTATTACTATGTATCAGAGCAAAATTCCCCACAGGAAGTATTTAAGCACTGGAACAGGTTATTCAGAGAGTCAACTGAACAAGACACGTAACAGTGGGATCTAACTTTGAAGTTAGCCATGCTTTGTGAAGGGAAATAAACTAGATGACCTCTAGGGGTCCTATCCAACCTAAATTGTTCTATCATTCTAATTTAAAGGTCAGTATTGGCCTGGAATAAAATGTTTTAGGGAGAGGAACATTCCGTTTCATTTGTAAGATTTAAAATGTAAATTTTGAATCTGGATGAAAAATAGTACTCTGATTTAGTTTAATTTTTGCAAAAGTTCTGCAGAATTTATATTAGCCCATTAAAATATGCTTACAAGGAATGCTCTTGGGATAAGTTACACATGTTCCTTAATTTTACTTGATCTAAGTCTGATTGCAAGTGGCTGGATAACAGTAAGACATTCTTCATCCAAGTACATGTGAATTTATAAACTATCCTTAGAAACTCTAAGACGTGCACAGGCTGTCTAGTGTGTCCTTTACTGAACCCAAATTATGGAAGTATTATTTCTGGGTTCTTGTTTCAGCTGCCTGGCCCTGAGGGAGCAGACAGCTGGCATGACCTGGCTCAAGGAGGTAGAAGCACTTTTCAAAGACTACTAGTGACTTTGTGGTCTTTCTGGAATGCAGTGATGGGGTAAAAGCTTCAAACATTGGACTGAATACACACTTTAAAACTTGCTTTTGTGGAAATAAGGGTATCAGCCATAAATCAGGCTTTTAATTTATTTCTGTTTCTTGAACCTTGCCCTACCAAATGCATTTTGTTTCAAAAGATATTACTAAATGTTTTTCCACATCAACCTGCAGCAGAAATTCTCAGTCTATTCTCTTCTGCATGCAACTTTTGGTCATCTCAAACAGGCTGTGTTCATCTGGGCTCAATCACAAGCTTTGAAGAAGGCAAGCATTGACATAGAAGTTGCTGCAGAATTTCTCCCTCTCTAGGAAGTTGTTCAGCAGATATCCACCAGAGAGAGAACAGGGCTGAGATTGGCCCTGGTTGGTCTTAACTACGTCCTCAGCCCTTGTCCAAAATGAAAAGTGCTTTGTGCCCTAGCAGAGTAGCTGTTTACTCCCATAGACAAAGAACTTTTAGAGCTCCTCTCCTTCTTAGTTCTCTGAAGTTTATAAAATTTACCTTCCAGAACTAAGTCATTTGAAGGTTTAAAACATGTTTCAAAAAGCCAAGAAGGTTGGACACATCAACAGGAAGTTTACTTGGGGAAGCAGTACTAGAGTCCCCACAAAACCTTATTTAAAATTCCCTATGAATACACAGACTGGAAAAAAGTATCTCTTAATTTCCAGATTTTGGACATTAGCACATATTTGCCTTCTTCTTTTATGGTTTATTCTATCACTGAATCTCCTACCTCGGCATCAAAGGATGCATAGTAAGGTTTGGAAATGCTATATGAGTAAATACCCTATTCTGGTAGGGGAAATTCCTTACAATACTTCACAGAGACTCTCTTTTAAAATATATGTGAATGATTTTAGTCTCAGGCATAAACAGAATCACTAGATATAATGCTTCAATTTTCATGATATCTAGTGACAAACCTGGAACATCTAAGAACATAGACTTTGAGAGAATGTAATAACCAAGAAAAAGTAGAAGAGCCAAATGAGGCTCCCAGTGGGATATCTGTACCTGGAGGGGAAAAAATATAATGCTGTCACAAAAGCTGCAATACATATAGTTTACATGTATGAAGGTGAGCATAGCAACTAGCTTAACTTGAAAATAGGTATTTTTATTAAAAGATATCCAAATAACTCATTATTACATTGATTTTTAAGCATCTACATAACTTTAAACAAAAAGGCCAAAGAATGAATAGGAAGATTAAAGTCAGTTTAAAGTTTCCTGATCCTTTAGAGTATACTCACTGATGCTTTTTCACAGCAGACCACTTCTAGTTCCACAATGGCTTTTACACTATGAACTGTTAATTCAATCTGCAAAGCCAAACACCTAGAACTGCTTTAACACAACTTGGATTCATTCCTTCATGTCTCTCAAGTCAATCCAATGTCCATGGATATTATTATAAAAAACAGTTCACCTACATGCACCAATCTGCATACACATAAATAAAAGAACAGTTTATAAAGTGAACTAAAGCACAGTTTCCCAGTAAATAAATCATATGCTGTTCTTTAACACGATGGGTAGTATAAAATAGCATAAATTTTTATTTAAATAATCAGTATAATTATGCATTTTCAAACCAGTCCATTGAGAGTATATGCTCCAGAAATTTGAAGCATGTATGTTAGCTGTGGAGTCAACTATACTCTTTATAGGATAATTTATTACCTTTTCCATAGTTCTCAGCTAAATGCTAAAACTGATGTTGTAAATTCAACATCAGGCGCATTAGTTTCTGAAAAAAAATTGCAACACAACTGCTCCTAATTAAGTGAAATTATCTTTGAATTAATAGAGAGGAATTAAAAATCAACCAACCAAATCAAAACAAAAAATATTTAGGAGACAGGATTTAAGATGTATTGAAAATATTTACATATGCTAGTACAAAAAAAAAAAATTTGAATCATACTGCTCTAGCCACAGCAGTGTGGTGGTGATTTTTTTCATGAGCAACAAAATAAAGGCCTATTTTCACTCTCATATTTATTTTTCTGCATTATAGCATATCTTAGACACATTTACTCAGGGATAATTTCCTTCCTAAGCAGGGAGTGATAGGCTTGGTGTTACTATGTCTTCAACTATATGTTACGTTATGCTATATAATATTCCTTTAGAGTACAAAGCAATCACATGGAACTCTAGGCTAGAGTTGAGGCCAATGTTTCAGATTTTCCCAATGCAAGTATCCCAATCCCAAAAAATATCTGTGTAAAATTTACTTTTCTTATGGGAATGGTTAATTAGAATAGGCACTTGTAGGAGCTAAAAAATATTCTTATTTTTTTTCTTGTGCAGCAGAGATAAATGTAAAGTACAAATCTATAATCTTGCTTTGGGCCATATAAGCCTATAGAAGGATAGGTAAATATTATGAACCAAGGCACACTCCCTTTATATCTTCCAGGACAGAAGTTATGACAATCGGAACTAGAGATGGCATTCTGGAACTCTGCAATGTTTTTGAAAACTGAACAGAAACTATGATGAAGGGACAGAAAAACTTACATTGCATAAATTTGTTTAAACCATTGTGAGGTTTAGAATTCCCTTAGGCTATTCATTAATAGAAAACTACCCAGAATGACACTGTATGTCAATTAAATTTATAGGCCATTAACAGAAAATCAATCTTTATGGTTTTAATCAAAACAGAGACAAGAGACTACCCAAACCTTCTGTGGCAGGTGGTAAATGATCACTGCACTATGAGAAACAATTCTCAGCCATGTCATTGCAGCACTCCCAAGGTAAGTGTCACAATAGGTAAGCTTCATTTTTCCTATATTTTCAGGTATTGGTTTAATCCTGAAAATCTGATGTATCGGTGGTCTGATCTAGTCTAAAAAATCCTATATACTTTCTTTTAGTGAATCGAATATCTCCCCTTAAATAAGTGTTTTATATATATTATAAAAAATATTATATTACTTTTGGGAGTGCCATACATGACTTTCACTTCCTGAACATCTGATCCAATTCTTATATATACTGTATTGAAATTAGGTTAGTTTTCTTCATCTCTTACTCTTTCTTTTAACATTAGTTGTGTTCTAAACTTCTAACAAATCAAGTACACTGGTTTAAAAATTATTCTAATGAATATTGGCAATATCTGAAAAACTGTATTATTTTATCATATTGTAATTTTTTAGAGTAAATAGAAATACCAAAACTGTGCTATGTAAGTTCTTTACTCTGAATGAAAAAAGGTTATGTTGCTTTTTCTATCACCATAAATATCTTTCGCCTCAGTGTCCCTTTGTGAAAAAACTCAATAAGTAAAAATGCATTGAAGGCAGGTTTCCTAATCAGATTTTTATAAAGAGATATCATTCATTGCTCAGCTTAACAGGGCAGTTGAATGCCAGCTGGTAATTGAAGTATATCTGAAGAAAACTAAAATATCAATCACACTTGTCATTAAAAGAGAAGTAAAAAGGTATACAAATGAATGTGGTTTTCTTTTGACCCAAGGATTTTTTTTTTTTTAACAGAAATACTGATTTATGCAACCATCAGGTTTGAATGCATGCAACACAACTTTCTCAGATTGAATTCCATCGATTTTCTATAACAACGTCAAGCATTCAATGCATCACAGAAGCTGTGAGACTGAAATAAATAATCCCTTATGAAAGAAAGTGATTCTTCCCTTCCTTAACCCACAGGTGAACATCTCCCTCTGCCTTGCTCTATTATAGCTTAAGCTGTAAGATGTTAGATTTTCTTAATTCCTTGTCTTCACTTTCATTTAGGATAACATGCTTTGTTTTTCTTATGACCTTCTTTATGCTCTTGCCTCTGGGACAACTTGTTAAAATTGTATGCCTTTCTGTTTATGAAATGTGAATAGATATAAAGAGCAAAATAAATGCCAACAAATTCAACTCTGAATATAGTTATATGTGATATTGACAGAATCTGAGTAGCACAAAAATAGCCTTGAAAGATGCTATTTCACATGGAAAGATTCATATTTGAAAGGTGCAACAGACTTGTAGCACATACTGCACATGCAAATTATTATTTCTAATGAGATCTGCAGCATTTCTGATCACACTGTCAGTCATAATCAGTTTTCTGATATTGTTAGTTCTGGTTATTTGAGTTTAATATTTATAGCTCAAGATACTCATTTACAAATTTGAGTTTGATGGGTTTTGTACTTCACACCAAATTTATCACTTGCTTTGTTATTGATTTGTTAGTTATTTACTCTTCTTTTTCATATGATTTAAAGTTGGTAAATAATTTAAATTCCACTCTGGCATTCATTTCAGGCACCTTCAGATATTATTTTGAAATTTCTACCTTGAACATAAAACCACAGTACTGCTTATGAGGAATGACACACAATTTTCAGCTGAGTGTTTCCATACAAAAAGCTACTACAATCCTCAAAGTATTTTAGTGATGAACAACTTGGTTTATCACAAATATATAATGCATGATTTTCAGGTGACACTAAATAAAATTAAAAACTCAACTGTTTTGCAAGTAAGAAATATAACGTAGAGCATTGGATTATCTTCTCACCCTTATTCAGTAACAGAGAAATCAATTCTTAATTTTTCCTTGTGGTTCCCTGTATCTCAAGGAGTTCCAATGACTATTCAGCAGTTTCCTCAACTGCAAGTAGGCCTTTTACTTTAATTGGAAATAGCAGGTCAATACTGGTACTCATTTGTAATTATAACAGGTCTATATTTGTACCTAATATTGGTAATATAAATAAATATAAATAGAAAGCCCTACTTGAAGGGCATGACCAGTGAAAACATAGTGTAAAAGTGACTGCTAACTTACTAACAGTATCTTCTTTAGGCATCCTGTTTCTGGTATTTTAATTTCCTCAATGTCTCTATTTGTCTTACACACAGGAAAGAATGGCTGACATCTTCAGTGGGATACATGAGCAGTCACAGTTCTGATTAATCTCCTACAACACTTGTTTCCATTTTTTATAAAGGAGGTCCGTGGCAACTATGCTCCTTGATAATAACAATTTGTTTGACAATTTGAACCCTGTCATTTTAACATCTTCCTCTGACTTTTAGGGTGTTTTAGAGCAGTAAAGGAAGATGTTTACTAGACTGCAATATCTAATACAATTTAAACCAGCATGCCAACAACCATGAGTTTCACTGAATATGGAAATCAGCTTTTCAGAAATTAGTTCTGCTCTCTCAGCATCCTCATAGTCACACTTAAGAAGTGTGGGTTAGATGAGTAGGCTGTGAGGTGGATTGAGAACTGGCTGAACAGCAGATCCCAGAAGGTTGTAATCAGTGGCACAGGGTCCAGTTGGAGGTCTGTCAGTAGTGGTGTCTCCCGAGGATCAATACTGAGCCCAGTATTGTATAAATTGTCTGTCAGTGACTTGGATGAAGAGGTAGAGTGTGTCAGCAAGTTCACTGATGACACAGAACTGGGAAGAGTGACCAGTACCCCAGAGGGTTTTGCAGCACTTCAGAAAGATCTCAGCAGGTTGGAGAGATGGGCAGAGAAGAACTGTCTGAAATTCAACAGAAGCAAATGCAGCATCCTGTACCTGGAGAAGAATAACCCACCAGTACAGGCTGACCTGCTGGAAAGCAGCTCTGTGAAGAAGGACATGGGGGTGCTGGTGGACAGCAAAGTGTCCATGAGCCAGCAGTGTGTCCTCGTAGCCTCTGATTCTGTGAGGGAAAAAAAAGCAGGACTGCAATATAGCAATTGGTATGGTCAACAGAAATTGGTGGAGCTTTAGATGTAGTGATTCTTTCTGAGACACTATTCTTTCTTTCAGGAATTTTATGAGATCTCATTTTCATAATTATGTTATACCTAACTGGGCAATGAATTACCGACTACAGTGTAGATTGTCATCTGGAATTGTATACTGCCTTAGGACAGAGAAAGGCATGGAATACATCTCGTTTGTATCAATATTTTACTTCTGTGTGTCTTTCCTTACGTGCTACAGGTAAGAAAAAATTGGTTGGCTCTGAAATCTTTTACTTGTGTATTATGTGTATTATGTTTCCTTGTCCTTGATGGGAGAAAAGATGTGGGTGTTTTTTGTTTTTTTTTTTTGTCAGGATAACAGCTTCTGTTGATACAAACAGAGCACTTTGGAGATAATTTAACAGATGTTAGTTGAAAATTACTAAGAGTATTCAGTAGGGGAATAAGGTGGTGAAAAGTTATATTTAGTATTTCATTAATAAAAAGGAATGTACTTCATCAAATACATGAAAGATATCTGGGTATCTTTATATACTCACTGCAATCTCCCTTCAGGTAGTTGTAGAGGGCGATAAGGCCCCCTGAGCCTCCTTTACTCCAGATCAAACAGCCCCAGTTCCCTCAGCTGCTTCTCATAAAAAACCTGTGTTCCAGACCCTTCAGCAGTTTTGTTGCCCTTCTCTGGATAAGCTCTGGCACCACAATGTCTTTTTGTAGAGAGGGGCTCAAAACTGAGCACAGGACTTGACATGCAGCCTCACCAGCGTTGAATACAGAGGGACGATCACTGCTTTGGTGCTGCTGGCCACACTATTGCTGATACAGGCCCGAATGCCATTGGCCTCCTTGGCCACCTGGGTAAACACTGGATGTTCAGTTGCCTGTCAACTGACACCCACAAGTCCTTTTCTGCCAGGCAGCCTTCCAGCTGCTCTTCCTCAAGCCTGTAGCAGTGCATGGGATTGCTGTGACTCAAGGGCAGAACGCAGCCCTTGGCCTTGTTGAACATCATGCCATTGGCCTCAGTCCATTGATCCAGCCTGTCTAGATCCATCCCTTTAGAGCCTTCCCACCCTCCAGCAGATAACACCCCCACACAACTTGATGTGAAGTGACTGAGGGTATATTTCATCCCCTTGTCCAGACCACTGATAAATATATTAAAGAGAACTGGCCCCAACACTTAGGGGAACCCCAGTAGTGACTGACGTCCATCTGGGTGTAGCACCTTTCATCAGCCCACAGTATGGGCCCAGCCATACAGACAGTTTGTTTACCTGGCAAAGGGTGCACCTGCCCGAGCCATGATCAGCCACGTACAGCCTTGTATGGTTGCCACCAGACTGTTGGCTGAACCTGGCTTCCAGCACTAAACCTGCTCTTATTACTCAGTTGCTGATTTTTTCAGTGTTCTGCCTGTTTTGCTGTCACCCTCAGCTTCTGACAAGCATTGCCTTGTGGAGTAACTCACTTCTGCTGCTCCCTGGCACATATAACATCACCTCTTTCACTTTCAGATGTCCTCTTTTTCCTGCCAGATGGATAGGAGGTTGCTTTGGCTTCATGTCCACAGGTTCAGCCAGTAAAGAGTCTGAGCACATATTTCTGATTCACAAGCAAATACAGCTGGTCACACAGATAAAAACAGTGGTCACATAAACATGAACAGCACATCCTCTTCTGTTCCTCCTTTCCAGCTGATTGGATTTAAATCTACTTGTAGAATATGCACAAGCACAATGTGCTTCTTTTCAGTAGCTTGGCCAAGAGCCTGGTCTCCTCCACTTCCTTGAATCTGAACCCATGGGAATCAGACTCATGGCCTGCCTCTCTGGATAAGGTCACTCATGCTCCTTACTCTACTCATTGGCTGGTCCAACTTGAACTTCTCTAGTGGCTTGTGTATGTATGAACATAGACAACAGAGAGACACACCTGAAAAAAAGGAACAGTGTCATAAGAAGAAAGGGCAGATTTCAGCTTTCAAGCAGATGATTTCATAGAACTGCACTGACCAACAGGTTGCTTACGTACAATCAGTGACTTCAGGCCCCTTTTCCCTCTTCCCCTAACCCACTTGCTCCTTCCAAGACATCTTCCTCCCTACCTTTGATCCTTTCCCTAAGCATCCCATAATAAATTTCACACATTTTCACAATTTTCTTAGAACACTTCATGCTAAGTTTTATATAAACCCCATGTCTTTTTTTTTTTTTTTTTTTTCCAAAATTCCCTTCTAACTGCATCCTTTAGGAAGTCCTTTGTCTTTTAGACAATAAACCCATTTAGTTTACATGGTTTTCTGGGGAATTTATTTTACTGACTCATTTTGGTGAGCTTCCCACCAGGCAAGATGAACTAATAATTGTCCTTTAACAGTCAAAGAAATAGCTGAGCCAGTACACTCTTTCACTGACTGTGTTGCCAAGGTTCCTTCACCTGTCACTGCTTCTCTGATCCTTTCCCTGGTTTTGTTCAATGTGGTTAACCTCTAGTGAGATAACTTAACTTAGGTAATGAAATATATGAAATATAGGTATTTATAAAATATCCTATCTGGTAAATGTCATACAAACTTTCTTGTACCCTCCTTACAATAAAATAGGCACATATTTCATTTGTATATTTATGTCATTCCTGTATTTAGATATATACATAAGACTGCAGTTTTCAGGTTCCAGATCTGCTTTTGCTCCATACTAATCCCATGTCACAGCAAGGTAACTCTAAAAGAAGCACAGGCCAGCTCTTTTTTCCCTTGTTTCCGTACAAAGAAAACCCACCTGCATGTTCCGATAGCAGGTGCCCTAATATATACACTAGATGCCAATCTGCAAAGCACGACACTGTAATAGATTATCCTAGCATGAAAAAGAATGTCTAGACAGAGCCTGAAGACCTTCTGCCTTTGGCACAAATCACAGTTGCTCTATTTCAGTTTGTATTCAGAGTCTTGGAGGCATGGGAAGAGAAGCCATAAAGAGCTTCTTCATTTTCTCTGGTTTAAGCAAGAAATCAAGTAAAAGTTAGAGTGAAGAATGTAAATAAGCATTTAAATAAAACAGACATTTTCTATGAGTGGCAGAATTAGTGAAATCTCTTCAAAAGATCTCTGTCAGTTTTTCCCAATTCATTTTCCTTCATGATATCACCTACATAATTTGTGGGTTTACCCACGTGCCCAACCTGAGTTCTGGACTGTCTGTATGTATGCTGGTGTTATTTCAGTACTTGTATGCTGGCTGTCCAGTTCTGCCAGCTGTTCAAAAGAGACACTAAAATGTGGATTTTTCTTATGACCACTGATTTTTAGGAAACTTGTTTTTGATACCCTTTCTCTCATGTTTAGCAGAATCAGGTGAAAAGTTATAGGGGTGGGTGGATTTAGACAGGCAAAGAAAAGGTAACGCGTAAGTCTTCTTTCTTCAGAATACCAGGCTGAAAACAGAAAACTTGAGAAAGAGAACTCATTATTATTATTCTATTTACACACTTCAAAAATTATATATGTGAAAGATAGTAGAGAGCTAATTTGTTTATTTACTTCCCTTGAATTCTTTGTACCTCAAACATCATTGCTTAGGAAGATGGAGATCATAGGAAATCCTACAGACCTTAGACAGAGTGCTGGGTTTGGCTGTCTGGCTGCTTAGATAAGTGGGTAATGACATATTTTTGTCCTGGAAACTTTCTTCCAAGTTATTTTTCAGTAAAAGGAAAAAAAACAAACCAAAACAAACCCAGTGTGTATTATTTGATGAGAATTATATTTTATTTCTTAAGGCAGAAAAGCCATTGTTTCTTTAGTCTTCTCTCTGTGCAGTGACATAACCATGTACAACCTCCTTTCTCTCCTTCTTTACTTCTCTTTGTGAGAATAGTCTTTAGGATCACCCTCAGCCTCTGGGCAGATGATCAGTAGTTGATGCAAGAAGCAAAGAAGGCATCAAAAAGCCTTAGCATCTAGGATGGGTGGAGTTTATAGAAAGGAAATTAGACTGAAAACTGAAGCAATGCAAGCAGATGAGATTTAATATAAAGATATACATTAATCCTGAGAGGCACAGGAAAAAGCTATTTTTGTCTGACTTCTTCATACACAGATCCCTTTAAACACAAGGAGATAGCTAATGCCATAAGTCAAGCAGGTTCCCATTATATAAGGAATAGTGACAAGTTATGAAGTCTGCATGGTTCATATGGGGTCAGGGTAAATGCCAGGAGTTCCAAATGGATGTGTAGGACTGGAACTCTGCCCAAGATACCCGGTGCAATTTACAGTGCAATATGGAGACGTGGAAGGTTATCAGGAAAAGCCATATGTGTACAAACCATGAATAGACACAAAAAACTTCCAGCTAGGGCATCCTCACTGGAATGACCCTCAGTAGTGTGTGACCATTCAGTTAAGCTACAAACTGTGGAGACTCTGGAAAAATGTAATAAAAAATAAACCTTTTACCTCTATTATTTTTAACTCACATCCAAAGGTTCTCCAAATAAAATTAAACAAAACGTAAATCAGCCAGTATCTTGAGCAAGTCAGGATTTTTCATTTTTTCTCTATTTTGCCAAAATGACTATGATCACTGGTACTTAGGGCTCCTTTTTCAGTTTCTAATTAATCAGATGGAGTCCAAAAGAGTAATAGAGAGAAAAAAAAATCACAAAAAACACCATGCAATTTTTGGGTTGCCTGGCTACCTTTGCCAATATTGTATTACGAATCACTACTTTTTT
>VWZQ01005981.1:133750-149388 GCA_013397015.1 Myiagra hebetior
CCCACAATTAAAAACACAGAATGTCGAAAAAAAAAAAAAAAAAAAAAAAAAAAAGAGCTAATTCAGCTTCTTCATGCTTATATGCAATCTTTACTTAATAGCACCTGGTTGTTCATAGCCTCCAATTAGGTATACAATGATCCATCAGAAAAAGCTATCATGACCAAATGTGAACTTTGATCTGTTTCTCTGCACTTGGATCTTTAATACATTCTTTATCTATAATGGCAAAGAAATCAATTGTAGCATCATGAAAATTGGAAGAGGTTTGTGTAAAACTGCATAAGAAATGCAATTCTATATATTTAATAAATTAATTTCTTTACTAGAAGAAAGAGCTTTAGCAATCAGTTAGAGCACTTATTTTTTATAACTGAAGAACAGGTTTCAGAAAAATTTAGAAACTGCTGAATTATTTCAGGAGAATGCAGATGATTTATCCTTTACTTAGGCACTAAAGACATAGGTTTTAAAAATAGATCCTTGTTTATAAAATGATGGTCAGCTATAGACTTTTATGGAAGTGTATGAGCACTTTCAAAATCCGAGACTGTCTCACAATAAAGATACAGAAACGGCACCTTAAAATGCTTAGTGTCTCTAATACAATATAACCAAGAGGAAGAGTGACATGCCTTCAGGTCTTTCCTTAAAGGGTTATTTTTATCTTAATCACTGAAAAAATAGAAAAATAAATCAAACAGGACTCCCAGCTCCCAGACTGATGTGATCGCTGGGCTACATAGTCAGAGTTCACTTTTCTTCCCTTGTCTGCGAGTCCAGTGTTTCAGTACAAGAAGATGAAGCATTTTTAAATTCCTGAATTCCCATACTCAAACAATTAGAACATACACCACTATCATCACTAAAACTTCTTTTTCTGGACTTTTTACACGAAAGAAAATAATAGACATTTACAGAGCAACAATTTTGACATTTATCTTATGATAACACCCAAAAGTAAACATAACTTTTCACTAACTATAAATATTTTAGAGTAGTGGAGATGAATTTCTGTATGAGAACAGGCTCATAAAAGTGACTGCCTGGCTAAAGATGCTGAGAATATGAAAACCATAAGCAAGATTGAAATGAAGATAAACTTTGAGTTACCCAACCCCAGTTACTGAACAACTGGAAAACAATGGTGTGGCCGGCTGAAGATAATCCCCTTTGATTAAACAATGCCCTTTGCTTGCAGAAAGGTCCAAGGGTCAGAGCAGACCCTCCCAACTTAGCAGAGGGTCCAAAATGTAGTTTTTAGAGTTTAAAATGTAACCCCATATGGTAATACAATGATTCCTATAGGCTGTATGTAAATGTTATAAGATTTGTAGCGTGTTCTAGATTGGTTAATGAAAATTAGAATATTCAGCACAAAAGATGATTTATTGTGCTGCAAACGGGAACTCGTTCTCGTCTTGCTCTCTTGCTCTTGCTCGTGCTCTTGCTCTTGCTCTCTTGCTCTTGCTCTTGCCCTGCCTTCTTGCCCCTGCTCTCTCTTGCTCTTGCCCTCTTGCTCTTGCTCCTTTGTCCCTTCTCTTTTTACACCACTTCTGCACCCCTGCATCTCTTCACTGCTTCTCTGACCTGCTTCGAGCTGCGTCTGGCAGCTCCTAGCAGGTCCCCTTTACACCCACGCCCTCATCAATAAATCTCATGCTCTAAGACCAGCACCAGAGATGTCCTGTCTCCCGTTTGTCCCAACCGTCCGAAGCCCAACACCCCAGAAATCCACAAATTTCATTACTTTAATTTCCCATGATAACATGGAATGCAAACCACTAAAATACTCTATTTTTTTCAACCAGAAAGTAGACTTTAATATGGTTCCTGCAGTCAAGTCAGTGGAAAATACTGACCATGCTCTACAACCAACATGTTCTAAGAATGATTGATGGATCCACCATACAGAAAAAAACTGTAGGAATACCTGATTCATTGTTCTTAACAGGACTTAAGGATGAGGTAGGGGCCCCCTTGTTCAGCAATGTCCAAGACTTGGATGATTCTCAGTATGCCTAGAAGGGCATCTCTAGATAATGATGGAGTAGTGGGCTGACTACAATTAAATATGTGAGATTTTTAATTATGTAGATAGATGACGAGGGATCTTTGCCAGTATAGCCTTTCATTGACTATCATACTCTTCTTCATTCTACTGAGTTCATCTACCTCATCTCTCAGCTTTACGTTTCCTTATTCACAAAAATAATTAACACCAGCTAGGAGCATCACAAATCCATTGCCAGCAGGCAAAGACACTCCTGTAACAGTTTCTTTCCAGAGTAGAGTTATGAGGACTGATATCTAACAAAAAGACAAGGAAGGGATAAGGTGAAATTAGAAAATACCTCTTTACATTCATAAATGTGCATATATATATAAAACATATATGCAAGTAAGACAGCATTCTGGTTTCAAGTACTTATTGCTTGATAAGTGGACATATGTGCCTTGGCTTCCTTTCACTTACTGCTCTGCTGGCAATAGAGAGCAGCTGTGACCCTAAATTTAAGCTAGGATTATGACTGTTATCTCTTGACAAATTTGTTCACAATTCTTCAGACATTTTTGCTGATTCAATACCACTTAACACTGGCATATATCCAGATTTCTCCAGAAACTGCAGTTATGCTGAGCTTGTGAAATGTCTTTATTTTGTACAGAGATCTGAGTATTAGAGCAAGCCTCAGTTTCATATAAAATGAAGTCAGGATTTGAATGAAAAAGATGAGGTCTGATCCTTCACTACCATACATCTAGAGTGATTATATATATTTGATGGCAATTTTAGCTAGACATACACCAGGGTAAAACCACTGACTTAAATATGGTAGAAGGGCCTGATTCTGCTTTTTTTTTTTTTTTTNTGTTTTTTCTTTTTTTTTTTTTTTTTTTTCTATAAATATGTCCGTGTGCATGTGCATGTGTGTGTGTGTTGAGGGAAGAGATTGTCCCACTTTGCTCTGAACTGGTGTGGCTGCACCTCAAGTCCCGTGTGCAGTTTTGGGCACCACAATATAAGAGGGACAGCGAGCTGCAAGAGAGTGTCCAAAGCCTTATGAGAAGCAGCTGAAGTCACTTGGTCTGTTCAGCCTGGAGAAGAGACTGTGGGGAGACTTCATTGCAGTCTGCAACCTCCATGTGAGAGGAGGAGGGACGGGCACTGATCTATTCTCTCTGGTGCCCAGTGACAGGAGTCAAGAGAATGGCCTGAAGTTGTGTCAGGGGAGGTTTAGGTCAGATATTAGGGAAAAATTCTTCACCCAGCAATGGCTGGGCACTGGAACAGGCTCCCCAGGGAAGTGGTCACAGCACCAAGCCTAACAGAGTTCAAGAAGCATTTGAACAATGCTCTCAGGAACAAGGTGTGATTCCTGGGGCTGTCCTGTGTAGGGCCAGGAGCTGGACTCAATGTCCAATTTCCAACTCAGAATATTCTATGATATATGTATATGTAAAATTATTACAGTATGGATTCTGGAAGCTTGAACTTGTTTTAAAGTGTTAGAAAACTGCAATGAAACATTTCTTTACTCTCACTTGCATTACCTATAATTCCATATTTGCAAAAACATTTTTTCCTGGCAAAAAAGAAGGAAAAGAAGATTTTAGATTTCCATATGGCTTTAGCAAACACTGACTTAAATATCTCATGTTGTAGATGTTGTAGTTTCGATATTTTTACCTTTAGAAGCAGAAAAAAATTTCAGTATGCAGAACATAAATTAAAAATTAAATAAAATAATTTTCCTTTAATGTTTTCACTAGCATCTTATGAGTCGTTAATGAAGCTGAAGTAATTTTAACAACAACAACAAAAAGTCTGTCCTTGTATCTGTACAAGTCAGATTTAATTCTTAAGAAATATTCTTTGAGAGTGTCTACATACATACACAGGATAAAACACAATTATGCCTTTCAGTTGTACTTCTAGTAATTTTAAAGTTTTTGGCTTTTTAAATCACCGGCTGTTGGAACAATAAAATGAGATTCAATGGCAACTTAGCAGCTCAGCAAGTGCAGTATGATATTTTCCTTGGTGCCGCAGGATACCTATGAACATTTGAAAATGTGTTTTGAAATGTGCCAAATAGTTTTATTTAATATGGACACTTCAGAAAAAGAAGAACTGATCAGCATGTGGGCATTATGGGCATTGCATTGCTCTGACACATTTTAGCAGCATGAGACTTGAAAGACTTCTTTTATTAAATTTCTGATTAAATGTCTGAATGCTTGTGGAGAATGAAAAGTAGGACTGCCACAAATAATAGTGGAGCTAACTGAATATATTTAATTCACAAAAATATTTGTATAGCTCTTCTCATCCCATACTACTCATAGGCATTTTTGTTTAAGACCCCATGTGCATTTGTTTGAGAAAAACATTTACAGAAATTTTGAACAATGCACATCTTGTTTATAATATTCTGTGTCAAGGTTACACTCTGAGCAGAAAAAGGGGCTAATTTGAACATTTTAAAGAAATACAATGTCCCCAGTATTCATTTTGTACTGAAAAATGTGGAGTGCACCATGTTATAAACACTGTGTTTCAGCTTGCTTTTGGGGCTGATAATAGGTACTGAAAGTCAGGTGACCATACCTGATTAAACCACTTAAATTTCCTAGAAGATGAACTTTAATAAAAGCAGATAGAGAAAGATGACTGGCCAGGCAGTCTTACCAGGAAAGAATTGAAAAAAGGACAGTTTTGTGGTTTAACCCCAAGAAGCAGCACAGTCCCACAGAGGCCCTTGCTCACTCCTCCACAGTGGGATGGGGAGAAAATCAGTAAGGTAAAAGTGAGAAAACTCATGGGCTGAGATAAAAGCTAAAGTAAAAGTCATGCACACAAGCAAAACAAAACAAGAAATTAACTCCCCACATCCCATTGGCAGGCAGGTGTTCAGCCATCCCCGGGGAAGCAGGGCTCCATCAGGCATAATGGTGACTTGGGAAGACAAACATCATCCCTCCTCTTCCTTCACCTTCTTCCCCCAGCTTTATAGGCTGAGCACGATGCCATATGGTATGGAATATCCTGTTGATCAGTTGGGGTCAGCTGTCCTGGCCTTGATGCTATGTAAGCACTGCTCAGCAAAAGCTAAAATATTGCTATGCTATCAACACCATGCTCATTACAAATACAAAATACAGCATCATAGGGACTTCTGTGATGAAAATTAAAGGTATTCCAGCCAGAAACAACACAAAGAGTGACAGAAGTCCTGAATCTGAGTGGTTTAACTCAAAGGACAAATGTCTTTGATCACTGAGAGAAACAAGCAAAGCTAGTTGCATTTAACAAGTACTCATCCTCAGAGGGAGTGATGGCCAGACAAGTACAAAATTCTGATAAAGAAACTGATGAGAGATCTTAACATTTTAAAATTCCTAATCTTGCCTTGTGTCAAAGTAGACCAGCAGGTAAAAATTATCTGGTTTTCATTGGTTTGAAATATTTTCTCACTTTCACCTTTATGTTTACATCAACAACAGGATTGAAGATCCGTGTGAGAAATTTCAGGTGGGACTTTAAGAGCTGAAATCTAGATTTCAGATCCTAAAAATACCAGCTTATTTGTAACTAATTTTATAGAATCTGAATGATCCAGACACCTTCCTTTTTTTTAATTAAAATTCCACTCTATCCTAGTTTTCCACTTCCGTGACCACCTACAGCATGACTTTTTGTTCAGAATGTGTGCTGTGTTCAGTAAAATTGCTTTAACTTGAAAAATTTCCTGCTTTAAACTGCATCTAGTAGCTGCATTGAGAATAAATACATTATATGTGGACCAAGTTACTTGCAAAATGTAATGCTACTAATCATTTCACATGCAAAGCAAACTGATTAAAAAAAATTGAATTCAGAGTTAAATCACTACCCTGCAATGCAGGAGAAAACTGAGGTATCCAGATGGCAATTTTCTGCCCTTTAGTTAAATTTAAGCTGGCAGATTCTCCTTGTAACGGCCTTCAAAGGACTTTGTTTTCTTCTTGAGCATAAATACTTACATGATGCAGATAGTCATTTTACTAAGTCTGATTCTATCAATCTCACTTAATTTGGTATACTGAGTCTTATTCCGAATCTCATATTTCAAAGGACAATTCTTAAGACTCAGAGTAAGATTTATTCTGAAGTCATGGTATGTCAGCCCCTCTTGCTGAAGTAGCCTCCCTTATTACGGCATCACTAAAAAGGTTATTTAGGCCAAAGAGTGACAGACAGTCTCACACTGAAAATGTTTCTCTAGCTTAGTATGTTAAGGACTTTTAGCTGTGAAGGAAGAGGAACAGTTTTTATTCTACTCAAAAAATATTTTATGCATGTAATATCAGATTGCCTTAGATTTAAGTTTAAAAAAATTTTTGGAAAAAAGGTCAGAAACTCCCCTTTTTAATGACCTTCCTTATCTATGCCAAGGCAAAGTTGCATTTATCAGGACATATATGAGCTCTATCTGACCATAATTATGAAACCTATCATTCACCTAATAAATTGTGATCCCCAGCAAATGTCTGGTAAATCCATATATGACAGAAAATAAGAGGTTCCTTTCCTGCAGGGTCCTTCCTGCTGAAGTGTAAATGCATATATAGGTGATTGCTTACACTTTTTTCTTTGTAAGAGTGTGTAATACTCTTGATGTGCTAATTTTTTCCCTAATGTTCAATTGATTTGATTTATTAAATTTGCTAAATGTATGATCTTGCCCAATCTGTAGCCTTGTAATCCCAAAACCAAATCACATAAAATACTATTTTTCTTCTATCACACAAAAGTGTCATCTTAATTTTCCAATTATGAATGGTTTTTTTTTCTGAAATTGTTTGTGTAATAAATTGAAAGAAGAACAATAAAACATCTATCTACCATGGGTGGTTTTATGTTCCATGTTTCTGTGGTAACTTGTCATGGTTACAACGCAAGCTGGCAACTAGGCTCCACGCAGCCATTCACTCACCAACACCCCCACCAGTGGAGTAGGGGAGAGAACTTGGGAAGTAAAAATGGAACAGTGCATCCCGTTCCTCCTTCTTTGCCCTGCTTTATGTGCTGAGCATAATGCCATATGGTATGGAATGTTCCTTTAGTTTTCTGGGGACAGCCCTCTCCCAAACTCTCATGCACCCCCAGCCTCCTGGGACTCAGGGACCTGTGGGGTGGGTAAGCGAGGACCAACATTAGGAGAAGAGGCCATGCACATGGTGGCATCTTCCTGAATACTCCCCAGCCTCCAACAGTGGGCCCTCCTGAGCCAGCGAGGAGGCACCATTTCCTGCTGGCACCAGGCCCTGATGTGTAACATCCCCCACCTCCCTGGCAGCATCCACCACACAGCAGGGCTCACTGGGCCAGGTACAGCCACAACACCTCCTCAGGTCCCTGTTTTGGGGTCAAACCCCAGCCTCCCAGTATGGCCAGTGTGAGCTGGGGGAACAGAACAAGGGAGTGAGGTTTAGTTACCTTAAGAACCAGAGCAGAGGTGGTGGTCTGGAAGCAACTTCCAGAACTGCAGAGAGCCTTCCAGAACCTTCCAGACACTGGCAGGTTCAGCAGCTGCTCTGGGCAACACTGGGTGCTCTCAGCTCCACTGGCCACTGTCTGCAGGCCCCAGGACTGTGCCTGCACGGCCGCACCTGCCCCCCCAGCCTGTCCAACTGTGCCTGTGCCCATGCCCTCGGAAGGGCAGGGCCCTTGGCACCATGCAGCTTTGATCCCTCTACAGACTGCTCCCTGAAAAAGTCAGACTTGATGATCCTTCCAGGTCCCTGCCAACTGAGACAATTCTGTGACCTGTACCATGGCACCGACCCTCAAGTCCCTCTAACTCTCTGTACCTTTGGTCTCTGCAGGGCTGCAGTAGCTGGAACCCAGGGGCCAGGAATGGCAGCTCTCCCTGCTTCTCACTGGGCTCATATCCCATCTCTCCTATGGGAGCCCTGAACGCCTCACCTGAGCCCTCCATCACACAGTCCAGCCACAGTGCCCCCAAGGCCAGGGCACATCATCACCCCCTGAAATATCCTCACTCTCCAGGGAGAGCCTCAGTGGCTCTGTTTCCCAAGTGCAGTTTCCCTTGCATGGCCAGGCAGGGCAGAAACAGACCCAGTGGCCTGTGGCCGAGGTGAGTAATGAGGCCTCCAGCCTGGATACACCTGTGCTGGCCCTGACCATCCTAGATTCCCCTGCACCTTGGCCCGCCCAGCCCAGTCTCTGGGAGAGCTGGGCTGGCCTGGGCCAGCTCTCCTGGATGTGTTTGCATTTGCCATTGCATTGCATTGCATTGCATTGCATTCACATGTAGGTACATTTTGCAGCCTCAGTGGTTGAGTCTGAGAAGTTTGGCAAGGGAGACCACTGTGGGGTGAGAAAACAAAGCAGGCTTAGTAAAAGAAGAACAAAGAATGCTTGGTTAAATAAAATAAGCTTATCCTGCCGAGCCAGGGAGAAGATGTAACAAAGTTTATAAAATTGAAGAGATAGAACCAAAGTAGTTTTCAATAAGCTATAACAAAATGCTTGGTCTGAAAAAAATGGTCTGATGCTTGAATCATTTATTCTATTAGCTGTCTAGAGGCATGCTGTTTTAACCTGATGGTAAAAATATTATAAAAACTGTACGCTTTTCTAATAAATGTTTCTGGCCTTATCACTGTCTGGGGACCATGCTTTGCGCGCCAACACGCCACAGACCACTTTGAACCTTGTCACTCTGTGGGAGGGTCTCCCTTAATCCTTTGAATACCCACCCTTTCCTATTCTTGCCCTTCCCTTTTCCCCCGGTCTCTACATAGATAATTTTTGGGTGGAGTTTGGTTTTATACTGACTGATGTCAGATTTTCATTTCCTTTTTCTCCACGTGCTTTTACCATCTAGGCAAGTAGTAGAGTGAACCTTGCCAATGAACTTTGTCGCGCTTTCACTTTTGTATTAACACTGCTTTTGCTGATACCTTTTCTGGGGCCTCCTTACACAACCTAAACCACTCTTTTGCAACACAGTTGTCAATATGGTGCGTGTCACCAGCTGCTTTATAATCCCATGTTGTGTGTCTCTGGCTTTGTTTTGCTCAGTAGAGTAAAAGAGGCTCCTCTTAACCCAAACGTTTCTATGCTTCTGTGAAGACCTGACTAAAGCACTGAATCTGCTGCTTACTCAAACACTTTCTGGCACTGTTTCCAGCAGGGTAGAGCAGCAGAGAGCACAGGGGACTCTCATAGTCACAGAAGAGTTAGGGTTGGAAGGGACTTCTGGAGATCCTCCAGTCCAACTCTCTTGCCAAGGCAGGGTTACCTAGAGTAGATGACACAGGAATGTGTCCGGATGGGTTTTAAATGTCTCTGGAGAGGGAACCTGGGCAGCCTGTTCCAGTGCTGTGCCACCCTCACACACCATCACACCCTTGGCGTGTTGTGGAGCTGCCCCCATGGCAATGCCTGGCCACGTCTGTGGGGAGGCAGCTGTGCCTGGCTGTGTTTGTTGTAGCTCCTCTGTGGAATATGGGGTTTTATTTGTTAAAATGGCTGAGGCTTACGCTCCCCAGCAGGCCCTCAGGGAAAGGCCCAGCTCCGGGCTGGACCATTGGAGGTCGGGTGAGGGGTGAGAGGCAGCTGCGGGTGAGGAGAGAGTCGGTTGAGTGACAGTTGGCAGTGAGACTGTGATTGGCTGGAGGAACACGTGGACAGCCTGTGAGTGGGAAGCTGATTGGGTGATAGGATGCGTGGGCAATAGCGCTGCAGCTGTGCCAGCCAATGGGTGCCCTTCTGGCGTTATGTTTGGTTTGGTTTCGGTTGTGTTCGGTTGAGATTAAGGGTATAAAGAGGGGGAGATTGTTCTTTTGGAAATAAATGGATCCTCTTTGGACATAGAAGGGGGGTCTGTCGGCTTTGTTCCCCATTGCTGCACCCCTCCATGCCAGGGGTTCCTGGCCCAGGGTCTGGCAGCTGAGGAGAAATGGCTGGTTCTCGGAAGAGCAGCACCCTTGGCCTTGCAGTGCACTGCACCTCGCTGCACCGTGACCACCTCCCACTCCAAGGTTTAAAGTCTTACCGCCCTGACTGAATTTCCTCAGTAGGCAGTCGGTTACACTCAACTTGACATGAATTTCCTGGGATTCTTCACTGTCAGCCACTTCCTGTCATGGATTTTTACATTAAGTTGGAGTACATGTTTCATACCTGCCATGTGAGGTGAACTCTGGCTTTGTGAAAACCTGTGGTTCTCTATGTTGAAGTCTTCTTCAGTTGTCAGAAAGGTTTTGTCATCCAGTAAAGTAGTCTCAGTCTATTACTGAAACTCATATTGAATCAGGTCAGTGGAAGTGGTTGGATTTTCTTCAGGTTTTCCTGTAATCAGTTCTGTAAGAAAATTATTCAGACTTACAGGTAAAGTGCACGAAATACCTGATATGTTTCTTTCTTCAATTCTTTCTACTCTGAATATTATGGAAAGAAAAAACATCTAATTAAATACAAATGACCCACGTATTTTCTTTCATCTTTTCACTTCAGGAATGTACCTGTGAATATGTTACTTAGAGGTCTTTGCATATTCACTGTTTCTAAAAATTTCACTGCCTAACACTTGTAGATTCAGAAGACTTAAGGTTACCTATTTGAAATTTTTATAGCTATTAATAATAGTTGTTGCAGGAATACCTGGAAGTCTTAATAATCAGACGATAATAACGAGTTGGCTGCATTTCCCTCATCTTTAGACACTGAAATCAGTAGCTAAACTAGTGACTTAGGCTCTTCTTACTGTCGATGGAGACTAATAGGCTTCTTCAGGATGTGATCCATTTCTTATTGAAAGGTTTACAATTATATGAACAGCCTTTGAAAATAATGTATTTCCCTCCACTGACTGTGAAGCAGTACTGGGATAACTGGGTTAGATATGGATGTTGACATGGCAGATAGGCACATTTAATCAGTTGAATATCAGTTACAAAGAAAGAAAATACTTGCCGCAATGAATTTACTATCTAAATAAGAAAGGGGAAAATGGATATTTAAAGACATTAAATAGCTTGCCCAAATCAGAACCTAAAGTATCTCCTGAGTCCAATGAAAATGTTTTAAGAAGAAGGCTGTATCTGCTTCAATTTTCAGTATGCAGTTGTTCTTTCAAAGCTTCTTTGGCACCCTGGAAAAGTTCTCATACTACACAGCTATGTTGATGACAGTTCTTCTATGTTTATTTTGTAACTGATTTCCATTGTACTAAAAATGCTGTTTGATTCACTTCTACATAGAGACCTCATAAAAAATTGAAAGGCTTCAATAATTTTAAATCATTCTACACTGCATATAGAGATTTAAATTTCAGTGCTATTTTTTTATTAGCACTTTAATTTGGAAGGTACTAGGCTTCTACAAGATTTAAAATTATTGGAGCATTTCAAATTTTTATAAGCTTTCCAGTAAAGATGTGACTATGGTTCTGGGCTTATAAAGTGTAGCACAATTTAAATTTAATCTAAATTATTTAAGTGCTTCAGACTTCAGGGAGATTTTCAATCTCTCAAACTGGGATCCATGTTCAGAGACTAGAGAAATCTTATAATGTAAAGTGCTTTCATCATTTTAAAGACCTGCAGGCAGCATTCTGAACAGGCCTTTTTTATTGTCAGTTTGTTAATTTAAATTATTTGTTTTCATCTGCAGTATAAGGAAAGGAGAAAAGGTGTAATAAGAACATAAAGGGAAGTCTGTTTCCTCTGGAAAGTTTAGGATAACAATGACCATTCCTGCTTAGATAGATGGTGAGGTAATGTGAAGAACACCATTTTTTAATGCATATTTTGAAACTTGCTTTAAGACATTATACATTCTATAGTCTCACCTATGGCCATCAATATTAGGCATATTGATTATCTTAAAATATCAAAGACATATAACTTCCATTTTCACTCTTTTGAAGACACAGTTTCACCTGGAGAGGAACCAAAATTAATTTAATTGTATTTTGTTTAGCTGTTGTCTAATGTAAAGACTTTAACTTCCTGTAAAATCAGGCCAATGCTATTTCTGTAGCCATCTTTGCCCTACAGTCAACAAAATATTATGGCATTGGAAACATATGGATGTCTGTTTCATACAATCTTTTGAAGCAAAATTTCAAAGACCATTGTTGTGTGCCGGTAGAAGAATTCTGCTAGCATCATCAGTTATTTTGGAATGTAATGCCTCCATCCATGTAACATGTGAACATAACTAATTCTTCTTGTCTTTTCCATCACTATGACAGTTATTTTCTACTACTGGAACGTCATTTGCAATTCAGATTGCTTAGTTGAAGAAATCTCATTTTTTATGGCACTATAAAACTTCTAAAAGCACAGAGCCATTGTAGAGTGTTCTGTTAGCAAAGAGGGGAGCAGAGCTTGGCAAGGTGTGGGCATGTCTCAGTTGTTATTCTGTACCACTCAAATCATCATTGGGAGGTGTGATTTCAGGATGAAAATGAATACACTCCTCTCTCTCTCTCCAGCAGAGGGAGGGTCAGGGCCAGCCACTGTGGACCCTGATTCCTCTGCCATACTGCCAATCCCCTTCCCTTTTTCTCTGGAATGCAGCTTTGGGATGTGGTGCTGAAATGATAGCATCAAAAATGTGAATCAACAGTAGTGCTAACCTGACAGTGCTGGCGTGGCGGCTGCCACAGGGAAAGGACCAACAAGGGCAATATCAGCCCAGCCAATCCCACCAAGCCAAGCTGAAACAAGTCAAAATAAGGCAGCAGAACAGTGGGAAAGTGGCAGTGACCTGTGGGAACAACCTTCAGAGCAACGGAGCAGCAGAAGTGGCAGCGCAGGCACCTGTGCGGAACTGAGCCACAGTGGAGCAGCAGTGCAACCCGACTCAGGCTACCCAGCTTTCAGGGGGTTTCTTTTTTGCTGTTTGTCATTTTTTTGAGCTTCAGGGGATGGGGTGGGGGGTGAGAAACACTAACTGCAGGAGCCCCCCAGCCATCTTGCCTTTGTTCCCAGTGGCTATTTGGTATAGTGCATGGGAACGGTTGCCATATTGCCTTTGTCTGGGGAAGTCACATGGACATGACCTATGGGGAGTGTCTACCATCTTTTTCTCCTCACTGGTTGTGAACACCTTTTCGTGGGTTAAAAACCTCCTCTTTTTGTATTTTTTTGCTATTAATATTGCTGTTATAATGTCTATCTTATTCCATAGCTTTGCACTTCTAGTAAATTGAAGAGTGGAAGGAGGAGTGGCTTGAATTCAACTTCCAGCTAGTGTTAAAACCAGCACATAAAGTTAACACTGAAAGGTGTTAGAACAATTTTGCAGAAATGAGCTTTTGGATTCAGTTTGAGCAAAAGTTACATGAAATCTTTTGTGCATATGTTAATCAAGATGCATCAAGAGGTGCCAGGGAGTAGTCAATTGCGATAGTAAAGCAGGCACTAGACACTCTCGAACTAGATCAAGCAGATGGCAAAATGCTGTCTTTGATCCCCTGGTTTCATGGGTCAGATCCAACCAACTGGTGGACAGTCACATAATTTGTGTCACCCTAATCCAGAAAGAGATTTAAGGATATATGTATTGGTTTGAAAATAAACCAGTGGGAGGTCACAAGTCAGGACTAAAATTTAATAGGAAAAAATTAAAAATAAGTGAAATAATACAAGGAAAAAACACTGACAAAGTCAGATACAACCTGACACCCTGTTAGGGTGGTGGTAGCAGCCCAGATGAAGTAGCTCAGTTGAAGCAGTGATCCTGTGGAAGGTGTGGTCGCCAGCTGAAGGCCCAGTAGTAGCTCTTGCCCTCTGGGAACCCAGCAGACAGGGCTAACTGAGGCAGTTCCAAGGCCAGATTATATCCAGGTGGGAATGCTTGGCTCCTCTCTCCTGGGCGGAGTATCTCACAATAGGATGAGATAAGTCCATGAGTCATGCAGTGGTTTCTTGCTGGCCCATTGTCTGTTATCAGGGGTGGGAGATAACAGCTAATGGCCCACAGCTGGTGGTAATAGAATACATCTGTATTGTAACCTAGGACAATACATTATTTGAGTCACTAAAGGGTTGGAAGATCTAAGATGAGTCTTTGAGGTGAAATAATTGATAAAGCCACTTCTGTCCATTTCATAAAAGAGTGGTGGTCTTCTCTTTGGATAGTAGAATTTTACTGTACAATCCCAGGTAAAGCCCATTTACCACCCACCTGGCTCAGATGTATGTAGGACACACAGAAGATATCTACGCTAAAAAAGCTGTTGACCATGTAGAGTGGAAATTGATAATTACTAACAGGCATTTGAATCCCAATCCTTCTCTGTTAATGATACAAAGGGAAAAAGAAAGAAACAAAATATATTGACTTATGAAGGTGTGTGGTTGGCTCTCATTTTTGCAAACTTGAAGACCAGATTCACTGATTTACTGTAAGTACTTTGGTTGCTTTTCTGTACAAAGTCATGAATTTGGTTTAATGGCAAATGTTAAACTGAGTTTACAGCTGTGTTCTGTTCTTAGAGTAGTATAAATACAAAGAGATACTACTAAATGTCACCCAAAGAATCAAGGCCACATTCTCAGCTGACTTAATTTTTTCTAGTTACTCCAGTGTATACCATTGTCAAAATGTATAAGAATCTGCATTAAGCCATTTTTGCTTAAATGAAGACAAGATGAAAAACTGCAATAATTATTCAGTTCTAATTGTTGTATGAAATACGCAATAAAAATACTAACCAAATAACAAATCATCCCAATGAATCTGTATGATAAGGAGCAATCCTTGTCTCAGGGTTCCTGCACTGAGTAGGTCTGATGGATCATTAATAATTTTATAGAACTGTAGAGTAATACAATATCCCAAGCTGGATATCTGTAGCCAAAATTAACTAAAGGGGTTTTATTTAGGACTGAGAATATATCGGTGGGGAAGGTCTACCATTCTTGTATAATATTGAAAGAATGACAAAAGTTTAAAAATAGAAGTTTGAAATAAAATGTGGAGAAGATGAAACAGAAGCCGAGAATAAACTTTATGGTAATATATCCATGCTCACAAAACCAAATGAAGTTTATGCTACATGTTCACCTTAGAGATGGAATAAAGATATTTTCAGGATTCTAAAATTATCATTGAAGTCATGATAAGCTGAAAAAAAACTCCAAAAAATAAATAAAAACCACAAACCAAATCTGTGTTCCCAGGCATGTTTTCTATTCACAGAAAGGAAATAAGGAATATGAGGTAACAGAAAATCTTGTTCCATCATCCCATCAATGCTATTGCCAAAGGGTGCTCTTTGATGTAATGTTTTTTCTTACTAATAGAAACTTTTTTACATTTTCCATCTTTGGCTTTTTTTTGTTAGCCAGAGGAAAAAGTTTCCAACCATCATAGCTGTGCTAGAAATTGATAAAATATTGCATATTACCTATGCATACATGTAAAAAAATGAGTGTTTGTATATGCATAAAATATTCCCAATTCATACATTTACTAATAAATGTTGTCTGTTAGAGTTTGAAGGATTGCTAGATATTTTTAGTCAAATTTCCAAATTCTTTTATTTTTCTTCCTTGATTTCTATTCATAATCACAGTTTTTGTTTTATTTGCCCCTGTAGGGTTTGGTG
>VWZQ01005981.1:149451-162515 GCA_013397015.1 Myiagra hebetior
TTTTTTTTTTTTTTTGGTTTTGGGGTTTTTTGGTACAAATCTCAATTTGATTGTAATTTTAAGGAAAAATTCCACTTTGACTAAAGACGAATTGTAATCAGCAAATTAATTCCATTTATAAAGCTTCCATTGACCAGATTTTTCCCATATTATTATCTAGCAGATTAATTGTTTGGTGATTGATTGGTTCTCACTTTTAGATTAAATGGGTACTTCAGAAGAATCTGGGGATTTTTAGGGAGAAAAACAACAACAGGAAGAAAAGACCTATTTCTATAAGAAATATAGAGAAGTATTTGCTTGATTTTTCACAAACGCAGAAATCAGCACCCATTTTCACTTTGGTTTTTTTTTGTTTTTTTGTTTTTTGGGTTTTTTTTTACTTAAAAAAAAACCCCAAGCCCTAAAACATTTTACTACTGCAAGGAAAGAAAATAATGGGGAAATATTTCTAAGACATTTTCATTATACAGCTTTGTATTGCTATGTAAAATGCTCTTCCTTAAGTCTAATTAACTATTACTTAATCAAGCAAAATGGTAAATGCAATCAAGGTTCATTGTAGTAACCAAAAATTTCAATCAATAAACGAAGGGTGGTAAGTACAGCACCTATAAAATCTTGTAATACACACTGTGAAAGTGCTTGTGTATTGTTAGAGAGCCACTCATCTCCACAGTTTAAATTCTTTATATGCATAAATTAATATTTGCTGATAAATTTGTTCCTTTATTCCCCTGGACTTCCAGTAATATTGTGAAACCTAGAATGCCATAAAGTGACAGCAAATTCTTTAAGAGGTAAAGTTCTGCTGTATAGACTGTGGCAAAATCTCAATTTTTCCTCATAGGTCTTCTTGCACAAACTATTAACCAAGCAATTTATGTTTTGATTTTCTTTTATTTGCATTGCCTTTTCACACATGAGATATTTTGTTCTTGCACTGCTAAATTTTTCCCCTATAGCACTCTTTAATTTTTAATAATAAATGTTTTCAGTTTATTACAATTTGAAAAATCTGCTTTTCTGTCCTTTATACTGTGATTTAAATTTCTAATGCCATATCTGCTCTACTACTGGCCCTCTGTATAATACTATGAGTACAGCCACAATCCTAGTTGGTTATTTAACATGAGCTTAAAATTACTATAAGTTCCTGGGCTGGTTCTATCTTAGACAGTCTACCCAGCTGTTTCTCTCCCTGCAATCTGCTTGACTAGGTGGGACATCTTCAGCAGGTAACTATTAAACTGTAGTCTGTGTGGTCTTCAGTAAAGAAATAATCCCTCTACAAAAGCAGTTACACTATTCTGTTGTATCATGGTTACTATGACTCGTAGTCCCAGTGTGCCAAACTTAGAAGTTACTCCTTCCAAACATCCTGTATCCCCAAATTCATTTGCCTGATGTGGCATCTGATACATCAAGAATTATAAAAAGTAGCATTCTCTTTTTCTATAAAAAGCAATAGTTTGCTGGAATATTGTGTTGTCTCAACTAAAGAGTATGAAGAGCATTCCTGAGCACAGTAACTCTATTGATTATGTACACATATTGCTAAATGTCTTAAATTGTTTTAATTATTTATTATCATGGTTTTGTTTTTCAGTCTCCAGCCATTTCCCAAACAATTTATATTAAGTTATTGAGAGTTAGCATGGGTCACGGACCACTCCCAATACACAAATTAGAGAAGTCCATACTTTCTCTGGAGTGTATAAAAATTTAATGGTATGGGTACTAGCTGTTTGGAGTTAGCTGATGTGACTCAGAGAAAAGGCCCTTGTGCTTTTAATACATTCATTTAATTATCTGAGATGTGGTTTTTAATTTATGTGTTACAGAGAATTATGCATAAACCTTCTCTACAAAAGTGAAGGTTTTAATTTTGCTGGGAAAACTATTTTTAGTCCAGATTATTGCTCAACAATTTGTCCAACCATTACTTTCACCCTTCATAAATGGTATGTTTACTACTTTCCAGGGGAGAAAAGGATTTACTAACACCCAAAAGACATCAATGTTTCTGATATGCCTTATCAGGTACCTGTTCTCTGAGAGAAGCTAGTACTTTGATTATCTGGCAAATTCATGGATTACAGAAAATCCCTTGGAGGAAGTTGTGTGCATGACTGTAGCCTCAGGAGAGAGGAAGGGCATAAGAATAAACCTGTCCTCTGACCAGCATCTACTTCACAGAAGGCAAGCCTGAGGACAGTCCTTTTTTTGAGACTGCATCCTAGGTGAAAGAGCAATCCCAAAATAAGACACACTCTATCTAGTCAACTTTTCAGCTGAAGTGAATAGAAAAAGGATCTTGGATCAGAACTAAAATAAAGACAGTCAGGCACATTCAATTTTCCCCTCACATACACCCCCTATAGTTTTGTCTTTGAGTGTAATCACCCTATTAAGATTTGAAAAGCAGTACATGTTAGGAAGTCTTCATGCATGTTGTGCTGTTGGTCCAATGCCAAAAATGGTTACAAAACTCAGGGTCATAAGCAGGAGTACTGCTCATTTCTGTATGGCTTAGAATCCTTAGTTCAGATTCATTATATTAGAGAGGCTGAGAAGTGCTATAATGCTAAACTTACAGATTTTACCTCATCAGTGCAAAGCATTATTCTGGAAAAGATGTATGCAATGAAGCGTTGTTAGTGTTTTTGTTGTTGCCATTATTCATACTGATACGAATATTGTTAATAATAGTATCAATATCAGTATTCTTTTGGCCTCTAAAACTCAAATATTTAAATGAGTATAAATTCTGTAATTCTAGGTTTACTGTTTCTCTTGGCTGCCTCCTGGACCGTTAGACCAAATTGTTAGAAGCATTTGTATGGATGAACTTTGGATACGCTACTCTGATGAAATATTTGGCATTAGTACCTAAGGGTTCTGCTACACAGGTACATGGGAAGGACACAGAATATGAAGAGGAGATAAGTAGGAAAAGGAACAGTGGAACCATGGATGCTGAAAACTTCATCAACTCATGCAGATCAGCTACAGAAGTTTCTCACTGACTAGTTCCAGTGATTTAGTGTAAAAAGTCCTGGGAAGCTTCTCTCACGCTCATTGTCCTGGGAACCTGCCCAGAAATTTGCCTGGCTCCTCAATTGTTGTGAATTTGAGAGTAATTTTCTTCCTTAAAATTGAGTACTCATGTACCATTGTGCTAAGTAAACTCATTAATTATTTCTCCAGATTCTACTAGTTCATTGTTCCACATTTCACTATCTTTCTCAATTTTTCAATCAATTCCTCTCTATTTGCAAGTAGGTCAAGGATGGCTTCTCCTTTAGTTGGTACATGGTTGGCTGTCTTCAGTTACTAGGAGATAATTCCTCTGTAAATGGTGTTTTGTGATTCTGAGTACCTTGAGATTCTGTCCAGGAAATTTTCATTCCTGCAAGTCTCTAGTCATATACCATCTGTCATTTCTTCTTTGTTTTCAATTCCTTGCAACTTTACCTAAGAATGGAATCATTCGTTAATGAGGATTTGAGGAGTTCTCTCACATGTAGGCCTGCAGTTTTTAAGTGGCTTAAAGGAATTATGCACTTAATTTTGCTTGGATTTGTTTTGGGTTATTTTTTTGGTTTCTTTTTCTTTTAGTATGTAGTAATTAGATCTACCCAATAATGCTGGGCTATTGAAAATCCTAATAAGAATTCTGATTCCAGCTAACTTTATGTACACAGTTGTCTCTATATATTGGAATTCTAGTTGTGAGAATCATCTTTCATAGGCATGCTTTCAGTGAAGCACATTATGTTATTGTAATACCATAATTTAATACAATTTCTATGTCTTCCTGTTATCTTCTCTGTTCTGTTTTTGCAATTATCAAAGAATGTAGTTTGTTGTTTACTCATTTTCCCCAGATTCTTTTTCACGATGTATTCTGTATAAAATTCAATGTTTTATTAGCAACAGTTCGGATTCTCAGTATGTACCAGATGGAGTTAAAAGGAAACTATTTTTCCCTCTTCTAAGTGCTAACAGTAGTTTAACACTTTTTTGAAGAAATGTACCAATTCTGAACTTAGGTTAACTAGTCATATGTCAAAATATGGTAAGTCTCAGCTCAGACTACTGCAACATGCAAGACTTGCAGCTGTTATCATTAATAATACAGAGCATGGAGACAATTGTAATAACTGTTGAAATCCTCAGTATCATAGAAATTATGATCAGCAAATCTTTGACATGATTATTTAATCAGTCTGTAGTTTGTGAATACTAATAAGATGTACTTTTGACACAAGCATCATATCTGAACTAAAAAACCATTACCAAAATTATAATATAAATAAAATGTGGAATGAAAGGCTAATAACAAGTGTGCCAGATGTTATACTCCGAATGCTTAGAATATTTATGGACTGTTCCAGTCAAGTGGTGGATGCTCTGGACACATGAAACATTTGAGAAATGCAACATTGAAATATACTGAATAATACAGTGTGATACATATGTTTTGTAGGGGATGGTAGTTACTGCATTCCTGACTAAGCACTGGAAAGAAAATTGGGATTTCAGTCATGTGGAAAAGGGGACTTGGTGCAAATTCTACTGCTGGTTAAATAGCATTCATATTTTCACTGATGACTGGAAAATACCACTAATTTCATCTGATTCAAAAACAGAGAAAGACAGGAAGAAAACAATCAACAAAGACAGCCAAACACTTTTAAGCACCTATTAACTGAATTATGGAATTAATCTGCCAGCATTTTACATGTAAATCA
This sequence comes from Myiagra hebetior, assembly GCA_013397015.1. Taxonomy (NCBI): domain Eukaryota; kingdom Metazoa; phylum Chordata; class Aves; order Passeriformes; family Monarchidae; genus Myiagra; species Myiagra hebetior. The sequence continues at coordinate 154,209 of VWZQ01005981.1, forward strand.
TATTCTTAAATATATGCAAGACCTATTTATTGCTTTAGTGTATACTTCTTTTTGCTTTTGGTTTGTCCCAAACAATGGCTGTGTTATTTGGGAAGTTGTCTGGTCATGGATTAACTCTGAGGAGACAATATATCTGTGTGTTATAACAAATAATAGGTTATAGGAAGTGAGAAGTGCAGCTGTAAGAGAACTAAATTTTTGTGCCTAGATGAAAAGCACTCATTTCATCAAGAAAAATCATGACCAATCCCTGAGATCAACAACTATAGGTACTCCAGTGAGATCATGAAGAAATAAGAAGGACAGGTAACTTTGATATTTATAAACACTTCATTATTTTTCCTCAAATCCTGGAACTCATTAATCTAAACTGTACACTACTGGCTACTTTTAAGTGTTGCACTGCTGCCTGTTGAACTTCATGAAATTCCCATCAGCCCATTTCTTCAGCCTGTTGGGATCCTTCTGGATGGTTGCATGACCATCAATGACTCCTCCCAGTTTGGCATCATTAGCAAAGTTGTTGAGGGGGAACTCTGCCCCCTCATCCAGATCATTAAGGATGTTAAGCAGGACTGGACCAAGTACTGACCCCTGGGGCACACAGCTAGTCCCTGGTCTCCAACTTGCCTCTGTGCCACTGATCATGACCCTCTGGGTCTGTCCATTCATCCAGTTTTCAGTGCACCTCACTGTCTACTTATACAGCCCATACTTCATCACCTTGTCTATAAGTATCTTAAAGGAGACAGATCTTGCTGAAATTGGAGTAGATAATAACTCCTGCTCCACCCTCACCTGCCAGGACAGTCATTTCACTGCAGAAGCTCATTAAGTTCGTCAAATGTGTGTTCTCCTTGGTGAAGCCTTGCTGACTATTCCTGGTGACTGTCTCCATTACACACCTGAAAATGGGGTTTAGATTTAATTTAGCTCCTTAAAGGCCTTCAGAGAGACTGAGGTGAGGCCGACCACTCTGTAGCTCCTGAGGCCTCCTTCTTGCCCTGTCTGAAAATGAAAATAACATTTACTTTCCTTTCAATGTCATCAGCAAGCTCTCTCAGCAATTGTGGGTGTATCCCCCTCATAGATGACAGATTTATGTACGTCTGGTTTGCTTAAATATTTTCTGACATGATTCTTTTCCAACTGTCCATCTTTTCTCCAGTTTATTCCCCTTGCTTCTGCTACCTGGGATTCCCAAAGGCCGGGTTTTATGGTAGATGCTAGACTTTTTAGGCAAAAAAGGCATTCAGCACTCCTGCATTTTCTGTGTCTTGTGAACCAGTTCTCTTCTGTCATTAAACAGTGGTTAGCCTTGTGGGATTTTATCCTCTCTGTTTTTGTATAAGTAGATTGAGGAGGAATGGAAACTTCAGGAGTGTTTTTCAGCCAAAAAATCTCATGCTAGAACACATAAAACTAAGGAGGCAGTCACCAAATAGATGTAGGTTTCCAAAGTGACCTTTGTTAGCCAGTGAAATACAAAAGACAGCTTCTAGTCTATTAAAGAATTTTCAGGGAAAAAAACATGGAAAATTATTTTAATTAAGAAGAATGGCCAAATGATATCATCGTGTCCGTTGTAAAAGTTAGATAGAATGAATTTGGGGTCAAAGATTAAATTTTTTCTGGATCCTGTAGTGAATTTGGTGTGGGATGAGTGATGTCTGGAAGAAATAATATCCTCCACTATCAGGGAGTTCTAGAGTGCTCTCAGAATGTGAAAACTAGCTGAGATTTCCCTAGGAATTATGCTCCAGAGGGAAGTTCCAATAGGTAAGTCTCTGAAAAAGACAAACAAACACCACTGTATCTAGAAAACAAGGCTTTCAGTCATAAAATAATAGTTTGGAGCAAATGCTTAAACTCCAAGAGTTCCAGTGGGGTGTATCACAGTCATTAAAAGAACACTGAGGGAAACTAATCTCAGAGCTGGTCATTAGCTAAAAGTCCTGAGAAGTAGACTGCAGTTTCCCAAAGTCATTGAGGAAACTAAGTCTCATTCAACATAGAAAAAAGTAATCCAAAATCCTTTGTGAATCCAAATGCCTTTGTGAATCTTGGCCTGAGGCAAAATTGGTTTAAACTATCTCTTTTATTCAGGCTGTGAAAGGTTTTGAAATGGACTTATATTACTCTGGAGACAGGTGCCAACCATCCGTTTATAAGGTATCCTAATATGATGCTTTTTCAGGCCGATTTCTCACAAATGTTTCACTATGCATGAAACTATAAAATGTTATTTCAGACCAAGAGAAGTAAAGATGTTCTAGAAGGGGTGATGGGCTTGGGGGTTCAGACATGCACCTGAGAGGTGAAATACCTAGTTCAAAGACCTAAAAAAGACCCAAAAAGCTTCAACGTTTTCTAAATACAAGACGGAATATGTTTTACATAAAAGGTTAAATTGAAAAGGCATTGTGAGATTTTGTTTTGGATAGTTTTCTTTAAAGAAAATGTCTTACAGACCCAGGTCATATCAGGAAGAAATAAGAACCAAACTTCTAGTGCATCTTTAGATAAACTCAATAAATTTCATAGATACGTAACTCTAAAAAATGGGGGTGGAAATGGAACTTTAATATCTTCATTTAAGCCAATATAATAGTTTTTAAACTTACAAAATATTTGGAATAATTACAGCTGTATTCTGCAGTAAATAAGTAGTTGGTCAAAATGCAACGTTTTAGCTCTTTTTCATCCACTGAAATGACATAGCTAGTGAAGTAACAGTACTGATTTTTCTAAGCCAAGGTAGATACTGCCTGTCTGTTAAGGTTCGCAATTAAGATTTTATTTGATAAAAAGTTGATGACTTTGAGGTCCATTAGGATTTCTTTTGAATTGCCAAATAATTTGGTGCAGATCATTCCAGAGCCAGCAGATGATACAATACAGTTTTGTCATTATTAGTCTGAGCTATACTTGAAACAGTGACCTAGAGGTAAGAAGTATCCATATTGTATTTCCAAACTCCTCAATGAAACAGCTCTCACAGGGCTGATACTTAGCAATAAAAACTGTTACACTGATCAGAAAAACTATAGGTGATTTTTTTTTTTTGTCTCTCTTAGGTAGATTTGTTGCCACCAGCTTTCATATTCATGTCTTATAGGCCTTTGGGTAATAGGGTTTGGATTGGAAAGTCATGTCCAGAAAAAATAACAAGTTTCTGGGGATTTTTTTTTTTTTAACATAATATTAAGGGGCTTTTAGTGACAATAACAGATTTTAAGGCATAACACCAAAGCTAAAAATTCTTTATGTCCACAATTATGAAGTAATTGGGAGCAAAGTTGTATAACAGTTGCATTCTAATATGCTGCAAGGTTTGAGACTTGTATAAGGCAAACCTCAATATATTTTCCTTCCATAACAATTTACTCTAGAGGTCATTCTTCTATACCATTAACATGCCTTTTTAAATCTAAAAGTGGGCAAAGCAGCTGTAAACAGCTGAAAACTGACTCTTAGTCAGATGGTTACCGTGTTTGTTATTCAAGTTACAGGATTCATAAATGGATTTTGCTCTGTGAAGAGATGATGTGAAGGGTACCTGTATTGCCTGCTGTGAGAGTGTTCATTTAGACTACATATGGATGAATACTAAGAGAAACAAAGAATGAAGTCCATGTGCCTGACCTGCTTGAATTTTGAGGAATGGGCACAACTACATCAATGTGACTATCCAGCCTATGCTTACATTAATACTTTGTGTACCATAAATGCTTATGATGTAGAATAGTTGAGTGAATACTCTATTTCTCAACACTGCATAGGGGCACCCACGCGATGGACAGGTGCCCTGGCCTTATATGTTAATTCAAACTCCATACAGGTTTACTACTGAAGATTTAATCCAAACTGCACATGGGACAGAAGTTCTTCAACAAAGGACTAGGTTGCCATGTGACAGAGCAGAATGCAAGTGTAAACTAACTCAGAGATGTTGTATACATTGGGGCGCTGAGAACTGAGAACTTGAATATTCCTATGCTGAGCAATATACAGCAGTGTACACACTAGACCTGGTTCTTTTGCTAACTTTACTACTTGTATAACAAATGTACTATGACTTTTGATATTAATTTTATTTTGTTTATTTCCTGTAGTTCTTTACATATCTTGGTGGATATGTATTAATAACCCCTACACATATACATTTTAATAAATAATATTAATATCTTGTCTGGCATTTGTGGGTTTTTTCCTATGTATGTCTGACGAAATAGGTGTCTTGAGGGCATCCTTTAAAATAAACTATAGAAAAAACAGGTTTTTAAGACTGGAGGCAAAGGAAGTCCAAATATTTCAGCTATCTTAAAGGTGATCATTAAAGGAAGTTAACAGCCATTTTAAGTTGGCATCTAGATGTTTTCATTTACATTACACAAATATCATGGGCACTTAAAAGTAGAAAGTTGTACTGTAAGGTCTCCTGCAGTTTCTATTAGTCTAGGGTATTTTTATTAAAAGTGTGAGAAGATATTGAAACAGGCAATTTAGCATTTTAGGTAAAAAATTATAACACAGAAATTAAGGATGCAATTGCCTAAATATCATTTTGGTACTATTTGATAGGGTGTTTGAGATATTTACCTGGGGTAAGCAGGTATGAGACAATATTTATAGAAATTCATGCCTGCCTTTCTGCTTTTAGAGAGACTGCTAGAGAACAGGTGACAATCCTAGATCATCTGTGAAATGGTTCTAAATTTAAGTGACTTAATAGACCACAAATAAACATTAGTAATCTGCATGTGATTTCACCCAGTAAGGTTTAATCTTTCTTTTAAATGTAATATAAATATTCAGAAATTGAATCCCCTTTCTAGTTTAATTGAATAGTTTGTTTATGTTTGAGTAACATTTTCTTGCTACTAAGCAAATACTCTGAAATTGGGATTTTTCCTTATTTTTGTCATTAACCAGTTTGACTATTTCTAATTATGTTTTCCTTACTGTATGTGTATGTCATTTTGCAAACAAACACAAAGAAACCCCATGCAGTTTTGCATTCAGCTCACAGAGGTATAATCTGTTCCCTTTGCTGGAGGAAATCCTCAGTGATGTGTTGCCAATATTTTAACAAGAGACTCTAACAAATCATTCTCCCCTTAAGCCTGTGTTAAATCCGTGCATCAGGAGTATGTGTACTCCAGAGAGGAATGACAACACAGTAATTTGTTTCCAATTTAATGTGAAAATGCATTGTCATAAACATAACCAAGAAAGATAGGATCTTATTTGGCTAACAGACTGGTATGAATCACCTGGAAATATCTAGACTATGTCCCTTAGTAAAAACATACTGATGAAAAACCTGTGTACAGACAGATTTGCAAGGAGAGCCCTGTGCTTTGAAACAACATGTGAGCAATACTGTTTGTCATTATCTGTTTAGGTGTAGCACATGGTAAAGTGTTTGTTTTCCTCAAATGGTATCTTTCATTCAATAAACTCCTAAGAGTTCCCAAATTAAAAATGTTGCAGATATGGTACACACATACACACGCACACACACGCACGCACACACACAGACACAGAAAGCCTGACTACAAAATTTTGTATATTCTGAAAAAAGTTTCCTCCTTCTCAAATTGCATTATGACACCCTTATAATACTATTTGTATGTGTGTGTGTGTTTGTATTTCCCAGGGCAATTACAAGGGCTTAGGAAAGCGCTATTGTATGAGGATTATCCATAAGAGTTTTCAGAGAATGGGACTAACAGTGCTATATTCCTAAGTCTCTTCCCACAAATAAGTGTTATAAGAAGAATGCAAACACTCTGCGTAGGTCTTCTTCTGACAGTGGCTGAGAAACTCTTATGAGAACCATAAAATTTAGGCTACCATAAATTTGAGGAAAGAAATCTGTTGTTCTGTGCTATTAGAACTGTTTTGCATTACATGGATAAATGAATTATTTATCGGATGAAAAAAAAGGGGTGCAACAGAAGCAACTGTGACACATCCTGTTCTCCTGTGCTCTAGCAGCAGCAATGTGTGATTTAAAAGGGTGGCAGAGGCCTAAATTTTCTCTAAGGCCGTGAAGCATACATCTCCTCAATAGCTGTTTTAAACTAGTATTTTCATTAAATACTATATTAATTTTGCTTAATTTTGAATAGAAAAGATATTTAATAAAACTATCCATACCCTAACTATGAATAGTCCCCAACATTTTAACTTAAAATATCCTTACTCTTTCTCATCAATAGGTACATAAAAATGTCATAGAAAGAGAATTACTTGTAAGTTTAGCCTGGAGAAAAGGCAGCTCGGGAGAGACTTTATCACTCTCTACCCCTACCTGAAAGGAGGTTGTAGTGATTTGGAGGTCAGTCTCTTCTCCCAGACGACAAGTGATAGGACCTGACAAAATATCCTGAAATTGTGCCAGGCAAGATTTAGATTGGATATTAGGAAAAATTTTATCACTGAAAGGTTGGTCATGTGATCTATTGGAATAGACTCCCCAGGAGTCACTATCTCTGAGAGTGTACAAAAATCACACGGATGTGACACCTGGGGATATGTTTTAGAGGTAGACTTACCAGTGCCAGGTTAATGGTTAGACTCAATTTGTGACCATAGTGCAGGTAAGAGACAATCAAATATTAAAAAGGAGAGACAAGTACAGATAGGAAGTTCATTCTCCTGAATGCACAAGAACGGTGATTGGAAAACCAAAAATGATATATGAAGAATTAGGAGCAGACATGAATTCCCCTTGGGAGGGATGCAAACAGCATGAATCTCTTTATCTCTGTTTGTGCTTAATTTACTACTGTTCACACCTCTTGTATTTGTTTCTTATGCTGAATAACGTTAATGTGGTGTCCTTGTTTGGGCCAGGACAGTATTCATTTTTGCAGTATCCAAGAGTGGACATGGTTAGGACCCAGAGGTTATTCTACACCACCTCCCCTCATTTGCTGGGGACAGGGAAGGGGCTTCTTGCTGGATCTGGCTAGTGTGGGGTGGGGGGAGCAGTCATGAATTTTCATGGGTTTTCCAGGAGGGATGAGTAAACACATGTGAATAGTCTGACTTTTTTCTCATATGCTCTGTCATTAGTACTTTGCTGTTACTGTTACTGGTCTTACCTATTTGCTGTTTCCAATAAACTGTTCTTATCTCAACCCATGATCTTTACCTTTGTGCCTCCCGTTCTCCTGCCCGTTCAGTCTCACCTGGAGAGGGAAGAAGTGAGGGTGTAGCATGTGGTTTAGAGTGGTTTAGTGGGAACACTAAATTGGAAAATACCATTCCTAAACAGCAGCAGCTTTATTTGGCACCCAACGTGAGGCACAAAGTGTTGAGTTGATAACAGGTCTGCCCAGAGGAGGCTGGAAAGAAATTTGATCTAAGCACTTTCTGTATTAGGTAATGAGGTCACAATGTTACTTGGTCTGTTCATGTGTGTGTGGCACCTAACTCTGCATGTATTCCTGTATGTGCAGTATGTGCTCCTCATGATGATATTTTTCAGAGCAGGGAGAGGGATCAGAATTGCTTTGTTGCTGTGTCGCGTGATACCGGCTCACGACACAATAACATTAAGGGCAGTGAGGGTCCTTGGGGATGTGTATTCAGTGTTATTCTCCCACCCTTACCTCAGGTTCTACCTTTGAGAGTCCATTAACAATCATACCCTGTCTGTGTGGGGAACAGGGAAGGATGATTTTCCTCAGCTTTTCACCCCCTTTTCCTCCTTCAAGCCAGTTAAAACAGCTTTTGAGGATTTTGAATTTCCCTTGGATGTTAAGGAAAGCATGTGCTTGTTGCTAGGTCTGCCAGGTCTCCTCAATGCTGTTCATACCACGTTTAGAGTTACAAAGGAGGATTTTCAGGATGATCTTCCAGAGATATGTGCAAGGGTGGATAGCCATGAGTGGCACGGAAGATGGGAAAAAATGGGCCAGCTTTTGAAGGACTATTCTGGTCCAGTGGTTTGAAAGCTCACCCCTAAACAACTCAGGACCCTGATAATGTAGCAGAATATTTGAAAGAAAAATGCTCTTGCCATTTTAGAGAGGCATGAAATTATGCAGTGAGCTGGGCCTTGGCTACTATTTACCAGACACTGCTCATCACATCACTAGACAGCACCTTCAGGAGGAATTGGGGGAAAGCGACCAATAGGCACTGTGGCCACTGAAACTGAGGCTGAACCAGAGGAAAAACCCATTCTATTTGCAAATGCCCTTAGACAAAAAAAAAAATTAAAGACCTGTCGTGGGTTAGTCAAAACTTGACAGACAGCCCTCTAAGCCAATGCGCTTCTCTAAATTTTAC
>VWZQ01005981.1:163125-215920 GCA_013397015.1 Myiagra hebetior
GGGGGGGAAGCTCTGAAAGTTTGTTCTGTTGTTCTTGACCATCTGGGTGTTAATTAAACTTTTTTCCCTTTCTTTCAAGTTGTGTGCCTGCTTTGCTTTCCTCCTAACAGCTTATCTCACTGCAAGGACATCAGGGGGAGGGCTAGTGCCCACAGTTAACCCTTAAACCACTACAAGACCAAATCAGTTCACTTAGTGAGGGATGAAGAGGAAGTAGGGCCCTCACAACATTATTATTTATTTGCTGTTTCCAGTAAATTGTTCTTATCTCAACCCATGATCTTTACCTATTGAGCCTCTAATTCTCAACTCCATTCCACTGCAGTGGGAGGAGGAGGAGGAGGGAGGAGTGAGAGAGCGGCGTCTAGTTTGGAGTGGTTCAGTGGGAACACTAAATTGGAGAATACCGTTCCTAAACCATGACACATAGTAACCTGATAGAATAGATCCACGCATTCTGGGTATCCTTACGGGACAGTATGTCAGATATATTTTGGCCCCCTGAACTAAGTGAATATTTTGACATGGAAGTCAGTGAATTCAGCATTTCATTGGTCTCCTGTCTTCTATGAGATGCATAACATTAGCCATTCCGACGCTATATTACAAAACCACCCTGTTATTTAAGATCTGTCCTTTAACATTCATTCCTTCCTGCCAACAGACTACTGTGTGCGGTGGTGCATACTCATTTTCACTTAATGATCAGGAAATTGATTAGAATGCAAAGAAGGATAACAAAGCTGATTAAAAGCTTCCCAACACTCACTTGCAGAAAAAAATATGTCTAGCTTGGTTGAGATATAAAGGAAAGGTGATCTGATAATGTGAAGAAATATCTGATGCTGTCAGCATTTCAAATGAAAATATAACAGACTGTAACAGGAAAAATTGGAAGGAATGGTATGAGAATACCCACATGAAAACAGTGTTTTGAACTTGACAGAATAAAATTCAGGCAGTGGATCAGATCAACAACAGACTGAAAATGATGGAAAACCTCAAATATTATGCCTCATTTCATCTTTTCATAATACTTTTCAAAGAAATAACAAGATGGCATTGTTTAGAGTGGGGAGCTCAGAGTGGCGGATTCTAATTTGAGCGTGGTTACTGACTCATAAGTGAAGGGATTATTTCCTTCTAGGCAAGAATTCCTAAGTATAATAAAAGCCAACTTACTTTTAGGAATGCAGGGAAGAGAAAATGGATTTAAAATATGAAGTAAATTTATAAAAATGAAAATGGCATGTGTATCAGTATTTTCTGACTGTTGCCTAAAGCAGTAATTTGATTTCTTAAAGGCATCACAGAATACAGATATTGCAGCAGAACACTGAGGGTAAAAGAAAAGTTTTTGAGTTTTACTCTGGAGCAGATTGGAGTTTCAATGTCACTTGAAAATTAGAATACATATAAGGTATTTTTAAGCATCTAGTTTTCTCAAAGCAATATATCTATATATACACATATACCTGTAGATAAGGTAAGAAATGCAAAATCAAGAGATTAGTCAAATTATTCATAAAACCTTCAAAGCTCTATGAATATGACAGGCCTTTAAAATTGATATAAACATTAACTAATAATTGCAAGTAATAAAATAGGGCTGCCATTTTTCCATTCACAGGAAAGAAAATTATTTTTAAAAACTGTATGGCTCATTATGTCTCAGATTATTTGCTATTGTGACTGCTTTAAAGAGTTTTAAAAGATTAATTACTATTAACAAATTTAGCTTCTGTAAGTCTCTAAATAATTGGCTGCCTTAATTCAGATAACCATTTCAGAGGACAGGACACAATTTTTCTAGTTGTCACCAGGAATCAGCTTCGCTAGGTCTGGGTGTTTGCATCCTTGTGACAGTGTCCCATATGATCTAGCATCAGTGAAACAGAAGCAGCATTAATTAAACAAAAAAGCATTAATTAAACAGAAAAAAAGAACAGATTTAAGAGAGGGAACATGGCTAGCAGTAGGTGAATCTGACTCCTTAAGCAGACCATCAAGTATAGTAGTGTGTGCTTGCAGACCAGAAAGCCAATGGTGTCCTGAGCTGCATCAAAAGCAGCGTGGCCAGCAGGTCAAGGGAGGGGATTTTGCCCCTCTACTCTGCTCTAGTGAGACCACATGGGGAGAGCTGTGCCCAGCTCTGATGGCCTCAGGAAGGGCATTGATCTGTTGGAGCAAGTCCAGAGGAGGGCCTTGAAGGTGATTAGAATGATGGAACTGCTCATCCATAAGGAAAGGATGAGGGAATTGGGACTGTTGATCATGGAGAAGTCTCTGGGGTAACCTAATTGTAGCCTTCAAGAACCAGAAGGGAGCCTACAGGAAAGATGGAGAGAAACCTTTTGCACAGCTCTATAGTGACGGGACAAAGAGGAATGTCTTTAAATGGAAGGAGACTAGGTTTAAAGTAGATTAAAGGAAGAAATTCTTTACCTTGAGAGGGGTGAGGCACTGGAACACATTGCTCAGAGAAGTTGTGGATGCTCCATCTCAGGAAATGTTCAAGGCAAGGTTGGATGAGACTTTGAGCAACCTGGTCTAGTGGAAGGTTTCCTTTCTCACAGCATAGAGGTTGGAACTAGATGTTCTTCAAGGCTCATTACAGATCAGACCATTCTATGATTCTATTGGCAAATGTAGTGCAAGGGAACTTGTAGCATCAGCAGCTATTTGCTCCTTCACTTCTGAATGAATTGAGAATTAACACATGTATTTCTAGAAACTACAAAAAACTGTATTCATTTAAACAAGACCTCATTTATGAAATGATAAATGTAAACAATCATATATTTAAGCTGGAATATGATGAAAAATTTATTGACTGTCCTGATGATAAAACCAGGAAAAAGAATTGAAGATATTTAAAATCAGAATCATTATAAGGTTTATAGTAGCTGAGTTATAAATACTTCATGACAGGGAAATGGATTTTTAAAAGCAAATTGCATAGGATTTCTTCCAGAAGTATTTTTTGTGAACATCTTCTGAACACATTTCTGTAAAGCCTATCAGAAAATTTATAAGATCCCAATAGAATGAAAAAAAAAAGTAAAATGAACAGAAAAGTGAAGCATGTTTTTTCATTTTTAGAATGAATAATGAACAGATAAATTTAGTTATCAATTGAGATTACTGAAAGATGAAATAATGATATAGAAGGTTAACTAGGACAACCTGATCATTTTCTTTCTCCTGCTGTGTATTACAGATTACATTTTTTGCATTTCGTGCAATCATTCCAAAGTCAAGATTGCATCAAAGGCAATAATCATGTCTGACTAAAAATGTATCCTATTTAACTTTAATGAAATAATGTTTTTCATTAATTACCCTCACTTTTTGATATTTTTACCTTATGCCCTTAATGAATTTGCCTGGCTTCAGCTTCCATTGATTTTCAGTTAATGGTTCTTTCTTTTCTGTGCTAAAGAGATCTTTATTAATGACTGTTTTACTTCTAAGGAATACATAAACAATAATCAAGTAATTTCTTAGTCTTCTTTTCATAAGTTGAATTGGCTTAATTTTTAGCTATACTTCTCTGAAAAAAAAGATGGTCTTCTTGGTTGTAAAGAGCAAGGTAAACTTGGGTTTTTTTGCCCAGATTTGCTTCATCCAATATGCAGAGTTATACAGTGACCCAAATTTGGAGAACAGTGCTTGACAGCACTTTCAACATAGCCTTCTGTGTTAAGAGTAAGCAGGATGACGCTTTTTATATTTTAAGAACTCTAAAGAGGTGGTTATTAGAAGACTGAGCAATATTTCGGTACTAATAATAATGCCATATGAAAGAAAGTGTAAAACCCCTTTCCATATACCCAAGTTCCTACTTCATACTCATTCCATGTATATTGCCATAGATTAAAACAATTTATAAAAAAAATGTTTTCATTACTGCAATGTAGTTGCAGAGTGCAATGTACATGTCTCACCATTACGATCCTCAATACTTTCTCAGAAATACTTTCTCATATGTCAAGTTATGATGTGTCTAATTATGCAAGAACAGTTCTGTTTCTACAGTATGTTATTTAAAAATATACCAGATAGTGTGGGATCCAGGTCCTCAAGATAACTGTCCCATTCTGATTAGTATTTTCTGACATTTTTTTTGGCTGAAAATGTTAGCACCAGAGATTATTTATTTGGGGTAATGATTAAAATTTTAGTCAGAGTAGATATTTTGTATATACAGGTAACACATAGAATATACTCCATTAATATGATAAAATATATATAATATGGCTTGTATTATATTATACATGAGTATATAATGTTAATCACATTGTCAGTCTTAGAGACAAATATTATTATAAACATTACCACATGATGGTGATTTACATGGATAAACACTTCTGATAACTCACTTATCTATTTGTTAATTTAATGGAGGTGTTATCTTTTTTCTACAGTTGAAGCAGAATATAGTTTATCACTCGTCAATTAAAAGACTAAAGTACCTTCATCATTGACCATTCTAATGTGCATGAAGAATTAAGTAATATTTTTTGGCAAAGTCTATTTTCTGTTTTATCAAACTAACAGGGACTAATTGTATTTTTTAAATTTTTTATCGGTCAAGTCATGTATGTATATTCTGTTAATGCGCCAATACTAGATATCAGACTAACTGTCCTAAAGAAAAGTTATTGTCATCTTTGTTGAAGAATATTTAATGTGCAGTGTTAGTTTCCAAATATCAAAGATTTTGGGTACTACCTATTTTATCAATAATTACAACTTAGAGCTAAAATTTGAGCAAAAAATGAACTGCTATGGTCTTGTCACCTACAGAGCAGTATATGGCACTAAAAGGCATCAAATAAAGGAAGAGACTGTGCTGTCTAATAAAACTTTCCCTATAATTAAAAAAAGGTATATTCCTCCAGATCTGAGCTATAAAAATCTTCTTCTAAGTAATAAATAGGGTAAAATGAAATCCATCATCTCAAAACTTTCCATTATGTATTTTCATGGAAAATTTCAGGAGAGTGTGAAATTATCATTAAATTTCTTCTTTACATATATCCTCTACGATAGACAACTTCACAGACACTTCACAAATTTGACACTACCTCTCATCTTCATTTCCCTTAATGAAGGTGGAGCAGTCACCACATCTGAAAGCTGAAAGAAAAATTATATGATGTGCTAGTTCTTTCACCTGTGAATCCCCATTTCTCTAGAAGAGCTTTCTTTGTGCATATCACAAAGTAGCTGCAGAACTTTATTCTGGAAAGATCACACTTTCAGTCTCAGTAATGATTTAACAAGGCTTTGCAGCCAGTGCACCCACATCCTGCATACTCTGAAAGTGTGTGCCAATCTTTAAGACAGCGTTGGAAGAAGGTTATCTGTTTTCTACATGACAAATGAACTCAAAAGAGAAATGTATCCAACTTGAAGCTTTCCAGTACCTTACCTCTTATTAGTATAATCTCAAACTTTCTGCTGTGTTAACAGTGGGGAAATGTATGGAGAAACTTCAAATATTTTACTCTCCTGGTGAAGAAGCAAACCTGTTTTGGCAAACACAAGATAGTGTTTGGGAAGCAGCTCTGTGTCTGCCACTGAACCTCTCTTAGGTAAAGCATGAAGTCAAGGACACTGCTGGGACCCTTTTCTTTCCCACTCACAGCTACAATTTTCCTGGCTCATCTGTCTGCCATACTCAATGTTTTCCTATTTTGGCTATTCAAAAGGCCTAGTCACCCTCTTTTCCAAGTACATCTGAGATGCAGATTTATTTATTTAGAAATTATAAGGATTGGGAAATAATTTTCAGTTGCAGATCAAGCATATATGTTAAAACGGCATAACTTTTACAGAAGGTAAGAAAAATACTTAGCTATAGAAAAAAAAGAGTGTCACCATTCTTTTGTATTTGCAAGAGAGAAATGGCATTGACTATACCATTGTGCTAATTCTTACATGCCATTTATCTGTGTACTTTTGTCCATTTGATAAACCTAGCATGCATGGATGATTTCCTGCCTGAGCCCTTGGAATTAGAAGGTGGTGTTTATTCATTAACTAGGAATAAATGATTCAAACTCAGCAATTGAGATAATGGTCCAAATTGGGGAATGTTAACCTCTATTAACCTCCATTTTACACATCCTATACCTTGTCCAAATTGATTTGATCTTTTGGTAATATTTTATGACAGTCTTTTTGACATTAGGATTTTTCAAAGTAGGAAAAAGATAATAGTTTGTTTATTTGTTCTATTATCCTATATAATGAAGGAAGTATAGATTGTATTTTACAAGCCAGAAATGAGAAGATAATTTTGCTGATTCTGTAAGTAATTAACATAAAATTGAGCTTTTGATAAGTTATTATGAATTAACCATAAAAACCCAAGATTGAAACTGTTTTTAATAATTGTCCATATGACTTATGATGAGGTATCACAACATCTATGAGACAAAAGTAAAACAGAAGTGGTTTTTATTCTAAATTTCAGACTTAAAAGATCATAACTTATGATTTTATGTAATTTTAGCCAGATGGCTTTCCATCAATATGACTCAATAGTGAAGTGTTGCACACAACTTCACGCTTATGCCAGAAAATTATTTGCATTTTCAGCAGAATGTTGTCATGGAATCATTCAATATCCTGAATTGGAAGGGACCCAAGGAGATCATCGAGTCTAGCTCCTGGCTCTGCAGAGGAGTGCCCCAAAAATCACACCGTGAGTCTGAGACTCTTGTCCAAACACTTCTTGAACTCTGGTAGGTTGGTGCTGTGACCACTTCCCTGGGAAGGGTGGTGAGTTGACCTTGGCTGGACACCGGATGCCACCACCAAGACACTCTACCACTCCCCAGATGGACAGGACAGAGAAAATAAGATTGAAAACAACTCATAGGTTGAAATAAGGCAGTTTACTAAAGGAAAAACAAAAATTTGTGTGCATGCCTGGGTTTTGACACCAAAAAGACTGTAGGGGATTGACCCTGGCTGGATGCCAGGCACCCACTAAATCCTCATTATCACTCCCCTCCACAGCTGAACCGGGGAGAGAAAATATAATGAGGGGTTCAGGAGTTGAGATCACTCGCCAGATACCATCATGGGAAAACCACACTTGAATTAGAGAAATTAATTGAATTTATTACCAACAAAATCAGAGCAGGCTAATGAGAAGTAAAATAAGACTTTAAAATCCTTCCCCCAACCCCTCCCTCCTTCCCAGCTCTACCTCTTACCCCCTAGTGGTGCAGGGAGACAGGGAATGGGGGTTGCTGTCAGTTCATCACAGGTCGCTCCTGCCATTGCTCAGGGTGAGGAGTCCGTCTCCATCTCTAATGTGGGGTCTGTCCCATAGAAGGCAGTTCTCCATGAACTTCTCCAACATAAGTCCATCTCACCAGCAACAGTTCTCCACAAACTGCTGCAATGTGGGTCACTTTCACAGGGTGCAATCCCTCAAGGACAGGCTGCTCCAGGGTAGGTCCCCTACAGGGCTGCAAGTCCTACCATGAATCCTGCTTCAGAGTGGGTTCCTCTCTCCACAGGTCTGCAGGTTCCTTCCAGGAGACTGCTCCAGCATGGGCCTCCCATGGGTTCACAGCATCCTGTGCTCAGGCATCCACTTGCTCCCTCGTGGGTCTCCTCCACGGGCTGTGGGTGGATCTCTTCATCCCCNCTTCTTGTTCGTCTTCCTCATCTTCTTCTTCAATATGTTATCACGCAGGTATTACCACCATTTCTGGTTGGCTCACCCTTGGCTGGTGGCACATCTTTCTTGGAGCCATCTGGCATTGGCTCTGCTGGACATGGAGTAAACTTCTAGCAGCTTCTCACAGAAGCTACCTCTGCAACAATACCTAGTCATGCAAGCCTAATACAGGGAACCTGTTCCAGTGCCCAACCACTCTCTGTGCAAAGAACATTTTCCTAAATAGAAACCTAAATATCCCCTGAAACAACTTCAGGCCATTCCCTTAGGTCCTAGTGGGTCATCACAGAGAAGAGGTAAGTGTCTGCCCCTCTTCTTCCCCTCCCAAGGAAGTTGTAGACTGCAATGAGGTCTCCCCTCAGTCTCCTCTTCTCTGGGCTGAACAGACCAAGTGACCTCTCTTCATATGGCTTCCCATCATGGCCCTTCACAATCTTCATTGCCCTCCTTTGAACACTTTCTAATAACTTAATAGTACCCAAAACTGTGCACAGCATTTGAGGTGAGGCCACCCCAGTGCAGAGCAGAGCAGGACAATCTTGTCCGACTGGTGATGCTGTGCCTGATGCCCCCAGGAAACAGCTGACCTCCCTGGCTGCCAGGGCACTGCTGACTCGTGTTCAACTTTCCATTGACCAGGACCCTCAGGTTCCTTTCTGCAGCACTGCTTTCCAACACCTCATTCCCTTGTCTGTCTGTACATCCAGGGCTGCCCCATCCCAGGTGCAGAATCTGGCACTTGTTTTTGTTAAATTTCATATGGTTGGTGATTGCCCAGCCCTCTAACCCAGCTCTCTCTCCCCTGCTTGCCCATAGCATGACATGTTATCCAGCTGAATGCTGGGCATTTAATCCAGAAGTGTACTGTGAGAGACAGTATCAAAAGCTTTAGTGAAATCCTAAAAGATTACATCAACTGGTTTACTTTGGTCAGTTAGGTGAGTTACCTTGTCATAAAAATAAATTATGTTAGACAAGCAGGACTTCTGTCATGAAGTCATGCTGACTGTGACCAATGACTGCACTGTTCTTCAGGCTTTTTTCAATCTCTGAATAATCTTCTCCATAAGTTTACCAATCACTGAATTGAGACTGACAGGCCCATAGTTTCCAGGGTCATCCTTCTTGCCCTTCTTAAAAATTTGGACAATGTTAGACAGCTTCCAGTCCACTGGGACCTTCCCAGATTCCTACAACTGTTCAAAAATCATAGAGAGATGCCTTGCAATGACACCATCCAGCTCTTTTAGTATTCTTGAACCCTATCAGGCCTCATAGACTTATAGGGATCTAGCTGGAGCAGTAGAACCTGCACAAGTTCCAGGTCAAATGGGAGTTGATGATGCTTGCAGTCATGGTCGTCCAGCTCAGAGCACTGGCACCCCCTTTACCCCACTGTCAGTGTTGAAGACAGAGGCATGAAACATCTCTGCCTTGTCTGTGTCCCTGTTTGTGAGGTGACCATCCCCATTCTGTAATGGGATGATTTAATTTCTGTACTGCCTTTTGCTGTTATATTTTAAAAGGCTCTTTTTTATTCCCTCCCACAGTATTGTCTAGCTTCAACTCCAGGTAAGCTGTGCCCACATGAATTTTCTCCCTCCAGAGGCATCCCTGCAGTCCTCTCATGTCACATGACCTTGCTTCCACTGGACATACACCTTCTTTTCTTGCCTTATTTCCAAAAAGAGATCTTTGCTCAGTGAAGCTGACTTTCTTCCTTGTCTGCTTGACTTTCAACATTTTGGAATTGTCTGCTCCTGTGCCCTTGGAAGGTGGTGCTTTAAAAGTGACCAGCTCTGGGGACCCCAACACCTTCAAAAGTAGATCTTAGTCACTAGTTCCCTGAGCAGTCTAAAGTCTGCTCTCCTCAAGCCCAGAACTGGAGTGTTGTTGTCTCTTTTCCTCCTGTCAACCGAGATTTTAAACTCAACTGCTTTGTGGTCACTGTGGCCAAGATGGCCACCAATGACCACTTCACTCCTGAAACCTTCCCTGTTAAAAAACAAAGCAAGGAGGGTATCTTTCCTAGTCGGCTGCCTTAGTACCTGTACCATGAAGTTACCATCCATGTGTTTCACTAATCTTCCAGACCTGTTTGTGCCAGCTGTGTGGTGCTCCCATTTAACATCCAACAATTCAAGCCTCTCATAAGGACAAAGGCATTGGATTAAGAGGTGTCCTTTAGTTCCTCAAAGTATAATTCATCAGTGCCATTGTCCTGGCTATGTAGTCTTTAGCTGACTCCCACAGTGACATTTCATTATTTGCTTGTACCTTAATCCTTACTCAGAGGCTCTCAGCTGTGCCACTGCCAACTGTACACTCCATATATTCCAACTCCTCCATTACATACAACACCACCCCCCTGCCTTGCCTGCCCTGTCTATCCCTCCTGAAGAGCCTCCAGCCACCCAGTGTGGCACTCCAATCACAGGACTTAAGCCACCAGGTTTTGCTTGTGCCAGTGATGTCAAATCTCTGGGGCTGGGCCAAAGGTTCAAGCTCCTCTTGTTTTATCCTGCTTCATCATTTCAAAATAAAGGAGTTTCATTATTTGTCTGTTTTTTTGGGTTAACACCATTAGGCTTCTAAGGCCCACACAGCCACTCACTCCTTCCCCTCAGTAAGATGTGGGATAGAATTGGAAAAGCAGAGGTGAGAAAACTCATTGTTTGAGATACAGATGATTTATCAAGTATAAGAAAACCAAAGCAAAACAGAAAAGCTACAACAACAAAAACCCAGTAAAACAAAGCAAATTAAAACAAGTGATGCGAGAGCAATTGTTCACCAGTCAAACTGATGCCCAGCTAGTCCTCGAGTAATGACAATTCCTGGGTAACTTTGCCCTCCAGTTTTATTGAAAAGCACAACACAATATTGACCTTTTGATAATTTTGATCAGCTATCTCAGTTCTGTTCCCTCCTAGATTTGTCCTTTTCCAGCATACACACTGGGGCCAGAGTGACAAACAGAAAAAATTGATGATGTGTAAGCACTTCTCAGAAATAGCTAAGTCGTTGGTGTGTTATCAACACTGTTCTGATCAAAATTGTAAAATGTAGCATCAAACTGCTGTGAAGAAATTAATTCCTTCTCTGCCAAAGCCAGTGTGACTTCACATGGGAATCACATGTGCCTCAGTGAGATATTAGACTTAATTCTTAGGAGATCAGGACCTAAAAACAAATCCACAGTTCACATCAAAACTAAGTCTAGACACTCCAGTGTTATCACTCACATTGGATGCCAATCATAGCAGCTGCCCTGTTGGATAAAACTCCATGTGTCACTAAATCTTGTTTCAGTTTTCAATAGAGGGGAGGAGAATGTTCTCTGTGGAAGACCAAACTTATTCCTTCAGTCTTTAAGATCTATCAAAATTTTCACTGGAAGGCATTTTACTTTCCTTTCAAAGTTCAGCATCTGTCTAAACATGTGTGCTCTTGAAAACAAGTGAATTCTCTATTACTCTTCCTTCCTGGGGCAATTAATGAGCACAGAGGGAATATACAGAGAGGGAAAATAAATTAAAGCAATATTTGTGTAATCCTGACAGTACATTGTAAGTCAACAAAATCATGCTGTTGGGATTGAGTTGAAGAGTCCCAAACTACTTTTTTGATGCACTTGGCATCTGTTTTTAAAAAATATCTTGTCCCTCAAGTAAATATTATTTGCACATTCCCTAACCTATCTCTTTCTTTGCCAAGTTGAGCTTTAACGCATTGGTTTACTAGTGGTTTTTCTAATGTGAAAGAAATAGTGTGTTCGTGTATCCAGACTGTATTAAAATATTTGTATTTGGTGTAAACTTCCTATTCATTAGAGAAAACAACCAAAATCAAATTAACAAACAAAACACTTAATGTTGACTGTTGTCATGTATGCTGTATGACATACCTTTTCAATAAATTCTGCATAGCTGCACATCAATTTATTTTTATTTCATATAACTTAAATGTTTGATTTCATGTCTCTTTTCAGTGAGCATTTTATCCATATTTCACTTAGGCCAGTAGTTGTCACCTTACAGCTTTTTTCCTAAAGTTTTCTTCATGCCATTCCCTTGGGTCCTGTCACCGTTCAACACAGAGATCAGTGTCTGCTCCTCCTCTTCCCCTCACGAGGAAGGTGTAGGCTGCAAAGAGATATCCCCTCAGTCTCCTCCTCTACAGGCTGAACAGACCAAATGACCTCAGCCACTGCTCGTATGGCTTCCCCTCTAGGCTCTTCACCATCTTAGCAGCCCTGATCCTGATCAAATCTGTCTCAACAGTTCTGAGAAGCACTAATGGGTTGAATTGTAGGTCTGATAGCAAATACCCTTCATAAACCTGTGTGGTAGGTTGATCCCAACTAACATCCAACCACCCATACAGGCACTGGCTAATGTCTCTCTGTCACAGTGGGACAGAGAAAAAAAATAGGAAAGAGCAAGATTAAAAAAATTTACAGATTTAAATAAAGACAGGGATGTGACTTGTTGAGAACTATTTTGGGCAAAATAGACCTGACTGTGAAAATTTAACTTCATTTATCAGTAATTAGCAGGAATATTTAATTACTGACTTAGGTACTGGCGAACAGACGCCCTGCCCCTGACCAAGATCCGCAGCATAGGCAGGTTGCTGTCCAAGTGTAATGTGTGAGGCTCTCAAATCACACTACCACTGGCGAGCTAAGGGTCAGCATGACTCTTAGGTGCATTCAAAAGTGATTTGCATGATTGACTGTTGCTGTCAGATGACCTGGACACCAAGTGTTCCTGACAGTGCACCGAAGCCACTGCATCAGTTATGATCCTATGTTTGTTATCAGCTACTGGGTAAATTTCCATACAGGCGCATTGCTGCTCATCTTTCCTGCTGTCTCAATAAGGCTTTGTTATTAAATTGTTGTCAGGCTACATTACTGTTCAGACCAGAGAAACAAAGATGACAATGAATGAAATACCTCTCTTCACCCTTTCCCAGGCTCAATTAATTCCAGATTATTCTTCTTCTTGCATCACACCCAGTCCCCACTCTTTTTAACGTCAGTATTTCATTTTAGACACTTCTTGTTCTGCCTTGTTACCACCATAGGTTAGAATCAGTCCCTTCAGTGAGACAACAAATCATGCAGGAGGTCACAGTCAGTACATAGTGGTTTCTCTCTGCTGCTGCTTGTTTCTCACACTTTTCATGCTCCAGGATCATGGTCCCTTCAGATGGGTAGTTACTCTGCCATGGTGTGCCTCCTCTGACCTTTTTATTCTGTCATTTTCTCTGCTGTTCCCTCAGTTGTTCTTCACTTTTTCCAATTTTTTTCTCCTCTCTTAAATATGTTTTCCCATTAACACCCAATACAACCTTCCAACTTACAGGAGTAGACTACAGTGAGACTAATTAAAAACAGGATGAAAAATAAAACTGGAGAACTACAGAGCTTGACCTCAACAGGAGGCCAAAATCAGCAGAATTAATTATGAAGGAAACAATAATTAAATAAATTGAGGTGAATGGAAAGTAGATAAATCAATGCAAGGGATTAGCAAAAACAGATTGAGTCAGACTGATAAAATATTTTCTTTAACAAAATGACTGTTTCGTTAAAGACAAGAGAGTTGTGGTAGATCTAATTTATCTTGACTACTTTACAACACTTGATATGGTACCTCATGGGAAAGTTTCTCTGAAGATAGTGGTTAGTACATGAATTGAAAGTTGAATACAAAATTATCATGTGATAGGGAGATTACTAGTGGAGTACTCAACGGATTCATTTTGATAATCTTTAGTACCTTGCTTAATGACAGTGATGTGGTTGATGTTAATGGATTTTTATGACGACAGAAAGTCTTGAAATGTATAAAGCAGTAGGAGCACCTGAATGTCTCCTGGGAAGAATAAGACAACCTTGAAAAAAGAAACAATAAAAATGATAACATGGTGTGCAATCCAGCTGGGGAATTAAAACCCCATCTCTGCTAATAGATAAAGATCTAACAGCTGGATGACAAAGTGAATAAAGGATTTTCTTATATTTATTGATGACAGTGTGATTGTAAGTCCCCAAGATGAGATGAAAAAACATTATCTTGAGAGCTATCAGGCAAAATATTTGGGGTAAAACCAATATAAAATCACCACAGGAAGTCTCTATACTCTTCTGTTTATGTATATAGAATACACAAAAGCAGTATTTCAAAGGCAAAGAAAGCAACTGAAGGATATCTAGAAGAATATATATCATATAGAAAAGAAATTTGTGTATACATATATAATAGAAGGAATGTATTTATTATGAAGTTACTATAATGACTGTAAGTTGGATGCTCTGTAAGATAAAATGGTTATGACACAATCTTTATTTAGTAACAATGTTCTCACAAAAATAAATAATTACATGTATGCATACATCCATCTGCAGAAAGAGATTGCATTCAAGTGGGATATTTGCATGTCTAAGTTTAAGACATTTATCTGGAAATTCTCTAAGGTGACAGTGAAAGACTAGTTGCCCTATTCCACAGACTGTTACAGTCATAATGAGCAGATAAGTTCCAGTTGGTTTGAAACAAAGAATAAGGACATTTTTCTGAAATTGAAATTAATTGCCCAGATAATAATTTCAATATTTGAAATAGACAGTGATGAAGTCAATGATTTATGATATTTCATTTATGTCTTTAATTTAAGAAGCAAATTTTAAATTAAAGTTTAGACAGATCATCTTAAAAAGTTTTGGAGGACTTAGACATCACCTTGATCTCTTAAGTACCCTAATATTGCAGGCCTTCAAATTTTAGATGAATATTCAAATACACACAATTTTTGAGATTCAATAATGAGAAGGAGAATGAAATATGTGTTATTAAAAAAAATTGAAAGGTGAAGAAGCATTGGTAGGAGATGAGGGTGAAATGGCTATAATTAAGAGTCCGACTGTCAGACCTTCTTTGCTGTAGAAGTTAAGTACTAGTAAAATATTAATACAGTCAAGTGAATTAGTCAGATGAAGTACCTATGAATTGCTCTAAAAAGCTGAGAAAAGACTGAAAACAAATGTGAAAGAGATGAGACTTAAAGAGACAAACAAAGACATAAAGGATGTCTGAACAGAAGGTGTGAAGCATAATGGTGTGTGAAATAAATTAAGAAATGCAAGAGGAAAGTACCATCCCATTTGTTTCATCTATTTTTCTTTTAGTGAAACAGCTATAAAACAAATATAAATGAGTCCATGAAAGCTCTTCTGTCTCCAAATTAATAAATCAAATTATTTTAACATACTTAACTTGTATGAAATTAAATCAGATTATAATGAGTTTGTAATCAGTATCTCATATGAGAATCAACCTATTTATGATACACTGTTTGAAGAGGTACTGTATGCAGATGATAGTGAATGAAACAAATTTTATTGAAAATATTCTAATTAGCCAATAAGAATTCTCTACAATCAATTAATCACACTGTAACTAAATAATTTTGTAGTGCCCAGAAAGGTAACTGTCCAATTATTCATTTTGTTTATAAGTGGTGAAAAAAACCACTTATGTATTTCTTGCTTTCTCTAGGGTTATCATAAATTATTTTTAAACAAGCAATTTGATTTAAAATTTAACTCCAGAAAGTTTTTATATAGTTCTGGTAATTGCATTTTTTTGTAAGTGAACCCTTATATTCCTCTTCTTTTAACACCTTCATCCCTAAAACTCTTTTAAAAGACAGTCACTTTGCTTAAGAGAAAGGAGAATTTGTATACCAGACTTCAATTTCTTTAAATCAGCTGAATAACATTTTTGAAAAAACTTGTTTGAGTAGTATATGTACCGCATAAACCATAGGAGGCTCATCAGATAAATATGTAATGTGTTATACAAAAGCACCTGTTCTTGAATGGAAAGCTTGCTTTTAAACTGCCATTCTAAAAAGAAAGAAAACTAAATCAAAATTTCAATTTTAGTTTAGCTTTTCACGGCACTTTGAAGTGAAGCCATGGCAGGAAGTTTCGTAAGCAAATGTACTGGTTCTACAGCTTTAATATATTTATTTATAAATATATTGGAATATAATAGAATAATAAATAGAATAGAATAGAATAGAATAGAATAGAATAGAATAGAATAGAATAGAATAATCTTATATTTTTTTTTTAAATTTTAATTGCGAGTGATATGACTACTTTTCCATGTCTAAAAAATGTCTAATGACATTAAATTTCTTAGCATATCTGGTTCAGCCTCCATCTGGCTTCCAGAAGATGCCTCTCTTTTGTACAATTTATAGCATGTTGTTCAGCCCCTTGCAGATGTCTCAGATAGCCTGTGACATCTCAGATAAGAACTGTTCTTTATTGTTTAGACAGGTGAATACTATGTGTGATATTTTTCAAGGCTTTTGTCTTCATCTCAGACTGGTTCTGAGAGTAGCCACAAATTAAGGTACAAAGGAAGAGTACACAGCAGTGAGTTTAGATGGATTATAACTGAATAGAGCAAGAATCAGTCTGGTTGTGCATACACCCTGTGTGAACACCAGGTCTGAAATGTTCTGACTTATGAAACTGTACATCAGATGTGAATACTGGTTGTACAGTTCCTTTCAAGCTGTAGGCCTCAGACATGTATTATAGCAGCTTATGCCCGGAATTGCCTTGCTCTTTCTCAAAAACTCTTTAACTGTGGAGTAGACATTTCAGATGTCAAAGTCCTGCTGTTAAAAAATCCCACAACTCTGAAATGTGAAATTACAAATTCTGCTAAAGTGGCAACGACTAATTGTGTATGATTATTCTTTTGAGATCTGTGCATATGACTGAGGTGGAAATATTGCAACTGAAATACATAGTAAGAATCTGGTTTTGGTATTCTTGTGTGAAATTCCATGTTCTCTGTTCAAATATCTTTTAGGTATTCCAGAAGGTATAGGTTTTTCTTTTTAAACTTTTCATCTTGTTTGGAGATGATAAATAAATTAAGTAATCTGGTTTAAATTTTATGATACTTTTTTTATCAGTGTGACCCTTTGATATTTAGCCAGTTATATAATATTGACTCCATCCTGTTCACAAAATTCCTCTTTTTAATCTGGATTTTGTATTTTGTAACTCCTCTACATTCAAAGGATGTCTGTCAATCCATGAAAGTTTTTAATGCAGAGTTTCTATTGCTTTTTGATATGATTTTTTTTTTCTGTTTAGGCATCCATCCCTTCATTTGAATCTCACAAAACAGCTTGATTAATGGCAACTTTATAAAATGATGGGTCTGTATTAATGTGTTAGAAAGAGAAGAACTAATTATGAAAATATGTTCCCTAAAAAGGACACTTAATGGAAGTACCAAATCCTGTCATGACAAGGAGAGATACGAAACAACAGTAAACATGAATTAACTGCAATAATTTAAAAAAAAAGAGAGTCTATAATGTAGCACTAATGGCTATCCATTTATACTTAAAATATTTATTCAAACAGAAGTTTGAATAGAATAATAAATTTTTTGCCAGATTAATGCTAATTTTATTCCAGGAGAAAAAGGCATTGAGTAGAATGTCAACCAGCAGTTGGTCTGTGCTTACAAAACACAAAGCCTACCTTTGACAGAAAGCTATTCTAATGTATCTTTTGCCCAAGTATCCTCTAGACTGCAGAAAGTAGGTTTTATTGTACGTGGAATATTAAACTTGCTGGTATTATAGGTTTAAAAACAAGAAAATAATTTGTTTTCTTCAATTATTTTATGATTTTAAAATCTTCTATCCTATAGTGCTATAGAAATATGGAATAATCAAATATCATCAAGAAAAATATGCTTGCATTTTGAATTTTTTTCTTTATGATCTATGCCCTTGGACAAAAAGCAATAAAGCAGAAATGTCATAGGAACACTTCTGTAAGAGGATGTCATGTACAGAGCACCTTTGGGAAATATCTGATGAACACAAGTAGATGGCAAGGCTGTCTTTGAATTTCCAATGCTGGTAACCCAAAAGAAAAAAAAAAAAAAATAGAGCTTTTGATTAGATGGGTGGAAGGAGTGAGAAACTAATTTGACCTTTGATTAAGTGATCTCACTTTTCTGGCACCATCACCTATCTCTCAATTATATTCTGCTTAAAAAAAAAAAAAAAAAAAAAAAAAATTTGGCCATTATTTTATGGCATGAAAGGACAAAAAAAAAAATTTGGCCATTATCTTATGGCATGAAAGGGCAGAATAGAAGATTTTCAGCTTTCACTAGCTCCTGCAGACAGTGAAACGGGAAAATGAGTGGCCCCTACAATTTACAGCCTCTTACTTATTACAGGCTGTGACTGCTGCAAGCACAGGGGAGATAATCAGCTTGTCAAGAGTCTGCCACTGAGAATGCCAACATATGATCATTCCTATTGTTTCAGAAGACTTCTTAGGAAACTGTGGCACTGTATTTGCATTTAAAAAGCCATGTTGTACAATTGCAAAGAGAGTTTATTTCAAGAAATACTGTAAAATAATCCTTGAAATGATTAATTCATTCTTTCCCATGAATACTGTATAAAGAGACATAAAGTAGATATTGTTATATTGAAATGCCAGATCAAAATCATTAGACTAGCAGCTATTTGTAGGAGATAAAAATCTGTTCATTGGTGACTGCTCTATCTTGTGCAGAGGATGGTTGGTGCTCTATTTAAAAAGCAATAAAACTTGAATGAATCAAAACCGGTATATGTTAAGTTGTTCAGAACTTCACAATGTGTAGCATTGTACCAATTGTTAGTAGCTCAAAATCGAACTTAAGCTCTTTGATAGCAATAAAACTCTTTAACTCTCTTTTTCATGGAGTCAACTGCTAAACAACATTTGCCTCCAAAGTAGAAACTTTACCACTCAAACAAAAAATAAAGGCAAAAGGAGTTTTATCAAATCCAAAGGTCTACAAAAAGACAGACAAAAAGTTTTTGACTAGAAGCCCAAGAGCAAAACTTTGCAAGGAAATAAAGAGGCAACTTTGGAAGTCACTGTAGCTACACTGATTTGAACCTAGTTCAATATTGGAATTCAATACAAGTATTAAGTCAATTAAAATATTGTGGACAAGTGGAAAACAGTGCTAAAGCTCAATTAAGTAGGAGCCATGTAAAAGCTGTAGAAACCTTCTGGAGCCATCTGGATACACATAAGCAAAGCACAGCATTGAGGGGTTAAAAGATATATGAAGGGAATTAGATTTCTGAACTAGGATGTTAATCTGTCTTAGCTTCAGCTGCTATATCAAGATTGGAAAAGGGGATAAAAAGCCTTAACAAGGACAAATGTGAAAACTGAAGGGTGAAATCAAATACTGAACCATGCACCATTAACATGCCTGCCCTAAACCATCCAATACGAACACCAAGAGTAAGTGAATTATAAGCAAATTATCTAAGGAAAGGCCAGATGTTGTATTTCTTGAAGAAAACTATTAGACCAGAATATAAAGTGGAAAGCAATTAGTTTGTGCAGGTATTATTTCTCAGTGAGAAAAAAGAAAAGAAAAGAAAAGAAAAGAAAAGAAAAGAAAAGAAAAGAAAAGAAAAGAAAAATGTTTAATTTGATATCGAAGAAGCTGAAACATATTAATAGAAGAGATTAAATTAGATACAGAGAAATTGTTCATGGTAATAATAAGGAAATAAAGGAAATAAGGAAAAAAAACCTCTGTCCATCTAGTCCCTGTATTTCAGGTGGGGATTTTTTTCAGAATAATATTGATTTAATGTTACAGATGCTGCAGTTGGGAAAAATCATACATGGAAGAGATACCAACAACAAATGACATTCCCTACAAGGGGATGTACTTAGAAATAGATATATATATATAAATATTTAGAATTAGGCTGAAAAGGATACTATAGTTTCATAGGCTTAAACTCCAAGGCAAAAATAAATTAAGCTTAAGAATACCTGAAGTCCTTGTGATCTTGTCAAAGTTAGTATCTTTCTTTTCTAGCCTTAGAAATGTATCCGTCGAGTTTTGTTAAATCTTGATTTTCTTAACTTTTGAACTATTTTAAGACTCAAGTTAAGTTTCACAATTTCTAAATATGAATCCAAAAGAAGATGTCACAGTGCAGAGAAATAGGTAAATAAGCAGAGCCAGGAGACAGAAGATTCAGACAGACCGAGTTTGCAAGGCTCAGATTCAGTCTGGCATACAAAGGCAATCAAAAATAGAAATTAAGAAGCATCATTACCATGGAATTAAATACTGGAAGCAGAAAAGGTATCTGAAGCAAAACCAAAACACATTGGCTTGAGCGTTATGCCTTGCTGCACAGCTATGCAGTTTTCAGACACAGCTACCTTGTTTGCAACATCCTGTGCATGTTTACAGACATTTGTGGGGATGCCCACAAAACATTAGAGGCAAATAAGTTTTGTATACTATTTGGACTTATATAGCTCTACAAGCAATACAGATCAGTTCCCCATACTTCACTTCAGAGTTTAGGCAGCAGCTGAATGGTTCATTTTCCACTACCATAAGGATTTCCAGCTCTTGAACTTAAGCTTGAGTGCATTCATCCTATCAGGCTCCAGGGCAGAGTCTCCTCTGAAGTTGAGGGATTGGTTAAGCAGGCTTGAGAATCTTTCAGATAAGCCTAGAGCCAATTTTTCCATATGAAAGAGTACTGCTAAAACTGATCCTCCATAGCAAAAGACAAACAAGCGTTGTTTCTCAAAATTTAAATGGTTTCAAATTTGTGCTTCTTTCTTAAAATTAATCTACAAAACAAGCTTAAAATCTATCTGATTTTTTTCTGTTTAACCTGAGCTATTGTGAATTCAGGAATGAAAGGCCACAGAAAGCATAAGAAACTAGGAACCTCCTCCCACCAGTCAGTTAGAGCTCTTAATTAGAACCATTAGTTACTCTGATTTCAGCTTCTAGGACTGTTTTGAATTAAGCAATCATTGAATAAGAAACTGTGATCAGACACAAACCCAGGTTTGCAATATGGTTGAGTTGGCATGGTAGTAGATGTTTGGTCCGAGGTTGGACTTAATAATCACAGAGGTCTTTTCCAACCTTAATGATTCCATGATTGTATGAAGGGGCTAGACTTTGCTTAATACAGATGCTTTACTACTAGCTCAGTGTTACTTTAGTCCGGCCTTTGGTGGACAGTAACTCAGTTCTCATAGTGTTTGCATTTGCACACACATTATTTCATTGTTGTTGAAAGGTTGAAAGGAGTACCGCACCTCTCCCTGTTGTAGAAAGAACAGAACTGAGACTTCTAAATATTTGAGTAAGTTGTAAGGAATAAAGAAAATAGAGTAAAACTAATAATCTCCTAGATGATAAATTAAGGAGGAAAAGAACATAAACCCACAACCCCAAATGAAGTAACAAAAAGCCAACACAGAAAATAAGAAAATAAAATGCTATGAATCAGAAAAACATTCTCCATGATTAAAAATACTCAAGAACAATTATGTAACGAGTCTGATATAGCTACATTAATATGAGAACAGTTTATAGCAGGAGAGATTCAGGTACTTAGACATAGGCATCAGGTGCATCTACTGTGTCTTTGAAGGTATCCAAGCTAGCCCCATGAGGATAGATGATAGGACACAGGATCCACCAGAGATCTTCAGTTTTCTGACATGGCAGCTGGAAGCAAAATATAATATCCAGCATCTCAGGTTACATTAATTGTCTAATTTTAAGCAATTGAACTCCATCCAGAGAGGTAATAGAAGAGAATTATACAAAAATTTGATCATGTTAAACACCAGTGACAAAAACTTGTCTCTCATACAGAAAGAATTTAAGAAAAAGCTGTGCAGCTACATAGAGATTTAATGGTCTTTATAAGAGAAAAGTCTTTTAAGAAGTTGAAGTAGTGTCTAAATAAATAAACTAGGAAATTTTGGCAGATGATAATGCAACACTAAGTCAGAAAGAGTTTCGGGAACAGCTTACCAAGGTTGTAAAAATGATACTAACGTTTTTTTCAAGGACACAGAATGTGATGAGCCAATAGGTGACCAGAGGTCTCAGAGTATGTTAGGACACATTTAGAAAGGCTGAAAGTTTGTTTGGGTTTTTTTTCCTCTGTGATCACCCTGCAGAAACTGAAGAGTTTTCCATGTTGTACCTCTTGAGGATTGTGTTTCAGGATCTGTTGTGAACAGACATTTTTGTAGAGCTTACACAAAAAAAGAATGGGGACTAATGAATTATGCTAGAAACCTAGGAAAATCAAGGAAGATGTAGCTGAGCAAACAGCTGCAAATATAGCCTCTTTCAAATCAGCTGTGCTAACATATGATTGGGAAGTGGAAGAAGAAACTCAGTTTTAAAAATTCAAGGATTTGTTCATTCAGGGGACAACACAACACTAAATATTTTTAAAAGGATGTTTGTGCAAATTATTCTGAAAAAAACCCAATTAGATACTATCAAGATTCACTAAAGGAGTCAGTAAACAACAAACATTGAAATAATTTCTTTGCTTTTCAAACATCATTTAGTAATTCTATCTAGAGAGGCCCTCAAAAATTCTCCCAGTAAATATGCAAAGAAATAAAGGAAGTGAAATAAGAGGCAAACTTCTAACATGAAGAGGTAGCTGTTCAAAGAGAAGCAAAACAGAATAGGAATAAAGTTTCATTTCTGTCAGGAAGAAAGTGTTCACCGGTAGAATTTCCTCAGGAACCCATGTTCTGTTCTATTCAACATGCTTATAAATGATGTGACATTTTAACTTGTGTTTTTTATTTTTCTATATGTTTAGGAGTAAGGAGATCCTGCATGCACTGAAAACAGCTGTGATAATTTAATACTGAGTACAAAGGACCGTCTTATTATTTTGTTTGTATAGGCTGATCTAACCTCTTAATTTAGATCTGAATGTATTTTTTATGGCCCTTGTGAGAAAATAGAGCCAGTATTTCCTTGGAGAAAATTTATTAATTAAAAGGCTTCATATATAAAATTAATATCTATATAATGCACTGCTCTCTTTTCTGCTGGTAAATACACATGAGCAGTCTAGAAGATATGAAAAGGCTTAACACAATATCAGATTTAATTTTAATTTTACTAAATTTGCAGTATTACTGCAACATTTTGAGTGAGGAATTGGCATTACCACAGTTACTAAAATGTTTCTCAATAACTATGGACACTTTTGGGATAGTAGCTTGTTCACCCTAATGCTGCACAGAAATTACATTAAATGTAAATATAAATTTTATATAACTATTTTTTACCCAAAAGAATGCACAGGTTTCGTCAGAATGTTTCAGATAAGAAATTTAATAAAACGACAAAATGTTTTATTGTCCTATTCCCAACACCCATCAGAAATTATTCAGAATTTCAGCTGGGGTTATCTAATCCAATATGCCATGTGTGGAAAGGAAGGATATATGTGATCACCAGTCATCTTTATGAAATTATGGAAATTAGTACAATCAAAGAACATATGGGACTATTAATATACCAGTTTGGGCTTAATTGCAGTGAAAACATTGTAACAAATCTATGTAGGAAGTGTAAGTTTCAAGAGTGTTAACTCTAATTATGAGAAAGGTTGTCTCAGAGGGCCTGTTGTTTACGTGATATAACTAACTTCAGATGTTATATTGAGAGGATAAGGTAGCCTTTACAGAGAAGTTATGGCCCATCTTATGGAACAATTTGGATATCTTTAGCTGAGTGCAGAGATGCTTTAAAGTTGGTTGTAAATAATTCAAAATTATAAAGTGAAAATGTATTAGCTAGTCCACAATCAACAAGACATTTAATGAGATATTAGGGATTAATGAGGTATTAGGTCAAACATTAATGTGGTCAGACCTACACCTCCCTATCATTCACTGTACTCCTTATAATACACCTGACGAGTCTCTGCTGTCCAGGAAAGTAGCAGTCAGAGGGGCAGGGACTGCACTGTTCCCATGTGCCACTGCTTTGCCAGGCCCCACCAGCTCTATTTGTCATCAGTGGTAACACTGACGGCTTGACTAGAAGATCCTGAAAGTGATCTTGAAAGTGCTGGGTCATTGAACCTTTACAATTTAATAACATCCTAGAAGAAGAAAGTCCTTGGTGTGTCTTTCTGATTTGCATCTCAGGAGATTATGGTTATTACTTGATCTTGTAACATACTTTTCATCTGCAAACAGCAAGTAGGGGTGAAAGAGGAGCCTGAAGCTGCTTGAGACTATTTTAATGAGTGAAGCCTCCTTGAACTGACTTTCAGAAAAGACATTAATTGCAGAAAGGTCTCGTAATAATTATAGTATCTTGAAACATTTAAGTTATCTTGGCCGTAAAACGAGGCCTACACAATCAAATTATTACAGGCAGAATATTAAACTGCCTATTTTTTGTGTGGTTTGCTCCTACTATTATCATGTTCTCATTAGCCAAGAAAAGTATTTCATTTCTACAGATTTTATGGTAGATAGAGTTTATATTGTACTTTGGGGACTGCAGGACTAATAACACATCTCTTCAAAACGTGAAGTGAAGCAGCAGCGCTTTAAGTACCCCATGCATGCATTCCTGCATTTTAAGAATAACGTAAAATCAGACTTTAATGATGTATCCAACTTTCAGAGCTTACCATACCATTATGAAAAATGTCTGTACTTAGCTATTTTTTTTTCTTTTTTCATGTTTCTTTTTTTTTCTTTTTTTTTTTTGGTCCTTAAGGGTAAGGCAGAAAATTGTTTGTTAACTGATAGACTGACGTAAGTAGGTGATATGGGTAGTCTATAGTGGCCCAGAGCTGTCATGAGCTTCTGGAGGAAAAATCTCATGTTGAGTTGAGGATTCATCATGATAGTGTCCATGATAACACACACGAGATTTATGGGCAGGTTGGACCACTACTGTAAATTCATCCCAGTTGTTTCCGTGCAGGAAATAGGTTGAAAAGGAATTTTTTTTCCCAAAATACCTGCCATACATAAAAAACACTTAAAAATATTTTTTCTTCTTATAAGGTAGTAAAGAAAGCAGAAAAAGTTTTTAGATAAGAGCAAACGTAAAACAATCCAACCAATTTTACCATCAACTGCAGTTTATTCCATTGTTCCTCTTGTGCTTTTTCTTCCAGGATAGCTGGTTATGCTACATTGAGCTCTACTCTTTCCCAGCTGTACATCACTTATGCTTAATACTTCTGCCTTTGTCAGAACTTTTAAAATGTCGAGAAGATATTAAAGACAGCTTTTTACCTCCAGTTAGGTCTGACCAATCAGGGTCATTTTTGTAACCACAAATATATTTTGCTCAGAAAAATCTCTTCTAATGTGGTGAAGAGTTGCAAAACTACACTAATAATATTTTTTTACGCATCCTTTGATGCTCTCATAATTTCTTTAAAAGGCTATTTAATGTAAAATTTCAGAGAAAGCAATTACCCTTTAAAACAGTTTTATTTACAATATCATGATGTTGGAAAAATCTCTGAGCATGATTTTGTGATGTGTTCAATCTATCAATTACAAAAGAATGATTTTGATTTACAGACTTGTGAAAAAAGTGAATTTGGAAAAAATGGTCATTATTATTACTAATGTCATCTACTAGTAATTGACATTTCTGCTTAACCAAAGTAATTTATTTTAAGTTCTTCTCTTATCAGCTAGTGAATAAAATGGTCACCTGCTTTTGCTACTAAAATAGAGCATACCTTAATAGACAGTTAATTCTGAGTTAATTCTGGATATATTGAAACTAAGAACAAAATAGTTCAATTCAATTGCAGGATTTGTATTTAGCTGAGTATCTTTCACACAGTGATGTTGTTTGCTATGATTTTAACAAGACTTTTGACATTGTCTTCTATAGTGTCTTTTTAGCAAAACTAGTGAGGTATGGTTTAGACAGGTGTATTTAAGGTAAGATAATTCAATGTTTGGCTTAAATTGGGTATTGTATTAATCAGAGTATGAAGCCCACCTGAAGGCAAATTAT
This sequence comes from Myiagra hebetior, assembly GCA_013397015.1. Classification (NCBI taxonomy): domain Eukaryota; kingdom Metazoa; phylum Chordata; class Aves; order Passeriformes; family Monarchidae; genus Myiagra; species Myiagra hebetior. The sequence continues at coordinate 188,791 of VWZQ01005981.1, forward strand.
TGATGTTCTTCAAAGGTATCTAGGGCTATTTTTAGTTTTAGAACTATCTAGATGCTGGCAATTATAACTTTTTAACTCTTCATGAGGATAATGTGAAGGATGTCTCCCTCAAGGAATTTGTGGATAGTATCGAAAAGTGATGTCAGTGTGGGCATTGAATGATGTTCAAGGACAGGATTTTACAACAATAGTCCTTGACAAAACAGAGAAATGACCTATCAGGAACCTCAAGAAGCTTGACAAAGTAAAATGCAGCTGAGACTGAAACACCCCACACAACAATATAGGCTGAATACTTGCTAGTCTCAGTGGTGAAAATAAAGCAGGTTACAGAGAGTCTAAGCCAGACAGGAACAAAACCTGGCCGATGGATACTGCAAAATGTTTCTATGCAACCTCCTTTACTCTTTGACTGTTCTCATGGTGAGAAAGTTTTTGTTCATAACCATTTTGAACTTGTCTTATTTCAACTTATGCCCACTGTCTCTTTTCCTCTTACCATGCACTTTTGTGAAGTACCTGGCTCACTCTTCTTAGTAAACTCAAACTAAGTACTGTGGGGCTCCTGTTAGGTGCTCCCAAAGCCATCTCTTTTCTAGGCTCACCAACCCCAAGTCTTTTTGTTCTCATAAAGCAAGTGCTACAAAACTGGGGCATGGGAGACTTTGCTTGTGAAAGCTGACACAAGTTGAAAAGGCACTTAGAAGACAGACAGACATTCACTGAATGTGCATAATAAAAGGCAGAAATGAATATGTGTTATGACAAATTTCAGTTAGATAATAGGAAACACTGTGTACCATGAAGGTGATCTATCAGAGGGGCAGTGGATGCACCATTCTTGGGAACTTTGAAATACTAATTTAATAAGGGCCTGTGCAATATGATTTGTTCTGGTTGGACCAGAAAATCTCCCTTCCAACCTCAATAATTCTATGATTTTTGGAGATGAAAGTGAACCAAGGCATTCTTGTTTCTCAGCTTTTGTCATACTTGGGCCTCTCTTTTGTTCTTATATTTTAAAGAGACAAATCCTTAGAAACAGACAGAAAATTGATGAGGCAGGTGACCTTTCCTTTCCCTGGATCAAAAGCCAGCTAATTGTACTGTACTCATCTGCCATTATGGAACTTGCTTTCAAGTGAAAAAAATGAACCTCCAGAGCTCTCATTTTTGTGCAGATAATTCAATGAGACTTCTGAAGGAAAGAACAGAAATGCTTGTTATATATACAAGACAAGTGTAAGCATATTGGAGTCTGAATTCTAGAAGAGAATACACATTAAGAAATCCACACCCATGCATGCATAGTTCATATCAAAGGGCTGACCAGCATAAGTTTAGAATGAACTCTTTTACCTAAAAGGCAGAAGAAGTGTAGCATTATCTGACTCCTGTTTTGTTAATTCAGAAGTCAAGCCAAAGTCAAGACTTGTTTAAAGTCAGCCAAATGCTTAGACTGATCCTTACCTTTATTATGATACCTATGGATAATGTGGATTAGACTCCTGATGGATTATCATAAGATATTGTTTGGACACATACAGTTTATGCGTTTCTAAACACAAATTCTTTGCAAATTAAAGTTTTAAATGATGAATTAATAATATAGAAAATTATTTGTTATAGTTACAAGTCAAAAGTTGTGCATTACATTCAAGGGTATATTTATTTTTATTTAGTGTGCCTTACAATGCTGAATGAACTCATGCCTAAACTTAGAGACAATCTAGAACCAGTTCATGCAAACTCTTATTGGCTGATTGCAGCTACTAATGATCTGTAAAAGGAAAGTCAATTTACCCCTTGAGAGACATTACTGTACCAAATGTAGCAAAAAGCTAAGTGAAATGTGAAACGTTTGCTGTTCAGTGGGGAAAGATACTATTAGTGTGTCCAGTTTCTCTTTTGGGGGCAAAGAAAATAGGTCTGTCTTCTGTTAATTTGCAGGTTTGGTTTTATGGCTGTTTACTAATGCAAGCATTATTTTTATACATGAGCTTATTATTATTATGTATACAATTTCACAGTTTCTTTCAGCTGTATTTACCACCTCTTAGATCAATAAACTATTTAAATTATGAAAAATTTTAGCTGCCATGGTTGGCATACTATCAGACTAATTAATTTATTAAAGAGCACTTGATATTCCCACACACCTTGATTGGCCTGCCTTGTATTCATAATTTTACTTCACTTCTGCTAAGCATAATGTGATTCTTTGTATTAGAAAGTTTTGCATTTTTCACTGAAGTTAATTAATGGAAAATATATTCCATGTTTCTCTCTTCACATTATCTGGACAGTGATTTTGGTTTTTATTTGTTGGGTTTTTTTTTTTTTTTTAATTTTTTTAATAGGGAAATCTTATATTGGCCAGAGTAGTGAGGCAGATGTGCAGACAATATTTTTTCCAGAGCACCATAAAATATACTGAAAGAATTTTGAATATTCAAAGTAAGCTTTACTCATCAACAACTAAAACATCAGTGTGTTATCAGCATTATTCTCATTGTACACCCAAAACATGGTACTGTACCAGATATGAAGAAGAAAATTTCCTCTATCCTAGCTGAAACTAATGGCAGTGGGGAAGCATGACCATGGAAGCGGAATCTTACAGATAGTAGGGCTTTGGGAGCCTTTGTTCCCCTTNACATCAGTGTGTGCTGGGCTAGATTTAGCAAAGGCAAGTTGCAGTTCTGTCTGCTGGAAAAGAGTGGCTCATGTGTACCACAACTGCTTTCTTAAACAAACACTGGTCATTGCATTTCATCTACTTTTTGATTTCCTTTCCCTTTCCCTTTCCCTTTCCCTTTCCCTTTCCCCTTCCCTCCTTCTCTAGCCTTTCCCCATCTCTCTCCCTCCTTCCTTTTATTCCATCTCACTCTCTTCTTTTCTCTCCTCTATTTTTCTTACAAACAATAATGAAAGCTGACTCATAATTAGATTATTTCTAAGTTAAGAGCTAATTGCTGAGTCATACTGCAACACTAGAGAGAAAATAAATATTACAAAAAATCATGTATCTGTATTACAGATAGATTGGTATTTTGGTGAGTACTCGGTTGTTGTGAAAGCCCTGAAATACTGTGTCTTCTCTTGAATCAGTTTAGGCACTTTACAAATAACAAATATGTAATGTCAACCTACTGTATATAAATAGAATTACTGCAAAATACCATTTCTGTATGTATAATCTCATGAATAAAGTTTGTATATTTTAGCTTCTCTCCTCCTCTTTCAAAATAAATTAAATTTGGGTATATGCTTCACATGTAATATACTGTCAACAAATAAAACTTGCCAGCACAGTACATTGGATACAATCTTTTTTTTTTTTTCAGCCCTCATTGCCATTTTTTACATCAATAGATATGTTCCTACAGTGGTTTTTTTGTGACCTTACACAGAAATATGAAAGAGTTAGTGATAGATTATGATATTTCAATTCCTTTCTCTTTAAAATTGTCTTGGTTTACTGACTATAACTCTAGAATATCCTCAATATTATTTTAATGATCTAATTCATTTGCTATGATGATATGGTCCAGCACTTTTATAGGCTCTACTTCTACAATAAATTAATAAGTTTGTTAGGTTTTTAAGTATGAGGTATGCGTACCAAGTTCTGAGTATTTTTTGTATTATTTGGAAAGATATCACTCCATGGCCATGATTTAGAGGATGTATGTATACCATACTTTGCTGGTATGTCCCTATTTTGACTTAAAATCTAATGTCACAAAAGTTGCACAGTGCTCATCAAATTAGACTTTTTATAATCAAATTATTATGATCTTCACTTTCATGGAACAAGTGAAGAACCCAGAAAGTGTTTTGCTACAGCAAAACATCTGGATATAAGAATATTGACTGTCTGAGGTCATTACTTCAAATGCTTAGCCAAAGTTTTCATATCTGCTCTTTTAGAAACTGAGGGCCAAATTTCATTCTCTTTTTTAGAGATTTTAATAATCATCCTTCACTGCTGTGATTTAAATCCGACCAGCCACCAAAGCCCACACAAGCACTCACCCATTTCACACACCAGGGGGACTAGGGAGAGAATGGGAAGGGTAAAAGCCAGAAAAGTTATGCATTGAGATAAAGAGAGTTTAATAGGGAAAGAAAAAGAAAGCAAAGCCAGGAATTATCTCACTGCTTCCCATGGGCAGTCAGGCATTCAGCCATCTCCGAGAGTGGGGCCCCATCACACTTAACAGTGACTTCACGCCATCAGCCCAGATGTCCCACACTCCCTTCTTCTTTCCCCCAGTTTATATACTGAGCATGATGCCATATTGTCTGGAATATCCCTTTGGCCAGTTTGGGTCGCCTGTCCTGGCTGTGCAACCTCCCACACACCCCAGTTTCCTTGGCCTCATGACAGTACAAAAAGCAGAAAAGTCCTTGGCTCTGTGTAAGCTCTGCTCAGCAATGACAAAAACATCTCTATGTTATAATCATTGTGTTCACCAAAACACAGCCCCATACCAGCCACTGTGAAGAGAGTTAACTCTACCCCAGACAAAAGCAGTACCCACATTTGGTTGAATATTCAGTGTTGTACATTTACAAAGTCTTAGATTCCTAGCTCTGGGAACTCAAAACTGTGAAAAGCCCAAAGAGTGATTCTGTACTAAAGCAAAGCTAACTAATTTCTTTTGAAAGCAGTCTGCAAAAGAAAGTGGAGTACAGAGTGAGAATGGGAGCAGGGTGGAGAGGAATTTGACTACTCAGAATGCCTACCCTGAAAGTCAGAAACCTTCCATGTGCAGGTGGCAAGGAACTGATAAACCCCAGGAATTTCTAGTCATATTCACCCACACAAACTAGGGAAAGAGGAAACACTTGCCTCCTCCTGTGAATATTCAGATTAAAAATAAAGTATCCCTCACCCCCTTTCTAGAATAAAACAGAACACAGTGAAAGGATAGAGACTCTACAGTCAGTAGACTGAAGTCTGCAGTGACTGAAGCAGTTGGCTGTCAAATCATGTTTCATTTTGCTGGATTTTCTCTAGATCGATTTCTGACAGAAAGCTTAAATTACTAGACAATTATGTTAGAAGTGGTAGAGGGGTGGGTTGTCTCAGGAACACCATCTTCTCTAATTTTGTTTTGACAAATACTCTCAGTGTGAGGTGTTCTTTTAAGATGTCTAACAAATTGAATCTTTCAAAAGATAAAGAAATGGGGACCCTCAACATAAAATTCAAATTGCTTACTCTCTTATGTGTAGGTTTTAGACATCTCACTTAAACTAGTCAATGCAAATTAATAAGGATTTCCAATGCACGATTTGACAAGATAACTAGTCTGAATGTTGACATCTACTTTGTAGAACTCAAAAACTGTGTGAGATGATCCTGTTCCTCTCATCAGCTGTAGCTGTTTACATGATTAACACCTGTGCTTCTGGACATATTTACCTGTGAGACTACAGACTTGTTTGTATATGCTTTTTAGGGACAATGATTCTTAGCCTGCTCTTCTGAACATAGACATTAAGTTCTGCTTTAGTAGTCTATGTGATTTTCGGTATTTTTCCAATAGCTTCTTTGATTCATCTTCTGGACATAGGTATAAAAAAAGTTATTTTTTCCCCCTAAAAAAATGCTATACTAAAATATGATCATATCCTTATATCATAGCTCCAACAACCTTGCAAGCAGAGAACTGAACAATAATTGAAGAAACACTGGGAATAGAGTACTATAAAAATGTATTGTTTTCTGAAATGTCTGAGGATTTTATTCCATTTTGAATAAAATAGATGTATATTCATTGGGATATTTCTTTTCTCCAGCTGGGATCTCACACTGGATCTATGTATATTTAATTACTGCACACAAAATGGAAATCCTTGGGAGAAATGTCTGTCCCAGATTAGTCAAAAGTCATGGGACTGTTACATCTTCCTGAAATTTAGATATTGTATACAGTAGTTATGGCAGAAGAGGTGGGACTTTTGACTTAATTCTCCAGGTTTTCATGGAATTTCTCCAATCATTTATAAATTAGAAGCATCACTTCCATTCACTAGTTTTGTGTTCTCAAATAGCTTATTAAATGTGATTTATCAATATGATCTAATACTCTCTCATTAAACAGATGAATGCTTATTTTGCAAATCATACCTGTTTATTTTGTTACCGAGTTAGTGAATTTTTTTCTGTTCTTACTACTTGTCTACTTCTGGAGATGTACAGACTAACTGCGTTGACACTTCAGGAATTTTTTTTAATTTTTATAAGGGGAAAAAAAATAATGATAATTGAATCTTAGTTGCTATTGACTCCTTCCACATCCCAAGTTAGAGAATACATGGAAAGGTTTTGGGTTTTTGTTTGTTTTGGATTTTTTTTTTTAATTTTAATGTATTTTAGGGATATTTTTCTCTCTTTTTTTGCTTTTAATTTTTAGTATATTGTGTAATTACAGTGAATTTTAATGAATAATGAAAGTAATTTCTTAGTAAGAAGCTAGTTATTTCTCACCTACAACAGTTTATATTGATATTTTCATTTCATTTAGAAGACAATAAGTTATAATTTATGATATTGCTATAATGTATGAGCAATTGTTTGGGTGTTGATTCCAGTCCAGATAACCAAAATCTTTGGATACTTGCATTTGCCACTTGCAAACTCATGGATTGGTATCCCATTTGCAGATTATTCTGCTAATGGTGACACAGAATCACCATGCAACTGGATTTCTGAAAACATATTCATATGTCATCTAGGTAATTTGATTTAGATATTCTCCCAGTCATTGAAATAAATTCAATGTAGAGATTATAAAGGCTAGAACACCTATCCTCCAAGACTGAGTGACAAAACAGCCCAATAAAATCATTTTTTCATTTGTAAGTTTCTTGTCTTGTAATTGCCAAGTTCTTTGGATAATGGAATCAATGGAAGGACACAGTATTTATAATATCATAGAAGAGTTAAGGTTGGAAAAGACTTCTGTGATTATCAGTTGCACCCGTTAACCCAGCACCACCCTGTTCACCAGTAAACTGTGTCCCCAGCTGCCACATCCAGGCACCTTTCGAATGCCTCCTGGAATCATATCATCACTGAGCAGCTCATTCCAATGCCTGACCACAACTTCAGTGAAAAATTATTCCTAATATCCAATTTAAACCTCTCCCGGTACAAATTAAGGCCATTTCCTCTGGTTCTGTCACTTGATCACTGGGAGAACAGACCAACCACCACCTCACTCGGACCTCCTTTCTAGTAGTTGTAGAAGTGATAAGGTGTTGTCATCGTGTTGTGCACAGACACACACACACACACACACACACAGACACAGACACCCCCTCCTGCGAGCCTCATTTCCTCCAGGCTAAAGGACCCCTGTTCCCTCAGCTGGTCCTCATAAGACTCGTGCTCCAGACCCTTCATCAGCTCCACTGCCCTTCTCTGGACACTCTCCAGCACCTCAATGTCCTTGTTGTAGCAAAGGGCCCAGAAGTGAGTTGCAGGATTTGAATTGCAGCCTCACCAGTGCAGATGATCACTGCCCTGGTCCTGCTGGACACTACTGCTGATGCAAACTATTACAAACGTGGCATGGTGGAACTCTTCTGTTAGGAGCTATTACTACTTTAGCAATGAAGGCAAGGAAACAGGTATTTTATTTCTGCTCAAAAATGCACAGGATGGAAACACAGGTTATGAATAAATTACAGGAGAATCTTTAACTCTTAATGTGGTCAAGATACAATTATAGCCCCAGTGTGAATAAGTCCAAAAACTTTGGAGGCTATGATCCATAAATTTGTAATAATAAATTCCTGAATTTACATAGTAGGAAGATGGAGATTAAGTATATGGGAAAACAATTTGCAGTCTTTGCTACTAAAAATATAAATTTTCACTTCAGAGTTAATAAACTCATAATGTTTAAGAAGCCATTTCCCTTATTTAATGCAGTTCCTGTTTGATAAATCATACTCTCTCGTATAGATAGAATCAAAATCTGGCATCAGAGCAGATATTTCTTCTAGAATATGGAGGTATATATCTTTATTTAATTAAGTATCTGATGCTTACCTATTACTTTTAAAATCTAATATTTAACCCAGCAACATGGGTTAACTTTAGAAACAAATTCTACATAAGAAATTGAACTTATATTCAACAGAACCTTAAGTAACTGGCAGTTTATGTTCTACATAGATGGCAATATACTTTAACTGGTCAAAGATGAAGACTCTGTGTAGGTAGATTATGTACACATCTTTGCTCTCTTGTTTATTCTTTGAATTTATATTTTAACTTGTGAAATATGAAATAGTTGTTACCCTTTATATTATAGCTAGAATGCAAAAGAAAAGAATGATAGTCACAGAATGAGAAATATCACTCTGCACCCACAACACCTACACAGCCTGGGAAGTTCCAAAGTAATAACAGATTCCTGCTTCTCCAGCTAAGATCTATGCAAGAAAATTAATACGAAAATGCCTTCATTTCATCATGATGGCATTTGGGAGTTTTAGAACCCTCTAGTCCATTAGTCAGTTTTGTTAATGACTCTGCTCATCCTTTTAATCATGTGAAACACATTGACTGAGCTTCATTTAGTTCAAAGTGCCTTTCAGAAGCCTGAAGAGAAACTGAGTGGTGTGAAACTTTACCTTTCTCACTCCAAGTTATATTTGCTCATGTATATTAGCAACAGACAGCTAGTTTCATTTGTGATTTATATATAAATACAATATATCCATAATTTCTAAGAAAAAAGCCATACCCATTTGAATGAATTAAACTTGGAAATTTGAGTGCCTAATATGTTGCTAGATTATCTGTGTAGCACGTGAGTATTTCTAACCTATCTTCCTTGTGATAATTATGGAAAACCTATTGATACCTGCAGTTCTTTATTTTCATTATTCTTGCACAAGTATTGTATTTACAATATTATTTAAGCTCTATGAACAACTGCTTTTGCCTGCAATTTAAGAATTTCCAATATCAGATCTCAACAACAGTCTCGGAGGACTGTTTTTTGTTTTCAGAATGACTGCTTTATGATCAACTAAATGAGCAGATTTTGGAATTTTGCCAGCATGAATTTGAAGAGCTATATTACAGGGAGATTGAAACCTTGTGCAAAACACAAAAGCATTTCTACTAAACATACAATATTGTTTATATATATATCCCTTTTTTCATTATGAGAACACACTGTGGTATATTATGACAAATTTAATCCCTGTATATGGAAACAAAATAAAACAATAATACTCAGTACAAGCAGAACTACGGTATCTAATTAAAAATAAATAAAAAAATAAAAGATCCTGTAGAGCAAAAGATCCTGTAAAGTCTTGTTTCTGCATAGCAGTGGAAATGTTTAAGCTGTGTACTTTCAGGAGCTTCTTCATTGTCTGAGATTTTTGCATTTGTAAATGTCAGTCTTTTAAGAGCTTAACCAAAATTCAACACTGTCTCAATTAAAAAAAAAAAAAAAAAGCACATTCTTCTGCTTTTTTTTTGGACACATTACATTCATAATGCTTTCAAAACATGTCTGACATGTACTAATGGTACTGGACTCCCTCATTATGAAATAATTAGTGGTATTTCCCAATTTCTTTATGTGCTTTATGTGTTCACTCATGATACACAGAGAATTTCAGTCATCTCTGAAGCACAGGTACAAAGTCTATCTGCTCCTCTCCGTTATTCTTGTTTGAATTCTTGAAAATCAATCCATGCTGATAAGAGGGAGAATAACTTTTTACCAAGAAAATAAGTAGTTTTGGATAAAAATGCACAAAAGTATTTTCTCATCAGGCAAAAGAAGACAATAATTATTTTAATGTGTTTTCAATAAAAATGTTTAGCTTCATGTGATATTGCTCCTTAAGGGAAAAAATAGTTGTTTTACAATGTTTAACAAACCATGAGTTTGCTTTTTTGTTTTTTTAATTACTTCAAAAACTTTTTTTTTTAATAGATTCTTGTTTAGATATGCATTCTAGGCATTTTGAACCTGCAAATGGAAAAAAATCCCATGTATCCCACCCTGCTGAGAATTTTCTTATTTAAAGATCCTCTTCAATGGTTAACTACGTAGAAATGACCTACTTTGTGTTCATTGACTAATTAGTCCAGTTCTAATTCAATCCACATTTAGGTAAATTACTTCAGAGAGAGCTGGGTCAAGCTGTTGTGTTTTTCACAATGTTTGATGTGATTGTTCTGGTGCATTCATAAAAATAAACAAAAACTGAAAGTATTTCACTACTCCTAGGAAATGTACAATAGTAGTTGTAATTTTGTCATTTGCTTCTCATTATATATTTATATAATTATGCATACATAACATTATTTCTCCTTTAAACCAGTCTGTCTCTGATTTGTGTGGGCATTTTACAGTGAACATGCTGATCTTCATGGAGCTGAGATGCCATTTTCTGTTTCTCTACTTATTTCTAAGGTATTTATACATTTTCTTGCCCACGTCTTCTCTCTTTAATTATTGACCTGCCAACTATTACTATCTCAAAAATGTATTTAAAATTTTGATGTGGCCTTAGCTTTCTCACAAATCACCAACAATTTCCTAAGCACAACTGAGCCAAATTCACACAGTGGTGCCTCACTAAAACATTCCAGTCTATGACACTATTTATCCTAGTTCCAAATAGTTTTGGATACCTCCTACAATGCATGCAGATGTCCACAGCATGACTGAACTTCCAAGACACAGAGATTCAACAGTCCCAAAATATTACAATTGGATTGCTGAAATGCATATGCATAATTCCTGTTACTTGTAGGATAGTTCAGAAAGCAGAATAGAAAGATCATTGTCCACTCATGAGTAGCATCCCCCGGGGTTGGTACTGGGGCTGGTACTAAGGTTCAGCATCTTTGTTGACAGCATGAGCAGTGCACCCTCAGCAAGTTCCCTGATGACACTGAGCTATGTGGTGCAGTCGACACACTGGAGGGGAGGGATGCCATCCAGAGGAACCTGGACACACTTGAGAGGTGGGCTGATGCAAAGCTCATGAAGTTCAATAAAGTGAAATGCAGGGTCCTTTTAAAGGAAACTTCCGTCTGTGACCATCCAGGAGCAGTCATTCTGGCACCACCTGAGCTGGGAGTGAAGTCCCTCTTCAGCTACACATCCCACACTCACACCATCAGACCAGGTTTGCTTACCAGCTCGACCTTAGGTTTTCCATAGCAGATATTCAAATGTCCCCATCCTTAACATAATTTACTCCTCATGTCATAATTAAATGATAAAATTACAGACTATTAGCTTCAGCTGGGTTCTTCTGGGAGGGGACCCCGAACAAAGGAATCCCTGTGCTTTTGGAGAAGGCTTCTTGGAGACCTCATGAGCCTTTCAGGATCTGAAGGAAGCCTGCAGGGAAGACAGAGATGAACTCTTTTATCAGGAACTGTAGTGATGGGACAAGAAGTAATAGCTACAAACTGAAAGAGGGGAAATTTAAGTTAGATAAACAGAAGAAATTCTTTACTGTGAGGGTGGTGAGATACTGAAGCAGATTGCCCAAGTAGTCATGGTTACCCCAACCCTGGCAATGTTTTGGATAAGGCCTTGAGTAACCTGTTCTAGGGAGGTGTTCCTGTCCATGGCAGGGTGGGAGATNGTCACCTGGTTGGGCCACAGGTTCCCGTGCCCTTTGTTATGCAAATAATCATCAGTTCAAGACCTCTTTCCTCTGCCCTGTGTCCTGCCCCCAGGCTCAGCCTGCCACTTGTATTGCAGCTGCGCTCCAAGCTACCTGCAACAAATGTATTCCTCAAAAGCCCTACACTGGATCATGGCAATCCCAGACACACCTACAGGTTGGACAGATAATTGATAGACAGCAGCCTTGTGGAAAAGGACTCTGGGGTGATGGTTGATGCAAACATGAAGATGAGGCAGCAGTGTGTGTTCACATCCCACAACTGAATCCCTGGCTGCGTCAAAAGGAGAGAGGCCGGCAGCTGGAAGGGGGTGATTCTCCTCTACTCTGCCCTTGTGAGACCCTGCCTGGAATACTGCATACAGTTCTGGTGCTCCCAACATAAGAAGGACATGGAACAGTTGGAGCCAGTTCAGAGAAAGGCCAGAAGCAGATTAGAGGACAGAAGCACATCCACTGTGAAGACAGGCTGAGAAAGTTTTGTCTGTTCAGCCTGGAGAAGGCTTCTTGGAGACCTCATGAGCCTTTCAGGATCTGAAGGAAGCCTGCAGGGAAGACAGAGATGAACTCTTTTATCAGGAACTGTAGTGATGGGACAAGAAGTAATAGCTACAAACTGAAAGAGGGGAAATTTAAGTTAGATAAACAGAAGAAATTCTTTACTGTGAGGGTGGTGAGATACTGAAGCAGATTGCCCAAGTAGTCATGGTTACCCCAACCCTGGCAATGTTTTGGATAAGGCCTTGAGTAACCTGTTCTAGGGAGGTGTTCCTGTCCATGGCAGGGTGGGAGATAGTTGGGGCTAAATGTTCTTTAAGTGCCCTTTCAACTCTTAAAATTCTATGGTTCTCCTTCTGTTATGCATCAAACATATATGTTTCTTAAATATTTCATGTATAAATTCTGTTCACACATTATTAGTGTTATAAACTACGGAAGTCCTGTTTCACAGAATATATTGTGGTGAAGTTAGATAATGAAATCCACTTATTATATATCAGTAGTTTTTCCTAAAATCCTTTATCTATTTTTCTGTTTACTGTAAATTAACCTTCTGAAAAAATAAAAGTGTTAGGAACCACAAAGAAATAATTATTTCACATAATGAACTTACGAAGCTGAAAATGCTAAAGACAGTCTTCAGAAAAAGTGTGTATGGCATTGTACATATTGTCTTATTATTATAATTTTATCATTTCTATAATTTGTAAGTGAAAGTTAGAAGAATAAATATTGTTTTTTTCTAAGGAGATGGAAATCATACTGTCATTCCACAAGTTACTTTTTTCTAATTTTTAATTCTGACCCAAAAGCAATATTTGGCAAAGATTTAAGAATTATTGTCTTTAGTTTCTACAGCAGCATTTTTTTTGTTGTTGTTTGTTTCTAGAGGAATATACTGTTAGCCAGAATTACTTCTTGACACTGCCATAGTGTTTTATTAAGCAACAGATGGTTCCTCAAGTTTACCATGTCTGTCCTTCATCAGCTATAACAGCAGGCACTCATGGATTTTACTCTAAATTAAAAAACAAACAAACTCCAACAAGAACAAATAATAATAATAATAATTAAAAAAAAAACCTAAGAGAAAGATTATGATTGTAGATTTAAGGAGGAATGGCAGTCTTCAACATGTGAGCAGTCTTGTTTCTTTTCTTTTTTTAGAGGTTGTTGTGGCTTTATCTATTCATCAGGAAATAAAGGCTTTCTAGAAGTAAAACAAACAGTGTCACTGACACCTGCTTTCAAATATTCTGTGTAATATTTAGTGGGAAACAATACTAAATACACTATGAATATTTATCAGATGTAACGTATAGTTGATGAATTGTTCAGTCTAGTGTTATACACTCCAACACAGCCCCAGCCAGTATTTTTCAAGAGAGTAGGTATCTTTATTATCTTATTTAGTTGCCCATTGCACTACATTTGCCATTAAAGCTCTCACTTTTTTCTTTTTTGGTGGTGTACTCAGGAGTCTTGTGTATAACTGCTTCATTTATTGAATTCATTGCAAAAGGTGACAGAGAATTTCTGTTTTCAGAACTAAAAATTGCTGGTTTGTAGATATTCATTAATAAAAAAATACTTATGATCATCTGAAAGGTGTGCCAGATATCTGTGCAACATCATGGAAGCTATTTTATTGCTATTTCTGATAAGAGCTCTCTTTCTACCTGGAGGTATTTAATTTTTTTTTTCTACATACCTCCCAAAATAAAAAAGATACCATCAATCAATTAAAACTAAAACTAAACTCATCTTTAACACACAGAAAAAAAACCCCAAACCCCAAAATATAATTTATACTCTCAGTAATCAAAAATTCTGCAAGACAGAAGGCATTAACATATAATTAATAGGAAAAATAAGTTGTTGTCAATAATTTAATTATGAAGAATTCAATTATCAAGTGTAAATCTGATTTTTTTTATAGATAGGAACTAGGTAGATCAGCAAGCTTCTACCTAGCTAAAATTATGATTTTAATTTCTGTGATTTACATATAACTCTTTATATTTTCAAATGCTTTATAAATATTGAAAACAAACCATGTTTTGTGAGGCAAGTCTACCTATGAGAGTTAATGTTTAAAGAAGAATGTGTGATTTTTGTCTGAATAAGTCTTTTATCAGTTTAGTTGATCATATGGATCTTACCACATATTTTCCATGACAAAGAGACAAAAAGGTAATTTTATAACTTTTTTGATATTATAGTTCTAAATGCAGCTTTGTGTATGAAAGTCTACTCGGAGGACTAAACAAGAGGTACACAGTACGTTTGATGAAGCCTTTATTTATGTTTTGTATAAATCTTTTTTTTCTAACAAATATCAGATGGGTTATTTGGTAGTGATTCTATTGCCACCATGCAAGTGAAGGCATGATCACAGAATGAGAGAATGGTTTGGGTTAAAAGGAACTGTAAATATCATCTATTTCAGCTCCCCTTCCACAAGCAGGGACACTTTCCACTAGATCAGGCTAGTCAGAACCCCATCCAGCCTGGTCTGAACACTTCCAGGGATGGGGAGTCCACAAGTTCTCTGGGTAATCTGTTCCAGTCTCTTGCCACCCTGCAGTAAAGAATTTCTTCCTAATATTTATTCTAAACTTACCCTCTTTCAGCTTCAAGCTGATACCTATCTAGTAGCTTTTAGAATATGTCATCAGATCTGGGACAGCCAGTCACCCTGGCACAAGAAATACATGTACTTCTGCAGCAAGTGTGTGAGCAAGCAACTGGAGGCCAAAGAGGAACTTAGCTTGTGCTAGACACGTATATTTAAGAGACTGAATCTCCCCTTAGTTATTATTTTTGAAAAATATTTGTAGCATATTCTGCAATTTAGGAGAAATTCACTTCTTGAGTTAGGATTACTATCTCACTATGAGTTACAGCAGTTGTTCAGTAACAGTTTCACAGTTGTTTTAGATTGTCATAGCTACTTTATCACCTCACCGTTTATGTAAAATAAGCAAGTGGAGAAAAAATTGGCTCACTACTCAAGTAGAATTTGAATGGAATACTGAATGTGCCCATTTATTGTTGGTAATGAATTTCTTTTAATTCCATATGCAGTGTAAAGGTGTTGAATTACTTCGTAACTCAAAACTATTTTTGGCAACACAGAAGACAACAGGACATAAACTTTTATTGGCTTAGCTGCATATTTCTGCATCTGTTCTCTTGTGTGGACAGGCTACTTTTTTTTGTATGTAAATGTTACCAGTGACTAGGTAACTTCTATAGAGAGCTTTGTGTCATTCACATTTAGGCCGCAGCATCTTTCTAGCCAGACTGTAGAAAAGAAAAGAAAGCAGAATTGCCAAGAGAGGACCAGGAAGGGACAAGAAGGGGGCAGGTATGTAACAAGTTTTGGAAGAATTATAAAGAAATTCTGAGTCTTTTATACAGCTAATTTTTTCCTTTCTTTCCCAATGATAGGGATTGTCATCTTCTTTGCAAACACATAATAATTTAGGAATTACATCTACAATCTAGAAACAGTCAGGATTTAAGCAGGATTTTTAGGGGTATAGGTGTATACTTTAAAATACTGCATCCTGTTATTTTTACACCATTCCAGGAAACTGAAAAAAAACAGAAAATAAAATTCAGTAACTTTGCCCTCATAGACTGTTAGAGATACAACAAAAATGAGAAAATTTTAGAAAACTTCTCATCTGAATTCAATAAAAACCAGTGTTACAGTGATTTTGATAGATATGGTATACAGCCAAACACATCACAACTAATACTGTACTATTATCATTTGCTCAGAACTTCAAAATTTCAAGTAGATTCCAGCATTTCTTTAAACTGCGTTTGTCTTAATGAACAATGTTAGCATATTTTGCTTTCACCTTAATCACAAAAATTCCAGCAATTTTATTTCAATATTTTTGATTTTTTATGCAAGACATCCTTCAAAGGATGAGCTATGAATATGTAAGATCATTTATTGGCTTTTCATGTACAGCCTTATGAATTAGTCTCATTACACATGAGTGATTACTATGTGTTTTACTTAATTTCTGGAAAAAAACAGGCAAATTTGATAGTTAAAAATTACTGGATATGTTGCAACACTAGTGAGCAAATATGTTTGATGAACAGCATTAATTGGCTTAATAACAAGTGAGATGACCGGATTAAAATAATATGTTTTCAGTGTCCCATGAGGATGTTTGGCCAAACCATAGATACAGATATTCAAGTTAGGAAGCAAACATAGCAGTCAATATTTATAAAACTGAAAAACTATATATTTTATTCCCTAGGTTTCTTTACACGAGAATAAAATAACCTTTTTCATTACTTTCTTATTTTTAGTGTCCTCTCACTTCAAATTGAACTTTATTTGATGAACTGGTCATATCTCAAAAGTGATGCTACACAATGCTTAAATGAAAATCTATGTTGGTGAGTTTTCAAAAGTTCCACTATAAAATCTTGTCAGGCTGCTGGCTAGCTGTAACAAGTGGCTTGGGAGCAAACACAGCCTTTTTTGTTTTAAAGGAAGAAAGGCTGCCATTTTTTATTTAGGTTTTTCACACATTCCATTTTACCTAAAACTTTTAACAAGCTGCAATTTATATTATCCTGGCTACCGTGTTACCTAGTGTTTTATAAAATGTCAAGGGGACAATTCTGGCAACAGTTATTCAAGTTTTACTGAAAAGCAAAATTCCTATAGGTCTCCATGACTGAGTCTCATTTCTTCTTGCCAGTACAAGAACCATCAGATGACAGAATGTAATGAATATATAATCTTCTAAGTTGTGGTTATTCTGTTTGTCAAATAATTTTTCACTGTCAGTGGAGACTTGTCTGGTTTTCTTGCATACTAGTTCAGCCTGTTGGTACTGAAGTAATGGGAGATGAAAAGAAAATAAATGCATAAATAAAAAGGAAATAAGATTTTGTCTCCAAACACCAATACAAGGAAATGGAATGAGATAATCTAGGGCAAATTGCATTTGCTTAAATATTGCTTCGGAGATGAGTTCAGAGACAATTGTTTAACTCCCTTCCCATAATACTCTGATTGAATTATTTGATCATCCAGTTACAAATGTAAAAAAACAAAACAAAACAAAAAAAAGCACTATTTTGGGTTTTTGCAGAATATGAGGGTTTTGCCATTTGCAAGGTCCACATTCGAATTAAAAAGGGGGAAAGATATTGTATTTGATTGTATTTCTATTTTGATACTGTTATTTTAAGACAGTAAAAAGTAAGTTATCTTA
Organism: Myiagra hebetior; assembly: GCA_013397015.1. Taxonomy (NCBI): domain Eukaryota; kingdom Metazoa; phylum Chordata; class Aves; order Passeriformes; family Monarchidae; genus Myiagra; species Myiagra hebetior. The sequence goes on from VWZQ01005981.1 coordinate 206,247, forward strand.
CATAATATATTTTGATACAACAGTAGCTTCCCACTTTCCCCAGGCTTCTCCCCTAGCAGGGCAGCATGAGAACTAAAACATAAACAGCTGCCTTTTCCACTGTGTGAGCAAACAGCTTTGGCAGAGACTCCTCCATTCCCAATCATACCTTTTAAAAATAACCTGATGGCTAGGAAATTCTAAAAAGAGATAAAAATGTTAATTTCAATAAATTTCAATCTTTCACTGTGCTCAGATCTCCTATTTTGTTGTTGAGTGGGTGAGATGATGTGTTGTGGGAAACCAGTGTCATCTTAGCTATTTCCTTTCATTACAAATTTTGAAAGATAATCAGAACCTGGCCCCCATTGTTTCAGATTAATTATGTAATTTTCTTGACTGGATTTCAGTTAGGTTTTTCTCAAAAAATCACTGATTACCTCAACACTGGCACTTCCTCAGTATTTCTTGCTCAAATTGTAACTGACCTCAGTGGCTTTGTGGCTTGATGAGATTCTCTGCAAATTTATTGAATGATTCCTATGACTGTATAGGATGAATGCTTATAAAAAAGGGATGAGATAAAAAACCTAAATCCCACAGTGTTCAGTGAATTAAAAGCTCCTTTAGATTTAACTTTTGTTACTGTTATTTAGAAAATTCTAGACTTGTCTGAGAAAAATGAGAAGATGCTGCTGGCAAAGATTTATGTACCTAGGGAATTAGACACATGCAAACTGGAGTTTTTCAAATCTCAATTTTATGTGTAAGGACTTTAAACAGAAACTGACTCCCAAAACTGGGGGAGATCTAGCCCCAAATTAGGTTATAAATTCTGATTCTATTCACACTTTATTAACACAATATATAATTATGTCTGCCAAACAGTCTTTTAGGGTACAGTGCTGTGCTACTGGTTTTGGGAAAATCAGAAGTTACACTTCTGTGTGAAGGGCAATATTTTTCCAATTAATTTTTTTATTAATATGTTACTTCTGCATAAGAATTTAATGCTACTATGCCATCATCATTATGATTGAAAGTTTAATTGGTTTTAGAACAGCCAATTTTTTAATTTTTTTTTTTTTTATTGCCACATAAATCTAAATGATGGTAACAGTAACAACAACTTTAATAGCAATAATGCACAGAAATTATATAACTATGTTCTCAAGTCATGGAAAAATACCTTTACATCTATTAGAAGTTTTTTAAAGAGATATTTATTTGATAAGTATGAATATAAATTTATTCTGTATTTTAAATGGAAAAAGCCTTATATATGAAATTTAAAAAGTCTTTTATAGAAGTCAGAACTATGCAACAAAATGCAGTACAATAGACTTGCCCTTATTTTTTCAAGGTAATTTATTTGATGGTACCACAACTTTGACAAGCATTCTGGCAAGAACTGGAAGCTTCACACCCTTACAGACTTCCTGTCAACATGCTTAAGTTTCAAAGCATCTGTCAGTATCAAGCATTAGTTCATAAATACATAGTAATTGAGAATGTTTAATATTCATTAGCTGGGTAAAGTGACATTCATCTACCAAGATGCTGTCTAAAACTTAGGCACATAATGTAAGCTATTTATCTGGATGTCCTCTAAAGTCAATGGAAAGGGGCATCTTGCAGAAGGCAACGTTTACTCTAAATGTAAGTGTCAAAGTGAGGAGGGTTGAATCACTTTCTACAGGAGGTTCTGTAGGTAACTGAATGACTGGTGTGCACTACCAGTGTAACCTCTATATAGCTATAGGCAAGATTAATCCCACTGTTAATTACACATTATTTCACTATTATGTGCATTAAAGATACTGCAGGTATCTGACTTAAAAAAATCAGTGTCTTTCCAGATATATAGTTCCATAGCATTTTCTCAACATTACCTCTTTCATTAACATTTCTGCTGACAAATCAGACTGTCCCCAGAATATTTTAGGATATTTTACAAACAAATGGTGCATCTCTATTCAACGTCAAATATTATGTGTCACCTGTAATTAAATGCAAGGTATCTCAGTGCCCAATAAAACACAAGGAAGTCAAATAAATACAGAGAATATGCAGAAGTACTACAAAGAAATTTTTTTTTTTAATAGGACTATAGACTTCAGTGTCTCTGAAAAAGAACGAATTAAAAATCCTATGGATTTAGGAATGAACTTTCCCTATATTTAGCTTTTTCACTCATTTTTTTTCTTTCCAGCTATATTATGCCATCTTTGCTTCCTGCATGTTACCTTGTACCTTCCTCTGCAACACCTACTGTAAGTAATTGAAACTCAAAAATAATGTTGTGGTTTTCGTTTTTCTGTATTTGTTTTTCCCATGCTATTGGGACAAACATTGATCAATGACATGTCCAAAGAAGGGTAACAAAGCCAGTGAAGAGTCTGGAGCACAAGCCTTATGAGGAGCAGCTGTGGGGGCTGGGGCTATTTAGCCTGGAGAAAAGGAGGCTGAGGGGCGACTTTATTGCTCTCCACCTACCTGAAAAGGAGGGGTCAGTCTTTTCCCAGGTAACAACTGACAGGATGACAGACCTCAAGTTGCACCAGTGGGGAAGGTTAGTCTAGCTATTAAGAAAAATATATCCACCAAAAGAGCTGTCAAATATTGAAACAGACTGCCCAGGGAACTGGTGGAGTCTGTGCCTGCACAGAGTTTTTACCCTTTCTTAGCAACATTTTCCCCAAGGCACCATCATCTTGGCTGAGGGACTGAGATGTGCCCTGCAGTGGTGGGTGATGTTAGATCGGTGAATGATGTTAATGAGCTTCTTGTGTTAGAGAATGCATATAATTTTACAGAATAGTTTTTCATTTTAAGCCAATTTTCTATCATATTATATGGAAAACTCTTTACCAGGACTCTGCTGTTTTCTAAGTTTATTTAATCTGGTTTGCTTTCAAAATGCTCACAAAATATTGTTATCTTTTTTTAGGCTTCAGTAAGGCCTATTTTTTAGCTTATAAATAATTATAGTAATGCACAGACTTTGAAAAGCAATATTGTAATAATTGTAATTTGACATTTTTATAACTTATCTCCAAACATAAATAAAACATTTAAATATGTTATAAAAATAAACTCACCCCTTTCCAGACATTCAGAATGTGGAGACAAAAGTTAAAATACAAACCTGGTTATGTTGCATAATTATGACTGAAGCTGCTTAGTGTTGAAATATACTTTGAAATGTTACATTTTCAGACACTTATTTTGAAAATACTGAAGTTCAGTTTCAGTAGGCATACATAAAAATCAAACACCTTTGAAGATGCAATTTACTGTGCACTTTAATTTCTGAAATCAGCAGGCATACAATTTAGCCTTGTAAACATATCCTCACAGAATCTAATGACTTTAAACATGGAGGAGAAAATGTGTAAATACAATTGTACTGGTATTTTTATATGATTCTTTGAGTAAGGTTTTACTTGGGCTTTCCACCCAGGTCTCCCTAGTTCTGCCAACGTTATTGAGGACCCAAACCCCAAGTGGCTGAACGACAGGATTTAGAAAAGGGTTTAGGATGGGCTACTTCTATCAAGTCATAAAAACTATGAGTAAGTGGAAAGGAAAATGTTTCTCCAGAAGTCACACATGCAGCAGCTCAGGCATGTCATTGTCTGGTACTATTTTGTGGCACTGCTAAAGCACCTATAAAGTCATGGCCAGGACAAAAACAAACTCAACATAAACCAAATATATATATATATATATTTAATCTAAAAACAAAACAAATGTGTATGTGGAAAATCATTTATGAAATATATCTGGCAAAGCCACTGGAATAAATTTAGCATAAATTAATTCAGGAAAATTAAAGAACAAGAAAATAGAAACTATGATCTTCTGTGAACAAATTAGGTTTCATTTACACTAATAAAAAATGTGTAGTGAAAGTAGATGCATACGCTTTATAACTTGCATTGTTTTAACCAATTTCTGAATTTTACATTCCTTTAATGAACGAATAAATAAATCTTCTCATCGGAGACTGTGGAAAACATCTAAAATTCAGGCAATTAATCATTCTTAATCCTTAAAAACACATGGTAATGTGATATTAGAAACACATGGTAATGTGTTTTTAATATCACATCAATCAATAAAACCATACTAATGTAATTCCAAGTAAGATTAATTCTCTTTTGTTATAGAAAAAAAAAATTTAAAGAGTTAGTTCATATACTTTAAAACATTATTTTACAACATATTTTAATTTCCATGATGAAAGTTAGACAAACAATAACTACTATTCTTGAGTTGTACCTTTGAATGGACATGAAAGAAACCACAGAGATGAAAGAACACTTTTTTACTGTTTGGTGATCCTCAGAATATCTAAAATTGCACACACACACACACACACACAAAAATGTATCCTTTTGTTTTAATAAACTTATCAATAAGATAGGAAAAACACCCAATAAATAGGCAAAGTCATATCTTTAGGACTGTGAAAGACAAAAATGGACTTTAAATATATAAAAAAACCTCCTGTAAGATGAGGTCTAATATATGCTCTTATAGACTTTGTATTTCTCAGGAATTAGTCTAACAAAGTGAAACAGGAACTTACATTTTGCCATGGGAATATTCTGAACACTATTACCCATCTACATATTTATAGAAAGAAAAAATGTATCACATAAACTTTTTCAACCCTACAAAAATGACAAACTATTGCTAGGAAATCACAGAATCACAGAATGTGCTGAGTTGGAAGGGACCCACAAGGATCATTGAGTCCAACTCCTGTCCCTGCACAGCACCATCCCCAAAAGTCACACCATGTGCTGGGAGCATTGTCCAAATGCTTCTTGAACTCTGTCAGGCTGGTGCTGTGACCACTTCCCTGGAGAGCCTGTTCCAGTGCCCATCCGCCCTCTGGGTGAAGACTCTTTTCTTAATATCCAACCTAAACCTCCCCTGACACAATTTCAGGCCATTCCCTTGGATCCTGTCCCCGGTCACCAGAGAGAAGAGATCAGTGTCTGCCCCTCCTCTTCCAGTCACAAGGAAGTTCTAATGTTTTGATGCAAAATTCATTTGTATATATAAATTGACAAGATCTTGGGTAGTCTAGACTGAAAAACTAAGTGTTTAACAAATGGATATTGAAATCGTAGTCAGAAATTAAGGAAAATGGATGAGCACATATAGTTTAATGCAGGAAACATGGTTTAATTTTACCCACCTTGAATTGGTCTTAACAAACATTTCAGGTTGTGAATCTTACTTAAATCTGTCAGTTATAACAAACATGTTTGTTAAAGTATAAACACTTTGCACAATAACTACTCACAGTCTAGTTATACTTTTAAATATGTTGTACTAGGCTACTTTGCTGCTGGGTTGAAATTTAATCTGTGGTTTTAACAGAGTTATTAATGAACAGATATTATGTTTTTTTTCTTGCTCACCTCAAAATATTTTCTGAAAGAAAGCAGAAAATGTCTAGTAAAATACTTTTAATTGGAACACTGCATATTAGAAACTGTACATATCCACATAAACTCAGTTTCACTGCCATATATACACCAAGCATGCCAAGCATGGCTTAAAATTTCTGTAGTACATTGATTTTAATTTATTTATCCAAACCTTGTTTGTAATAGGGCAGAGTAAGATGATATCTGTACTAGTTTTGGCTGGGGAAGAGTTAATTTTCCTCATAGTAGCATGTATGGGACTATGTTTTGGATTTGTGATTGTGAAATATTTTTCATAGCACAGGAATGTTTTATTCACTGCTGAGCAGTGCTTACACAACTTCAAGGACTTCTCTGCCTGTCACCCCACTTGACCAGTGAGGAGGCTGGGGGTGCACAAGAAGCTGGGAGGGGACACAACAAGGACAGGTGACCGCTGCTGACCAAAGGGATATTCCAGACTATATGATGTCACACTTAGCATGAAAAAGTGGGAGGAAAGGAAGGAGGGAGGTTTGGAGGAAAGATGTTTGTCTTCCTAAGTTACCCTTATGTGTGACAGAGCACTGCTTTCCTAGAGATGACTGAACACTTGCCTGTCCATGGGAATTAGTGAACAAACTCCGTTTTGCTTTGTTTGGGCATGCTGTATCTCTTAAACTTGCTTTATCTCAAACCATGAATTTTCTCACCTTTATCCTTTTGATTCTCCACCGTATTACTGGGGCAGAACAAGCAATCAGCTCTCTGGGGCTTAATTCCCCGCTGGGGTTAAACCATGGTCACAACTTCTATGTGAAATCAGGAATTTATTGTCAGTCTAATTTTTAAAAATTAACTGTGCAATTGAAATGCAGAAAATTATTGATAATGTTGGTCCAGATATAGTAAATCAGTACTGGCAGTCCACAATTAACTTACTTTGATACAAATAAAAAAACAAATTACTAGCAGTGATGCAAATAAAATTGCTATGCAAGAAAAGCCTTCATCTGGTGTTATGCCCACTCTCTCATTATTTCCCTAATCCCAAACTGATACGTTTAGCTACACTAAAAGGAATATCAGTTTGGCACCATCCTTGAGCTCTTCTTCAAGAGGGGTGTGATGTTAATGGAGGAACTTGCTATATTATTTTTGTCCACAGAAGCACAGTTTCCATGTTGTGGGTTTTGGGGTTGATTGGTTTGGGCATTGGGGATTTTGTTTTTTAATATTCTGTCTGACTTTTGTTTGGGTCCTTTCTGTGTCTTTTCTAAATTTCTTTACACTTTCTTCTTCACCCTGCAACCTGCTGCATGCAGAAATATTAGATGCTTTATATTTGCCCTTTTCATAATCCCTGAAATTATTTTTCACTCATTTCCTTAGTCTGTGAGCAGTGTTGAGTTATTGACACGCCTGTGACTTCCCATCCCATCCTACACTCAGATACTTCAAACCTCTGATGTCATCTGATGCCTGTACTCCTTTATTCAGCATCATTAGTCCAGGGTTATAGGTAGGTCATTCCAGACAGCTTAACTACTTGCTTTTTTGCATTTATATCAAAATTATTAGCAAGAAGTGTTACGGTACCCAATTATAGAAAGCTAAGCAAAAATTGGACAAATTAGACAAATTATGTTTTAGCCACCTGGTCATTACACAAGTGTTACAACTAAGCAAGCTAAAACAAACTGCAAACATGCCAACAGAATTTCCAACAGAGCTTGGCAAATCCAGAATTCTAGCATATGCTAATAAAAACCCTTTCAATTGATACTAATAGAAACAGTATTATACTTATCAGGCTGTAGGGCTATACCTTGTTCTCCTTCCTTGTGCTTCATAAGAGCCCCTTCCATCATTTGCCTGAAGAATTAAAATTGCTTATGAATGAAAATTGCATCTAGTATACAGCATTACACTTTTTGGTTTTATACCATCTATTATAAGGAAAGATGTGGATGTTATGTTTTTCTCTGTTGATCACTCGAGCAGTAATGGAATTTCTTTTCAGAAATTGTTCATTATATTGGACAGGATGCTAATTTTTATTGCTGGAGGATATAAAGATATGCAGAACAGTCAGTCTAAATACACAGTGAAGCCATGGTACCTTAAAATGTCATTGGAGCACTTGGAAACACAGCAGTTTCTTATGTTAGTAGTCCGTCTTGGGAGACTTAATCTGCCTTAATTCTTTAACAAAACTGACCACGGTTCTTCCAAGAAAAGGTCCATGTTCTTTTCTAACCCTAAGAAAGCCTAAAAATTGCCAGCAACCAGTAAAAATGTGGTAAGAAACTAAGTTAAAGCAGAATGGATGTGCACAAGTGACTTTCATTGTTAAATAAATATGATACTAGTAACTAGTAACTAGTGACTGCTCCATACTGTATGAAATTGATTGTATAATAATCAATGTAAATAGTTTTACATGACGGGTGTTGGTGCTAGTTTAGAACAATAATATAAGGAATTCAAGAGATGAGGAAAAAAATGGTGTATCTGTAATTTTACCTAATCACTTCTGGAAACTGGCCCACATAAAGTAATTTTAAAAGTGAAAATGTAAATCAATATATGGATGAACCAGCTTTTATCTGTGATGAAGTGAACAGTACATCTAAAAGTATTTGGGCAAAATATGTGACAGGATACGGTCAGAAAGACATTACTAGAGTGTAACCTCTCTGTTTTCCTTGCATGCGTACAAAATTCTGAGCAGCGAACTGATTGAGATATATCAAAAGAAAGGTAGTAGTCTTGATATATGAGTCCAGCTAAATCTGTAAGTTATATGGGCTTTGTCCTTGTACTCTCATGACTACTGTGGCCTCAAAAGTCTGAGCATTTCTACTCTTCAGTCACCTCACCTAATATGTAGATATATTGAGAAATACAATGGCAAAAGCAAAAACCTTTCTAAGATCTGTAAAGCCTGCTCAAGAAGCTGAGCAAATACTTGGATCATTGTGATGATACCAGCTCTATTTTGCCATAGTTACATTTATCAATATTCTATGTACTTATTTCAATAGTATCTCCTTCTCAGCCATCTCTCTTTCCCCTAGATTCAACTCTATAAGAAATAACACAGCAAGGGAGCACTTTTCAATATTTTTCACATTTAGATTAATCATAAGATAGCAAAACTGATACATCTATATAAATAAATATATTCTGCCTAAATATACAAGTACAAGTTACTTAGGGAAACTCAACAAGACAGAATGTAAGAAGCAGAGGAGAAGGAAAAAAACAACCCCAAAGATGATAAAATCCTTATGGCATTAAACTCAGTATATGATTCTCTCCTGAGTACAGCTGAGATTTGCTTACCTAGTGGATAAATTTTAATTGTTGTTACTGAATCTATTCTTTCTGACCCAAGATGTCACATCACTGTGTGGCTCAAGCTTTGCTTGCTAAGTTATTCTGGCATTAATCACATTTATTGTTTGCAGGACCACAATTCTCTTATTTATGGGCACTACCCTTGGGAATGCAGGTCACTGTTATCTAACAGCAGAATCTACAGCTGCTCTTGCTGGCTTCAATTTGAGTCTTACTTCCTCAACAGAGGTCATATAGAAGCAATTGAAGTTAATTTTATGAGACATCTGTTATATTTGTGGTTATACTCATTCTTCAAGATTGCCCTCTAAAGTAGCAGTTACTAAAAAAAACTAGGCACCATAAGAGAAAGAAAACTAACAAATAAAAGACAATATCAGAAGTTATCTGATGACTTCTATTCAACATGACAAAGTAGGAAACTATTTTAAATTAAGAATCCCATAATCTGGGGCATGAAATATATATGTGAAAGGCACAACTGTGAAACAGTTCAGCCTTGCAAATCTGGAAGAATTTACTGACTGTTAAAGTGTTGCAATATCAAAAAATAGAATTTTCAAATACCTAAACAATATATCTACAACCTTTTTTTCTGATATATTTTCAGTTCTGATATAATTTCAGTTTATAATTTCTGATATCATTTCCGTTTATATTAGAGGATTGTAAATTTATGTTTGGTAAACAAAAGAAATGAAATTTTGACTATTTAGAGGTTTGGGGTTCTTTTTTAATAGTTTTTTAATTAACATGATGTCTTTGCATTAATTACTAAAAATATAGAAATAAGTAAGAAAAAAATTATATATTCATTACAAAGAAAATGGTCCTCTGAATGTAAGCATCCAGATACAAAGATTTCTTTCTCCTAAAATGTAGGTGTCTGTGTAGCGGGTTGAATTT
>VWZQ01005982.1:4677-16204 GCA_013397015.1 Myiagra hebetior
TTGGATTCCAATACCCAGTCCCTCTCCAGCTCTCCTGGTGCCCCTTTAGGCCCTGGAAGAGCTTTAAGGTCTCTCTAGAACCTTCTTTTTTCCAGGCTGGGCTCCCTCAGATATTCCCTCTTTACCTACCCCCTGTAACCCTAGATTTGAACAGCTCCTGCTCCTTACCCACGACAAACCCAAGGGTTTTACACAGAAATTTAGTGGAACTGCTCCTTTGGGATGTTTTCAGGGTTTTTTTATCCCAACCTCAGGTGTTTGTTGCAATGCAGATCCTCTAATAACTGGGTTTTTGTGGATATCACGTTCTCAGCCCTGTGACGCTGCTAACACCAAGCCCCAGACTCCAAACACGGAGCGCTCTGATCTCCAGGGAGAGAAGCAGCTCATTTTTATTTCTCTTTCAAGCCTAGTTTAGGTTTGGGATTCTGTCTCTTACCTCAATCCCGAATTCTAACAGCTCTCCGGATAACAAGGTTTGAGACTCGCAATCCAATCGGAACCAAAATTCAGATAAATATAACCAGAGTCCATAATGAATCTGCCCATCAAATGCCAGCCAGGGTTTCCCTTTTTCCCCTGAAATGTCCATATTAAGTTTGTTGGATACGAGGGGTGGTGGCAGGGCTGTGCCAGGCTCTCAGCCACAACAGCCAGAGGGTGACACAGGAATTCATTTTCCCATGTGCAGGATGTGTTGGTGGAAGAGGTTGGCCCAAACTTCCCGCACGGAATTGATCCGATCATCCTCTAATGAGAACCATAATTCCAGCAGTGCCTTTTTGACACCGTCTCCACAACGTAATTAACCTGGCAGATGTTGGGGCAGTGAAAGCAGAAGGGAACTCTGTGTAATTATCGGCAATATAATCTAAAAAATGTTACGGAATAATAAAAATCTTCATCTTTTGCCTCCCTAGTTCATCACTGTAATTACACCTTTGAAACCATTGCTCCAGATCCTGTTGCTGCCCCAAATATGAGACATTTTTAGAAGAATCCTGTTCTGGATCTTGCTTTCCATGCCTGGAGTTTCAGGCAGCCTTATCCCTGGATTTTTACCAGTCCAATGGCACAGCTGTTTGGAGCATCGAGGAATGTGGATTATCAAGGAAAAGGCGAATTTAGGAAGCAATTCCCAGGGAACAGGAAATGATATTATTCAAAACTGATGGCCTCAGTGGAAATACGTCCCTAATGTTGGGGTAGGGCCTGAATCCTTGCTTTTGGTGACTGAAACATGCAGCTTTTAATTACCCTGATTGAAAGCAGAGACTTATTCCTGTGTTTTATATTTTTATGATTGCTTTTTATCTCCTCTCAGCGTGGGTGTTTTATGGAGGACCTTCCTCATCTTGCCTTGGGGCAGAACAAACAAAAATTAATGCTCTCTAAACAGGGGGCATTTGTCCAGGAATGTCCCAAAAGAGGTTCCCAAATGCCTTTTTCTCACCTTTTTTCCCTCCGCAGGACTTTTTCTCCTCTGACTCAGAGGGGACTCTAAGGACAAGGAGAGATTCTGCTTCCAGTTCTGGAATTGCTTCACTCACTGACACCAGAATGAAGGAGGGAATTTGTGGTGTTCTCCAGCTGTTTTGCAAAATTATGATGGAAAATAATACAGACGGTGCAGCTCAGCAGGGCAGGATTTCTCTGTGGCCCTTGGAAACTCCTGGATTTGGATTCAGAGAGGTTTGGGATTGATTTTTCAGAGGCTTTCCCAGAGTTTCTGACTCCTTCAGCTCTTGGATTCGGAGTCAAGTGTAAAACCTGCAGGACTGTGACACTGCAAATGATGAACTTTGTAAGCTACCATATCTCTCATGGATAAACCCCTTCTCTGGAGTCCATGGAAAGGGTGAATGGAATTCCAGCCCTACAAATTCCTCCTTTTTCAGGGCTGGCTTATCCCCAGCATCCCACCCCCTGTGGTGCTTTGGGACTGACCCCTGGGTGGGAAGTTGAGCTTCCCTGTGGTGCCTCTGGAGTGAAAATGGTGAAATCCCCTCCAAAGGTGAAGCATTTGCCAGCTGGGAAAAGATGGGATAACAGGATTATTGATTATATTGGATAATTGAATAGGATTGAACAATATATAAAAATTTAATAATATTGAACAATATTGAAGAATACTGATTAATTGAATAGGATTGAATAATATTGAATAATCTAATAATATGGAGTTATATTGATTAATTGAATATAATTGAATAATACTGAAGAATATTGAGTAACTGAATAATATTTAATGATGTTATCAATAAAGCAGATTCACAGTGGATCTCCTGATCTGTTCCCATTCATGAGACAGATTAAAGAGGCTCTTCCCTCTTTCCCATCACGGCTTTCCTGGTGGCATTTGGGGAGGAGGGAGGGGAGTCTCCTACAGTTGTTGGGCAGGGAATTTTTTGTTTACCCTGCACGAACACCCAGCTGCCAGCACAGCTCCTCACCAACCTCATCAGCCCACAAAGAGCTGCTGGCACAGGCATGGCACCTCCTCAGCCCATAAATAATTCCAGCTGACCGGGATTGGGCTTTTTAACCATGAGGAGGAGGAGGGGGGATGCTAATCCTGCGTGGAGGAGGCAGCACAAGGTGGCTTTGCAGGGTGGGATTCCCTTGGGGGGGTTTGCTCTGGTCCTTGGCACAGATTAAGTTGCCCTAAACCCCTTTTGACACCACCCACCGCCTTTTCTTGCTGATCTCCAGCCACTCCTGGCTCAGAATATCCCAGGAGGTGGACAAGGGGCAGCAGCTGACCAGGACAACCAAAACTATCCCAAAAAACTGTGTAGGAGGAGCGGGAGGAGGGGTTGGATCAGGGATGATTTCTCAGGAGTGATTTGGGTCATTCACTGCCCCGTGGGGCTGCTCGTGGTTGGGGCAGTCAGAGAGGTGGGGATGGAGGAGGATTCTGTGGGTTTATGTGGAACTTGTGGAGGTGGGTTCTGGGGATTTGTGTTGAACTTGTGGAGGTGGATTCCATGGATTTATGCTGAATTTGTGGAGTTTTGGAGCCCTGACCCAGCCTCCCTGACCCGTCGCATGAAGAGTCCAATTCACCTTGAGCTGAAAACGCCTGAGTGGGTGAGGAGAGCTGTGATGGTGCTGAAGTCCCACCAAAACCCTCTGGGCATCAACTTTAGGCTATTTTTAACCATCTTGTTGCTTCCCACACCCCATTCCCAGCAGAAGGTGCCGGTCTGGAGGGAGAACTTCCAGGGGAAAGGCCCACGGAACTTTTTAGAGCCTCTCACTCACAACAGGAGCCACCTTCCACCTCTGCTGTGCTCACTCATCACAGAGCAGGGCGTGAGGAGCCCTTGGTGTAGTGCTGATAGCAGAGGATGTGCTTTTGGAGGGATATACCGGGGTTGGTGGCTTTGGAAGAGTTTGGATTGGGAAAAGACAATGAAGCTGTTGTGAAACTGCTCTCCTGTTCTTCCTTCTGCTGCTCTTCCTCCTTTTTCCCCAGCGTTCATGAGTCCAGAAGGAAAAGCAGCTTGTTCCTGCTTAATTTTAGCGAAAGAAACACCTCCCTGGTGCTGTTTAATCTCTTTTCTTCCTACCCTGGCAGCGAGACGTGAATTTGGTGGGGAGAGAGGAAAACAAGAGCAATTCCACACCTTCCCTGATGGGATGGGATGGAGAATCTTTGGAATTGGAAAATCCAGTTTTTCTGCCTGTTTTTTTGCAGTCATTTGACTCCAGCCTCCATTGCCAGGCTCCAGCCTCTCCACCTCCAACAGCAGCAGCAGGAGAAGGAGGCCCTTGGGGAGCTGGAAATGGAGTTTAAAGCTGGATTTTATAGGTTTTGGAGGAATGGGAAGGGGAGGGAGCGGAAGGAAGGAACCACAGAGCCTCTTCTTAGATCCTGGTGTGGGACCTGATCCCCGCAGCGGAAGAAAAGAAGGATTTGATATCAATCTGTGATATATATGCACATAAATGCATTTCCACATGCATAGAAAGATGTGCATATTTTGGGGTGGGTGGGCTGCACGGATTCCTTTGAGGGGGAGGGAGCCATAAATATTTTCGGAGTCTCTCTGCACACATTTTGCAACCCATAAATCAGATTTTTGGTGACGTGTGGTGCAGCTGAATATTGGAGATAAACACAACATTCAGGCCATGATTTCTAAATCAAAACCAAGGGTTTTAAATTCACTGACAGCTTTTATAAATCAGTGGCCCAGGATGTAAAAGCCCAAGCTTTGGGACGTGCGGCATTTTAATTTCTCCTGGTAAATCACAGTGGGAGGAGGTGGGAGAAAGGGAGAGAAGGAGAAAGGGAAAAAGGCTGTGGGGTTTGAATGTTTATTTGCAGAAACACACAGGGAAATGCAGGAGAGCTGGAGAGGGACTGGGGACAAGGGATGGAGGGACAGGACACAGGGAATGGCTTCCCACTGCCAGAGGGCAGGGCTGGATGGGATACTGGGAAGGAATTCCTGGCTGTGAGGGTGGTGAAGGGCTGGGATGGAATTCCCAGAGCAGCTGTGGCTGCCCCTGGATCCCTGGAAGTGCCCAAGGCCAGGCTGGATGGGCCTTGGAGCCACCTGGGGCGTCAGTGGCTGGCAGTGGGAAGTGCCCCTGCCCATGGAGCTGGGTGGGCTTTAAGATCCCATCCACTCCATTCCAGGATTCCATAATGTTTGCCACTTCGCAAGCCTGGTTTTGGGGCATTAAACATTCCCCATGTCCAGCCAGAGGTGAAAACATGGGATAAGAGGTCAGGAGCAGGAGATCCAAGGGCTCTTCAGGGAAAAGCAAAGGGAATTTTCCCCACATTCCATTGCCAGGGTTAACTCACAACATTCCAGCTCTCCCTGCATCCCCACATCCCAGGTTTGCTTCCTCCAAACATTTCGGTGCTTGGCTTTTCCCTGCCAAAATCCATCTCAGGGAGGGGAATTTTAAAGCTGCATCTGTGGATGTGCAGAGCCCAAATGTTTTAAAACACCCCCTCACTGCATCCCGGGCTCCAGAACAGGATCTGCAGTCAGAAATAATGCACTGTGGTTTTCCAGGCTTGTCACCGAATGAATGAGAGATTTTGTGTCGTTCCAGCTCCCCCAGTGAGTAATAATGATGGAATTCACTAGTCCACTGGAGAAACCCAAAATGTGCTCATAAATACGGATAATCCTCAGAGCAGTGAGGCTGGATTACATCCCAAATCCCGAATCCAGGTGGGAATGGTCACCCTAGCTGATGCCTTAGGTTTTAATTTTTATATTTTTCAATTTCTGTACTGCTCAGAGTGTAACTCTGCAGTTCCTTGTAGCCTGGAATTTCTGCTCTCTCGTGCTGGGCAGACACAACAAAGCCTCTCCAGGCTTTGCCTTCAAGGACAGCCAGGCTGTTCTAGGCCCAAAATGTGTAACCCAAAGCCTCTAAGGGGGGAGCAAGCTGAGGGGAATTCCATCACTGAACTGGGGCTTTAATTGGAGAATTAACCGTGGTGTGCAAATGAACCAAAGCTATAAAGGTGTGAAGAACTCGTGACCTGGGGTCCATCTTGGGGTCCATTTTTGGAGGCAGCCTCTGGCTCCCCCAGGGTGTGCCTTGAAGGCTTTCAAATAAACACCGACCTTTATTCCCTTCCTCCTGTGCAGTCTCTGTTTCTGGGTGGCTGCAGGAGGCATCACAGCCCCCCCGGACCCAAGCAGTGCAGAGAGTTCAGCAAACTGCCCCGACAGTGTGACCCACTTCCATGGAATTATTAATTATTTAGCACAAAAATATTTCTTCGGGGGATTTACCTTGGCATGAGGGGTTGTCCAAGGAGGAATACGGGTGGGGAAGGCATTAAAATCCCAATTTTTGTGAACACGACCTGCTCGGCTCTCATAATCCCAAACCAGCACGTGGAGCTGCTTAAAACCCCTGGGATTTCAGAGTGGAATTCAGCATATGCACAAATGAAGAGCCCAGGCCAGAGCAGCCCAAATCCAAGGAATTCAGCTGAGGAATCAAAGAATGGATCAAGGATCAGGCACAAGATATTGTGAGTTGTGATGGAAAATAAAAGCTGTAAATATATTTTACATCTAAAACCACATCTGAATTCCCATATAAACCCAGAATATTCCCTCCTTATTCCAGTGAGAATAATAAAAAAGCAGCTTTGTTCAATAACTGAAATACTCTGAACTGCACATGCACGGATGTCAAAAATAGGAAAAAACTCGCATAAAAATGAATTCCCAGTTCATTTTTGTGCCATGCAGATGCTGTAGAACCCTCCAGAGATAGAATGGTAGAACCATGGAATGGTTTGGGGTGGGAGGGACCTTGCAAACCATCAAATTCCAGCCCTGCCCGGGCAGGAGCACCTTCCAGAGGTTGCTCCAAGCCGTGTCCATGCTGGCCTTGAGCATTTCCAGGATCCATGGGTTCCTCAAACAGCCCCAGCCACTCTATTTCCTTTTCCCAGCACAATTATTGCCCCTTCCTCTCCCATCTTTTCCCCCCTGGGGGTACCTGGGTGGTCTTGGATTCTCCTGGGGAGCCTGGGATGATGAGCAGGCTGCCTCTGAACTGGGAAAAGCAGGAATCCAAAGTTATCCCGTGTTGGAGTGAGAGCATCTCTGCACCCAGGCCCAGAGCAAAGCCAAAGCACAGGAGTTGAATTAAAGCCTTTGGACAAACTGAAATCCATGAAATCTTACCAAAGTGAAACAGAAATATGGAATTTTTAACTTTTAGCAGAAATACATGCTAAGTGCCTTAAACACTGAAAAGCTGCAGCAGAGACCTTGAGCAGAGTTCTTTTTGCTGTGGCAGCATTATCCTTCCATATAGTTCTTTATTTTGGACAAAATATGGATAGAACTATATTGTTCACATTTTTTAGATATATTATTCATAGAAAATAGAGATAGAATAAAATTGCTCACAGTTTTTGGATTTGGTGTTCACATAAACAATAAGAGCTGATAGGAACTGTACACACAAATCTGTGTAATACCCATGGAATGCTCACAATTGTTAGAATTAGACCAGGATAGGTTAAGAAAAGAAAAACTAGAATCGTGTGTTAATTTCATTGTTTAATTAACAAAGATAATCCACACTTCTGTAAGGAAAGGGGATTCACCATTAATTAAAAAAAATTAAAGATTTTGTTTGCTGCCTGCTGTTTTGCTGCTGCTGCTGCTTGGTTTTGTCATGTAACCCCCTTGAACTCTGCCTTCAAGAAGCCCTGAGGCTGTGAAATATAGAACTGAGCAGAACAGCACCTCCTCTGCTCTCTTTTACCCTGCTCCGAGAAGGAAGGGGATCCCATCAAAAGCACAACAATCCCTGGCCCTCCTGATAAGTGTGCCTCTCACCCACCAACACTGGTGTCCTTCCTGCTCAGCCAAAGCCTCTGGAATGGTTCCAGTGGCAGTCAAGGTGCTCCATGGATTGTCTGACCCCCCTATTCATCAATCAGATTAAAAACGATGATGGCAAATCTCCAATAGTTATGGAGCATAATTAGAAGCCTGATTTAGGGCTTAACCCTCAGAGTCCTTCATTAGCCATATTAGCTTCCTGCATCTGATCCCAAAGGGGAAATGGGCTGTTACCCACAAGTCACAGATATCCACCTGGGATATTGAAATTCAGGAATATTTGGTGTTCAGGTATTGGGCTCACTCCTGGATTTGGTGACCTTTGGGATGTCAGTGTAGAAAACCAAAGGGTTTCTCCCTTCAGTCTCTCAGTGCAGGCAACACCCATGGATTTTATATCAAATAATCCCACGTTTTATGGCAAACACACTTTTCCATACAGGAAACTAGACAAGAAATCCATGATGACCAACTCTTTTATCCTAATGGATAAAATATCCTCTCTCCTCCTGATAAATCAAATTCTGACCTTGATTAACAAAACGTTTTGATACAAATCTACTCCTTTTCATCTTACCCAGATTTATATTTTTCTAGTGTATTTGCTCTTGGTCTCTGGGAGAGAAAACAGTGGGAAAATCAGGGATTTCCTCTTCAAGACAACTGAACACCCAGGCCAGGTACCACCACATGGCCCTGCAGGGCCTGTCCTCATTAATTAGTGGTAGAGCCTCTTCAAATTTGCCACTTGAACTTTAAAGGATGGAGACAAACGAAGATGATGAGGGTTGGACTCACAGTGCTCCTGGAAATCATCCTCTTCCCCATGTTCAGGATCATAGAATCCTGGAATGGTTTGGGCTGGGAGGAATTGTTCAGATCATCCCCATTCCAACCTCCTGCCATGGGCATGGACACCTCCTGCTTTCTGAGGGTGCTCCAGCCTGGCCTTGGGCACTGCCAGGGATCCAGGGGCAGCCACAGCTGCTCTGGGAATAACATCCCAGCCCCTCCCCACCCTCACAGGCAGGAATTCCTTCCCAATATCCCATCCCACCCTGCCCTCTGGCAGTGGGAAGCACCTGGATTTTGGATCCTTCTATAAACTGTAAAACTTTCACATTATTTGAATTCCACTGATCTGGATTATTTTTCCCAGTGCTTAGGAGGAGTAGGGCAGTGGCTTGGGTGCCACCAAGGGCAGTGAGAAAATCACTCTTGACGTGTTCTGTTCTCTCAACAATTTCAAATTCCTCATCCAGTCTTTGCTATTTACGGCATCTAAAATGGGATTTTTTCAGAATCATGGAATCCTGGAATGATTTGTGTTGGGAGGGACCTGAAAGCCCATCCAGTGCCACCCCTGGCACGAGCAGGGACACCTCCCACTGTCCCAAGGTGCTCCAAGCTCTGTCCAACCTGACCTTGGACACTTCCAGGGACCCAGGGGCAGCCACAGTGAGAAGGAGCAAAAGGAAGAAGGAGAAGTGGATTTTTAGGAGGTCTTTGGAGAGGACAAAAGTATTTCTGGAGGAAATGATCTGCTGAGAAATGGTTGGGAAGGGCACAGACTGGGCAGAGCTTGAGACATGACAGAGAAGCAGCACCTGGCTCTGAAGACCTTTCAAAACCAGGACTTTAAAAAACAAACTTTTAAAATTGATCCCCTTCCCTGGGCATCCACAGCTGAGAGCTGGAAGGTTCATCACGTTGGATGGGCCTTTAATTCCGTTGTAGCAATTAAATCAACGTTCCTCTGCAGATGCCATTCACTCGAAGGAGGAGCTGAATCAGCAGGAAGAGCGTGGATGAGACATGGAGTGTGAAAATTGCCTTCTCCAAGCACCAAACAATGGGAACCCCCCAGTTAAAGAGAGGATTATGCAGGAAAATCTCATCCTGGGCTGTACTGGCTCCGTTCTAGGCAGAGCACCTGAGTTTTCAGTTAATAAAGGGCAGGAGATAACTGCTCCTATTACAAATAATTGCCAGGAAAAAGAATGGATCAGGCTAGGAAAATACAGAGCCCATAAAAGCTCTCGTTAACATTCTTTCTCCGTGCTTATCATCAATTTTATACAGGGTTAAATATATTTTCTGGTGACTTCCACGGCAAGGCTGAGGATTAAAAAGGATAATGTACAACGTGATTTATGAAGTTTTAATGGAAAATCCCCATGGGTTGTGTATAAATCTTATTTATAGCTTTAAAAGTATGTAATATACTTATTGTATATTTTAAAAACTGTGGGAGTGCAGTCCCTGTCATAGTTAATCCATTAAAAAAAGCAGCTCCTGAGGATAAAGCATTGGATATTTCAGAGACTCTCCGTGTGTTCAGCAGGAAATGTCCAACACAATTTGGTTACTGGGAGGGAAAGGGGAATCAAAGAACCCAAACGGGCTGGAAGGAAGGGCGGGGCTGGCTGGGTTAGGAGTGAGCTGGGACTGTCTGGATCGAGGGAATGTGTGGGAATTAAACAACTCATGGGGGCCCAGCCTGATGCCTTGGCTGGGTAATCCCTGCCTGAGGCTTGGACTAAGCTTCAGCTTTGGGTTTAGCTGAGAGGAGCCACCACAGTGCCTTGAATGTCACCTGCACAACAAGGCACATTCTCCTGGATCATCACAAATGGAACCCATGGAGCCCAGCAGCTCTGCCTGGGGAGGAAAACAGGGTCTGCTCCACCTCTTCTTGCAGAATTGCTTCCTCTTATCCTTCTGAAAACACAGATTTTTTCCCCCCTAAACATTACAGAATCCATTTTCCATCAATTCAGGATAGAACCTGATGGACTCTGTACTTTGGACTTAGAGGGAAAAACCCAATGTTGTCTCTTTTTTTGTCTCTACCTGAAAAAAAATCTTCATTGTCACCGATGCAGAAAAGCCACTAAAAGGATGAGCCAACACATTTTCTGCTTCAGACCACCCAGGTCTGGTTTTTTCCAATGGGAATATTTCCCAGATAGTCCCATAGTTCCTAATGAAGAAGCAAGATTATCTCTTGCAAGATAAAATCAGGCTTTATGAAAGATCCTGATCAGCTGCAGGAGGCTGTGTTGGGTTATTTTTAATATAGGGAAAAATTCCCAGGCTCTGGCCAGGGAAATAAAATCCCTGATCTCATCTGAGTCAAGTACAGGGGACCGAAGAAGAGGGGCTGAAAGTTAATTTTGTTTTTTTTTTGTTCTCCTTGCAGTTTCTTAGAACGATGTTGAGACATGGGAATTCCTAGACGAGACAATCAGAGCCGATGATTCATTCCCAAAGTGCCAAAATGAGCCAGCACAGGCCTGGGATGAGAACACGGCATGAAATCGGGTTTTTTTTAAAGGATATTTTGGAAGAAACGATGATTTCTTCTCTCCTAACACACTCAGATTTTTAAAAATTATATCCTTTGGCTCAACATCTTTGCTCCTGATTACAATGTGAGGGGTTCAGACGTATTTCAGCCTATCCAGGGAATCAAAGACAAGCAGGGATGGATGTGCTCACCTTTTCCGTGCGCCTGGCAGGATCACTCAGGGAATAGGGAATATTGCTGTTCTCACACTTCACATCCAGCCCAGGGCTCATTTTCTGCTTCAACAAAGCAACACCGGGATACAGAGGAGGATTCACTGCTGTGGGAATGAGGGAGCAAAGAGCATTCTCAGAAAGTGGGTTTTGGTGAAATCCATCATTTCCATGGAATTGGAATAAATCTGGTCCTCACGGAGCAGAGACAGGGCGGGAAGGACCCTCAGGAGAAACCCCCACATGAGGAGAGACATCCCCCACTGGAGCTGACCTCCAGGAGTGAGGAGATAACGGGAATGTGAACATCCCAAACCCCAAAGGAACAGGAGCCTTCCCAGCATGCAGAGCTGCATTTTCTCACTGAGTGTTACCACCGAACGTTATCACTGCCCCTTATCACTGCATCACTCTTGTTTCCCAGGGTAGGACTCTGATCCAGCTCTCCCTCCTCCCTTTGAAGTTCACACCTCCAGATCCATCTCATCTCTTCCACCCCCAGGTCCCTGCAACAAAACCCCCGTGGTGGTGGTGCCAAGGTGTGGAGCATCAGATGGAATTCCCATCTTAGGAAATGACAGAAAGGGGAATTTGGTGCTTGTTTTTTGCTGGTTTTAGTGGGTTTTTCAACGTTTTAGGCTCTGGCAGGATTTAAC
>VWZQ01005982.1:16535-50652 GCA_013397015.1 Myiagra hebetior
TGGATGGAATTGCCCCACACTGGATGGAATTGCCCCATATTGGATGGAACTGCCCCACACTGGATGGAATTTCCCCACATTGGATGGGGCTTGGACCAGCCTGGTCTATGGAAGGTGCTCCTGTCCATGACAGGGGTGGAAGGAGGTGTTTTCTTTAAGGTCGCTTCCAACCCAAACCATTCTGGGGCTTCTGTGATCCCATGGACTTGTGCTCACCTTCCTTCTTTTGGGAATAAATCAGATCCTCACTGAGAGACTGAAGGAATTGTCATGGAGTCATTCCCTCTATGAAGAAAAGCTCCAGCTCTTTCTGCACCCTTTCATCCGTGAGTTTTCATGCCCCCATTTCAAGTCTTGCAATGGCACCAAGCTCCGTGGTGTGGTTGCTGTACTGGAGGGAAGAGATGCCAGGATGTTCCAAGGGCGGAAGAACCTCTGAAGCCGGGATGGGAGAGCTGGGGGTGTTCNCTGCCCCACACGGGATCGAATTTCCCTACATTGGATGGAATTTCCCCACGTTGGATGGAATTGCCCCACATTGCATGGAATTGCCCCACACTGGATGGAATTTCCCCACAGTGGATGGAATTGCTCCACACTGGATGGAATTGCCCCACATTGGATGGAACTGCTTCACACTGGATGAAATTGCCCCACATTGGATGGAATTTCCCCACACTGGATGGAATTGTCCCACAATGGATGGAATTTCCCCGCATTGGATGGAATTGTCCCACACTGGATGGAACTGCCCCACACTGGATGGAATTGCCCCACACTGGATGGAATTGCCCCATATTGGATGGAACTGCCCCACACTGGATGGAATTTCCCCACATTGGATGGGGCTTGGACCAGCCTGGTCTATGGAAGGTGCTCCTGTCCATGACAGGGGTGGAAGGAGGTGTTTTCTTTAAGGTCGCTTCCAACCCAAACCATTCTGGGGCTTCTGTGATCCCATGGACTTGTGCTCACCTTCCTTCTTTTGGGAATAAATCAGATCCTCACTGAGAGACTGAAGGAATTGTCATGGAGTCATTCCCTCTATGAAGAAAAGCTCCAGCTCTTTCTGCACCCTTTCATCCGTGAGTTTTCATGCCCCCATTTCAAGTCTTGCAATGGCACCAAGCTCCGTGGTGTGGTTGCTGTACTGGAGGGAAGAGATGCCAGGATGTTCCAAGGGCGGAAGAACCTCTGAAGCCGGGATGGGAGAGCTGGGGGTGTTCACCTGGAGAAGGAAAGGCTCCAGGGAGACCCCAGAGCCCTTGCAGGGCTTAAAGGGGCTCCAGGAGAGCTGGAGAGGGACTGGGGACAAGGGATGGCAGGACAGGACACAGGGAATGGCTTCCCACTGGGAAAGGGGAGATTTAAATGGGATTTTGGGAAGGAATGATGGTGGGGAGGGGCTGGGATGGAATTCCCAGAGCAGCTGTGGCTGCCCCTGGATCCCTGGCAGTGCCCAAGGCCAGGCTGGAGCACCCTGGGATAGAAGAAATTCTCCTTGCCCATGGCAGGGGAGTGGAACTTTAGGGTCCATTCCAACACAAACCATTCCATGATTTTATGATTTCCACAGAAGTTTTTTTGGGGAACTCTGGACCTCAAGAAAGGCTCACCAAACCCTTTGCTACCAGAGCAGAAGGCACTGACCAGCGCTGGCACCACAGCTGGGAAGCAACAAGGACAGAGATCGAGGACCAACACATGGAATTCCCTTCACCGCCTCTGGAAACGCCTCCTGGAAGGGATCCACCCCTCAGAGACACAAAATACAGCAAAATCCTGTCAGATCCATGCTGGGAAAGCAGAGCAGAGGATGCAGAAGCAACGAGCTGGGCCAAGAACTGACAACATTTCATCGACCTGGCCCCAAAAGTTCCAGGGGACTTCAGGAAGGGCTAATTTATTGGCAAGGCAAATCATCACCTCTGAAATATTTACTCTCCTGACGACCTCATAATTGGACATTCCACTTGAGAGGGATCTCAAAGGCGTTTTTCAGAAAGGAAAGACAGCTGAGAAATTAGAGAGGGGTGATAAAGTTTTCCCAGATAACTGCAAAAAAGAAGCTGGAAAACAGCCTGAGATCCATTCCCCCCCGAAAACGGACTCTTGCTGTTATCAGAGTAATCCTTGGGGGCATCTCCAGTCCTACAGAATTTAATAGGAGTAAATCTCAATAGGATTTCATAGGAAGTGCATTAAATTCTGTATTTGTGATAGAAAATGATAACCTTTCTGTAGGGTAGGAGCAGCAGAATTCCATGGCACAGCCAACATTTCCTCTTACATTTTATAGGATCATTTAAAGCCTGTTTTTTTTTTTGNTATCCTTTAAACGCTTTTTTTTTTTTTGTTTTTTTTTAATACCAGTGCTGCAGATACTGAAAAGATCACCGGTGTTTATCTTAGAAAGGGGGAAAATACCAAGTAGCAGAGGAAAAGTGTGATGAAATAAACCCTGGAGGAAATGGAATGAAAATTCCTGAGCATCCCGTAACAACTAATTAGGACAAAAAGAGTTTTTTTCAATATCACACTGAGGTAGCAGGAAGATCAAGAGCTCAACTTATTCAGGAAAATTAGTTGGAATAAAGAACATCTGCATTAAAGGATGAGGGTTACAAAAAGTTAATACTAAGTAGAAATTACCACAAATCCTATGGCTGATCCATAGGGAAGGATGTCCCACATCCAGCAGCTTCTGGCATCACAAACCCCAATTTCTTGGTTTTTTTATGTCATGGAATCACAGGATGGTTTTGGGAGGGACCTTAAACCCTGTGGGTGCTTCCAGGTTTGGGCTTTGTGGTCACAACACAAATAAATGTTTAGTCATGAATGAATTTAATTGCCAGGAATTTAATTGCTCGGGAAATGGCATCATCAGCCACCTCCCCCCACCCCCAATCAAATGGGGTCGTAACAAACAGGAATTGGTGCTTCATGAGGGAGGGAGGGAAAGTCTGGCTCTTCCCATATTTCATTCCTCCAAAACGACTTCCCAGCAGCCTCAAAGCAGAGATCAAAGAGAGGCAAAGGCCTCTCTGTTGTCCCAAAGGAATACAAAGGTGCTTTTCCAGAAAATCAGGGCCCTTAATTCCTCATGGCCAGCTCAGAGATCAGCTTGGTGTGATCCAAATCAAAGGCTCGGCCACCACTGCAAGGTTTTATCCTTCATATTGATTCCAGATCTGTGATCCTGGAAAGGCCTCTTGCATCCATGGTTCACACAAAAAGTGCCACAAAGTCCTTCAGACATGGTTAACTCAGAGGGATAAATCCTACCAGAGCCTAAAACATTGAAAAACCCACTAAAACCAGCACAAAACAAGCACCAAATTCCCCTTTCTGTCCCTGGCAGTGCCCAAGGCCAGGTTGGGTGGGATTGGAACACCCTGGGACAGTGGGACGTGTCCCTGCCCATGGCAGGGGTGGCACTGGGTGGGCTTTAAGGTCCTTCCAACCCAAATATTTTGGTGATTCCATACATTAAAGGGCTAATTAGGCAAAGCACCACAGTTGCTGGGAATGGAGCTGAATTCTGTGCATGGAGGCAGTGGAAGCTGTGCTGGGCAAGGCCGAGTTGGATCAGGACACCTGCGGGGAGGAGCAGGAGCTGGGCACAGCCCTGCCACCCTCTCACCAGGACGTGCTCCAGGAATGTGCTCAGAGGGCTGACAGACACCAAACTTCAGGTAATTTCATCCCTACAGAGCTTCTGGATTTCCAAATGCCTCCAGTTGTCTGCTCGTGGGTGGTGGCTGAGTGAATCCAAGCAGAACAGGATCTTTAAAGAAAAACCAGCCCCTTTTTGGGCATGAACATCCCAGATCCCACAGAGACACACGGGGCTGGGTGGCTGCATCCATTAACTCCTGCTGGATGCTTTCCCTTCCCTCATTACCACTTCCATTCTCCTGAAATCCCAGTGGAGAGGCTTTAAAGGCGCCCTTTAAAGCGGATCAATGTCGTGCAGCAACAATCACAGGCACAAAGTTCAGCGAGAGGAACGAAGTTTGGGAAGGGGAATGCGTGGGAGTGGAGAGGAGAATGGAATCGCTGCTGCTCGTGGGCAGCTTTGATCCAAGAAAGGAAAGTGGGTCACGGTGGCAGAGCACGGAGAGGAAATCATCAGCGCTGGAGGTTGGGATGGGTGTTAATGAGGCCCTGATGTGCCCAGGAGGGGATGTGGCACCAGAATTCCATTGTAAAATCGTCATAGGCACAGCTGGGAAAACAGGCACGTGCAGGGATCCTGGGGGTGGCAGTGCCACGGCTCCTGTGGAACATCCACGGCCCTAAAACACAGCAAAGGGCCTCTGCTTCCCAGGGAAATGGGGAAACTGAGGCACGGCAGGGAAGGCAGGAGGTCACTTGGAACAGTGAAGGGCCTCTCCTTCCCAGGAAAATGGAGAAATTGAGGCATGGGAGGGAAGAAAGGAGGTCACTTGGAACAGGACATGGAGCCTCAAAGTGGGGTTTTGTTGTGTCTTCCCAGTCAGTAATGGATAAACCACAATTGTAGGAATTTCTCCAAATTCTCCCTCACTTCACAGGAGGTCACTTGGAACAGGACATGGAGCCTCAAAGTGGGGTTTTGTGTCTTCTCAGTCAGTAATGGATAAACCACAATTGTAGGAATTTCTCCAAATTCTCCCTCACTTCACAGGGGGTCACTTGGAATAGGACATGGAGCTTCAAAGTGGGGTTTTGTTGTGTCTTCCCAGTGATGGATAAACCACAACTGTAGGAATTTCTCCAAATTCTCCCTCACTTCACAGGATCATGGGGTTGTTAAGGTTGGAAAAGACCTCTCAGATCAAGTCCAACCATAACCAAGCAGCACCCCAGGGTCACCCAAACCCACGTCCCCAAATGCCACATCCACACAGGTTTTTTAACTCCCAGGAAAGGTGATTTTAGAGTCACTTTAAAGAGTTCACCCCCAGTTTTGAGATTTTTTTTCCTAGATAACTCCCAGCTATCAGGAATTGCTGTTTCATTATCACTCAGGATAAAAGCCCTTTATAATCACATCACTCCTCCTGTGGGGACAGGCTGCGATCAGGTTTCCTTCGGCACTATTTTGATTAAGTTAATAAATTGAACTCCTTAATTCTTTTGTTGCAGGGGAGAGTGTCACCCCTTTTCTCTCCACATGATCTGCAGAAATAATGAATCCCTGAGGAATAAAAGCCCATTTTGCTTTCTGTCGTGGAAATCCTTTGACAAAGGCAAAGATTTACTATTGGCGTCACACCTTTTATCTGGAGTGAGACACAAACACAAAACCTGCAGCTGGAGCTGGAAAAAAGACAATTTTTTTCAGTCGCTCCATGAAAAACATCCAAACAAACCCCTCTTAACAGGGGAATTTTGCTCTAAAAACCTGTGTCCTCTCTGTGAGATCAAAATGCCGTAAATCCGGTTCCCTGCATTATCAGACAATTCCCAAATGGTCCCCAGGGCACCGGCAGCATCTCAGCAGTGGAGAAACAGCTCCGTGTCTGCAGCCCCTGCCAGAGCTCCAGAGCTCCAAGAGACACTCTTCCCTTTAGAAGGCAAAGAATTAAACACAAAAATCAACCTGTGTGCCTGCCCAGGGAGGGGAGAGCCAAACGCCCTCTTGGTGCTGTCACAGAGTAAAAAACCGTGGAATATCCTGAGCTGGAAGGGTCCTACAGGATCACTGGGTCCAGCTCCAAGAGTGCCAAGTGCTGACGCCACAAGTTTTCCCTCACAGAGCTCAAAAGTAAAATTTTTCAGGGATATTTTTTCCCCTTTGTGTCTTCTTTTCTTCTTTCATCAGAAGTGCATCTCTGACTTTCAGCCTCATCCTGGCTCTGAGGTTATTTTAATAATGAGAAGAAGCCCACAGACCTCTGGATTTTTCTGGCATTTTGGATAAAAAATAACCCCCAGACAAACCCAAGCAATTGGACATTTTTAAAAGTTCATTTTCTGAGGGTGGGAGCATCCCTGGAGGTTGGATAAAAAATAACCCCCAGACAAACCCAAGCAATTGGACATTTTAAAAAGTTCGTTTTCTGAGGGTGGGAGCATCCCTGGAGGTGCTGGATGTGCTCTGAAGACTTTGATGATGCTGAGGGTTGAGTCCCTCCCGCTGTGTCCTGCTTGCTGTGCATTTTTCAGGAATTTTGTTGCTAAATTTCATCAATATCCTGATCCACAGCAGCCTGAGTGCTGCAAAGACAACATTTAAAGGCAGCTGGTGCTCCCTGAGTGGGAACAGTGAGTTTTCCTGATGTTTCCCAGTGATTCCTGGGTGGTCAATGTGAGATATTGCTCCTTCTCCATCAGCAGAGCAGCCACCACATATCAGCTAAATCAGGATCAGCCTCTTTCCTGCCAGGCATGTCCTGGGTGTGTTCCCATTGCCAGGGACTGGTGGGATTTATCCCCCAGGACCTCATTACACGGAATATTGCAGCCTGGAACCACCTGTCCTTTGGCATCCCCTGCAGAAATGGAATCAAAATAATTTTCCATCCCTCTAAATAGTCATTAAAACCCCCCTTTCCTGAAAACAGCCTCAATAATTAATCCCTGGGATTGCAGAGGGAGAGCTGTGGGATCTGTTGGAATTTTAAGCACCAGCTTCCACTTTCGATGAGAGGCAAGAACGCTGAAATTCCCACTCCACCACCACCACAACCCCTGGAAACACTGAAAAATCCGTGACTTTTCCAGGCCACCTGATACTAAAAACAACAGAGAGGGGTTTCCAACACCTGTGTTGCCTTCTGCAGCGGGAACAGGTTTGTTCCAGAGGAGTAGAAGTGGAAACCCAGAACTTTTGGGATAGTTTTAGCTGGAGACACTCATGCTGTGATCCTGCCTCGACATTCCATTTGTGATGGAGCACTGGGAGCCACCGCAGAAACAGTTTCCTTCCCTTTGTAGTCAACTAAATAATTAGCTGGATGTGCCAAGTCTGGAGAAAGGAGTCAACGAGGAGTTTGT
The DNA here is from genome assembly GCA_013397015.1 of Myiagra hebetior. Lineage (NCBI taxonomy): Eukaryota > Metazoa > Chordata > Aves > Passeriformes > Monarchidae > Myiagra > Myiagra hebetior. The sequence continues at coordinate 23,523 of VWZQ01005982.1, forward strand.
AATGGCAGAAACAGGTGGGAAATAGGAAATAAGATGTCAAAATTGAGCACGAATTACTCCCCCCACCCCCGCCATGCAAATCACCTAAACCTGTGGGTAGAGCTTAATTTACCCCCAAATGCTCACAAATTCGAGAAGTTCTTAAAACTGGGGAGGCACTGAAAGAGCTGCTGCTCCTGAAGGTGTGGAATCTCTGCAGGCAGAACCTCCAAGGCACCTGAAACCTTCAAATTGAGTAGAACAAAAGCCAGGGAAGACCATTTTAAATAAACTTACCCCAAAAGAGACACATTTTTGGAAAGCAATCAACTGTGGAGGGAGGGAAATGGCAAATTCCTGTCACTTGGAGTCCTAAATCGAGGCTTGATTTCTTTCTAAAACACATCCGAGAGTTCCCAGGGACATTCACAGGCTGAGCAAGGCAGATGTCGAGGAGGGAAAGTTTTCCAGCCTCTGTTTCCCAGGATGCAGGAGCCCATTTTCAAATGGATTCCTCTGTCCTGCATAAAGGACTGCCCCTAAATCAGACATAAAAACTCAGATGAGAGGCTTTTCTCAGGGATTCGAGGAAAGTGGCACCAAAATTCATCCCTTGAGCAAACGACATTATTCAAAAAAATGACGAAAAACTTTATTCAAAATCCACGAACAAACCCTTCACTTGGAAGGTGGGAAAAATAAGGTGGAAATGCTGATTGTTCAAGCCTTCAACTCTTTTGAATCTGAAAACCACGAAGGTTAAGGGTCTTTTTAAAATTATTTTTAGGATCTCAGTAGCTTTGGGACCTTATGGAGAACAAACCTCAGCCTCCACAAAGAACTGGGGGTGAAAAAACCCTGTCGAGCTCTCACCAATTACTGCAGCAGGAGGAATTACATTAACAGGGATTTTTTATAAATAATAAGCATTCTGTGAGTTTAATATTTTGCTTGGTTTCCAGGAGCTGCTGATTTCCCAACAATGTCCTGGCTGTCAATAGGATCCAGAGCAATCCTCATTAGCTGTGGGGAGGGAGGGCTCAGAGAAGGTCAAATCATGGGCCATGACCACGCAATTATGTTCCCTGCTAGAAAGGTCACTTTTCCTCATCAGACTAATTATCCTGACAGGATTACATTTATTTCCACGAATTTTAAGGGAAAAACTTCGCCAGTGCCTTGGCCTGTCTGATTCCAGCAGTGCCTTTGGCTTCTCTTCTCAACAAATCCTTCTTGGGGTAGAGAACAACAAAAATGGTCTCCCAGGAAAAAAACCAAAAACCAAACAACAGCCAGGCAGAACTGTAATTAAAAGTTAAGGAAGAAGTTATTTAGCAGTTTTAAGGACTAATTCTCACAGGTTTTGTTTTCACTGTTGTGTGAGGAGACTTTGTGGGGAAAAGGCAACATCAGGAGGACGTGGAGCTGCTGGAGCCACTCCAGAGGTCATGGAGATGCTCCAAGAGCTGGACAACCACGGGAGCCAGGCTGGGAAAGCTGGGAATGTTCACCTGGAGAAGGGAAGGATCCAGGGAGAGCTCAGAGCCCCTTGCAGGGCCTAAAGGGGCTCCAGGAGAGCTGGAGAGGGACTGGGGACAAGGGATGGAGGGACAGGACCCAGGGAATGGCTTCAAAGTGACAGAGGGCAGGGATGGATGGGATATTGGGAATTGGGAATTCCTGTCTGGGAGGGTGGGGAGGGGCTGGGATGGAATTCCCAGAGCAGCTGTGGCTGCCCCTGGATCCCTGGCAGTGCCCAAGGCCAGGTTGGAGCAGCCTGGGACAGTNGCAAGTCTGGATTCTTTAACTTTCTGTAAGCAGGGGAGGCTGCAAGGAAGAAAAATAAAGATTAAACAAAGAGAAAATCAACTTTTATCAGGGAGTGATCGGTTTATCCCAGGCTGCTGAAGAGAAGAGGCTGCCTGGGACACGTTCTCAGTGCAGCAAACACACCAAGCACGTGTTCTTCATTCCTACACCTGCTTCTCCCTCTCCACAACATCCCAAACAATCAGAAATCTCTTGTGGCCATCCTGGAATAAGTTTTACTCCCTCACGGTACTGCTACAGCGAGAGCTGTGGACACACCATGGAGTCCCCAAAACAATGCCCATGAGTCCTCAGAAGAGTCTCAGTTCTCTGTGCTTCTCTCCCTGCCCTTTCTTAGCAGCAGGATAAGCAGAAAAAAGCCTAAAAAAATTAAAAGTCTCTCATTCCTCGCTGCAGCCAGGGCTATATTCCTGACTCTGCAGTGGTCCATGGCCCAATTTTGAGGTTTAAGAAGTGCCAAGGGTCACACTGGAAGACAAAGAGGCAAATTCAGACACCTCTCCCCAGCTCCAGGCCCTTTAACTCTTCCCAGCTCAAGGACGTTGCTCTGCTTGTGGGTGAATTAATTAAGGAGATGGCAAGCGGGAAGGAAGAGGGAGAAAAGAAGCTCCTCTCCCAAATATTCTTCCCTGTCACGGTGCTTAAACACATTTATGGCACCTGTGACCCACAGTAGGATCACCCTGAAATCCCCCCGAAGTCCAAGGCCTGCTTCGAGCCCTCTGAAAACAGAGGCTCAGTCTTAGCTGCTGCTCTGTGTTTGCACTTTAGGGCCACTGAAACATTTTCATTTTAGGGTCCTTCTGAACCATTTTCATTTTAGGGTCACTCTGAACTCTTTTCATTCTGCTTTTGCACCCTGAAGTCCCCCACGGGCCTAGCCCAGGCCCCTCCCTGCCCTGCTGGATTCGGTGACTGCCTCCCACAGCCAGAGTGACAAAGCCCTGGTTTTGTGGGCGGAACATGGGTTTGTTCCATGATTTCAGAGAATATCGAGGTTGGAAAAGAAGATTTAGGTTGGAAAAGGTCTCCAGGGCCATGGAGCCTAGCCATTAACCCAGCTGGGTCACGGCAGGCAAGGCACTGTACATAACCTGGCAATTATTACATTAATATCACTTTGTCAAGGAGCTCAAGGCCACAAATGAAATGAAAATGTTATTAAGGAGCCTGGACCCACCTCTGTGAGGCACTAAACATTTTCTCTCTGAATGGGAAGTCGATTTACTCTTTAAAAGCTCCAACAATTCCTGTCTTAAGCACGGCCAGGTCTGTACACAGGGAAAGGCAGCAAAAAAATTGGGTTTATAAAGTCCAGGCAGCCCCTACGTACAGAGAGAGCATTAACCCACTCTCCCTCCTCCCAGAGCTTCCTCCGTGCCAGGAATCCGGGATCAGTCACACAGAGAAGCCCTGGGGTCAGTGGCTGCACACCCCTGGAAAGGGCAATGGGTTGTTTACAGCCCCCCTGGCACCACACCACAAGACCAAGAGGAAAAATAGGTGAGTGCAGGGCTCCTATAAATCATCAGAACTAAACTCCTGGCCTGCTTTATGCCATCCATCACGGGCACACCGTGCTGAAAGGAGAACCCACGCTCACTGCCCATGAAAAAAAATGTGAGGGAAGTGAACTCCTTCCCATCCCAGGGTAACACGGTCATGATCCCAGAAATATGGCAGCTCTCCAATATTTTTAAAGTAATCTTTCGAACAAGTTCCCATCCTGATTTATGGCAGGGAGAAAATGCTGGGCAGGTGCAGCCCCCAGAGCCAAAGGCAGGAGGAGGAGGGGATGGTTCTCCTGGTTTTTCAGCCCTGCATTGGGAATGGGAAAGGGAAACTGGGTCAGGACAAGAGGAGCAGCTCATTGAGGAGGGAGAGGCTTAGGAACAGAGCAGGTCTTGTGCAATTTGAGCAAAGCATCATTAAAAAAGTGAATTGCTGGCCAGGCATTTGAATGGCCAAATTAAAACAAGGAATAAAAATTAAACTCATCCCAGGCAAAGAGGAGCAACCTGGAAATGTGGCCATGGGTAGCACAGGGGGAAGTTTGGAGGAGTGATTTTACAAAATCCATCAGAAATTTGCTCTCCAAACCTTTTAAAACCTTAGAGCTGAAGACTCTTGGACACCTGATCCCTTCTGGAATCACACCGTCCATCCTCCCTGAGGGATGGAGGATGGGAATTCCAGAAAAGCAAAAACTCCTTTTCTAGAAGCAGATCGGGCCCTGTGAAATGCATCCAGTGGGAGCAGAGAACCTCTGAATGAAGGCAGCCCATCAGGGGAACACTGCCAGGTTTGATTTTTAAATGAGTTCTAAAAATCAAATCAACCTAAAAGGAAAAGAAAAAGAAAATCGGTATCAGGTGCTGCTCCACACAGAAGCCACACAAATACCCAGAGATTCCTTTCATTCCAGCACTGTTTTCCATGAATTTCTGTAACTATTACTGCACCGAGGAACCACTCAATCATCCCAGAGCAAACCCTCCCCATACACAGAGGTATTTAGGTATTTTTAGGAGGGATGAAAATACATCCGAGTTCTCATTCCCAGTTTTCATTTCCAAGGCTCTACCACTTTGCATTTAACACCAGCTATAAAAGACACCCAAGGAATACAAAGGCTGTTTAGTCATTGGTTTAAGTCTGGGCTCCTTCTTTTATTTTCTTTTTTTTTTTAATTATTTTTTTTATATCAAATTTCTGCTTTAATTAGCAGCAAACCTAGGACACTTAGGGCCTGAAATGACGAGGCCTTCCTGCTCATTTCACTGGAGCAGCATGGCCCTCAAGTATTAATTAAATCTTAAATTGCTTTCTGGGGCAGAAGGGCTGCTCTAGTTTTTCTGGTCACAGGAGCATTATTGAAAACAGGGTCTGTGCCATGCCCAGAGACATTCTGGGAATTCATGTGAGCTCCAGGAATGTGGGAGTTCAAAGTCAGACCTCAAATTTCCCTTGAAAATGCTCTGTCCACACTCCAAATTTATAAATGGTGGAGTGACTGAAGCAGCCAGAGAGGAACCAGTCAGGACGAGGAGCTCAAAGCCCATCCAAAAGTCTGGTTTGTTCAATTATTTGCATTCAGGGAAAAGAGGTAGGGACAGGGAAGGCAAAGGATGAGGGTGATAATGGACAGTGAGGCTGGGTTTCATTTACACCAAGATCTCCCTGCACAATCAGCCTTATAATAGGCTTCAAAGAGGCAGAAATAGGCTTAAAGAGGCAGAAATAGGCTTAAAATAGGCAAAAAAGGGTGTTTTTAGCAAAGGGTGTTCCCTCAAAAGAGCTCGTGTAAGACCAGGGATAGTGGGAGGTGTCCCTGCCCGTGGCAGGGATGGGAACTGGATGGGCTTTAAGGTCCCTTCCCTTCCAAACCATTCCAGCATTCCATGACCTGGCACCAGCCTTGCTGTTAAGGAAACTTCCAAACCACTCCAGGGTTCCAGGATTCCCTCATCTGGTACCAGTTTTAATGTTAAGGAACCTTCCAAACCATTCCAGCATTCCATGATCTGGTACCAGCCTTGCTGTTAAGGAAACTTCCAAACCATTCCAGCATTCCATGGTTCCATCATCTGGTACCAGTTTTAATGTTAAGGAACCTTCCAAACCACTCCAAGATTCCATGGTTCCATCATCTGGTACCAGTCTTAATGTTAAGGAACCTTCCAAACCACTCCAGGATTCCATGGTTCCATCATCTGGTGTTGTGCTTTGATGGGATCCCCTTCCTTCTCGGAGCAGGGTGAAAGAGAGCAGAGGAGGTGCTGTTCTGCTCAGTTCTTCATTTCACAGTCTCAGGGCTTCCTGAAGGCAGAGTTCCAAGGGGGTTACGTGATAAAGCCAAGCAGCAACAGCAGCAGCAAAACAGCAGGCAGCAAACGACTTCTAATTTTTTCTAAATAATGGTGAATCCTCTTTCCTTACAGAAGTGTGGATTATCTTTGTTAATTAACCAATGAAATTAACACACGATTCTAGTTTTTCTTTTCTTAACCTATCCTGGTCTAATTCTAACAATCGTGAGCATTCCATGGGTATTACACAGATTTGTGTGTACAGTTTCTATCAGCTCTTATTGTTTATGTGAACACCAAATCTAAAAACTGTGAAAAATTTTATTCTATCTCTATTTTCTCTAAAATAATGTATCTTAAAAATGTGAACAATATAGTTCTATCCATATTTTGTCTAAAATAAAGAAGTCTATAAAAGGATAACACTGCTACAGCAGAAAGAACTCTGCTCAAGGTCTCTTCTGCAGCTTTTCAGTGTTTAAGGCACTTAGCATGTATTTCTGCTAAAAGTTAAAAATTCTGTATTTCTGTTTCACTTTGGTAAGATTTCATGGATCTCAGTTTGTCCAAAGGCTTTAATTCAACTCCTGTGCTTTGGCTTTCCCCTGGGCCTGGGTGCAGAGCTGCTCTCACTCCAACAATCTGATACCAGTCTTGCTGTTGAGGAAACTTCGAAACCATTCCATGATCCTGTTTAGGAACCTTCCCAGTCTGACATTCCTGGGATTCTCAGACAGTCACATTCCCACCCCAAGACTGTGGCCACTGAAATCCATTCTGATTTCCCCGGTTCCACCCCAGCTTCCCCAATGCAGAGTCTTGGATGTCCAGCTCCATAAATCAATTTATTCCCGGTGCAGCCACACAGGAACAGCCTGAGCTGGTGCCTCTAAGGTTCCTCAACAAAGAATTCCCAGGTTTTTATCCCCTCCCATGCCAAAAGTTTTTCTTTTTCCCCAAATCCTCATCATCTGCCACATCCCTCGGTGCCCCTCACCTCAGTGCCATAGCCCCTTTTTCATCTGAAGGCTTGGAAGTTTCCTGGCCTCTTATCCCAGATTCCAGCCCCTCACAGCTCCACCTGCTCCAAATATGTTCCTCCACACCCACTTCCAAGGGGAAGCAGGGAACAAGCCAAGGAAATGCTGAGGAATTGATTACAAAGGTTGGCTCCTTCTCCACTTCGGCTTTGAATCCCGAATCCAAATAGAAACTCCACGGTCCTGAGCCATGGGAAGCACAAAAATGTCCCCAAACTCTCTTTGCTTCCTGCTCCTTCCAAAAAGGAGCTGAGAATAGGGCCAAACACTAAGCCAGAGGAGTCACCAGCTTCCCAAAAACCAGCCAGGAGTATTCCCTGGACCCAGAGTCTGGTGGATGTTGTTCCTGGATAAACAGAATTTCCTAATGCTGAGGAATACGCCTGATTTCTATAGCACAATCCTATTTCCCCATAGGCTGGTGTTTACTTGCTAATTAGCAAACAAATAATCAAAACAAAGCCATTTCGGGAAGGCTTAGATTGGATTGGGAAGGGATAGTTCCCTGTGAGGGTGGGGAGGGGCTGGGATGGAATTCCCAGAGAAGATGCCCCATCTCTGGAATTGTCCAAGGGATAAGGGAAGGCTCCAGGGAGAGCTCAGAGCCCCTTCCAGGGCCTAAAGGGTCTCCAGGAGAGCTGGAGAGGGACTGGGGACAAGGGGTGGAGAGACAGGACACAGGGAATGGCTTCCCACTGCCAGAGGGTGGATTTAGATGGGATGTTGGGAAGGAATGAGGGTGGGGAAGGGCTGGGATGGAATTCCCAGAGCAGCTGCCCCTGGATCCCTGGCAGTGCCCAAGGCCAGGCTGGAGCACCCTGGGACAGTGGGAGGTGTCCCTGCCATGGCAGGGGTGGGATGGGATTTAAGGATCTCCCAACCTAAACCATTCCCTGCTTTGATTTCAAATTCCCAAGATCTCAGAAGATTTTGGGGCCCACAGGAACTCCGAGCCAGGTTCAGAAAGGCTCGAGAGGGGCAGGATTTAGGGAGGTGACTTATTCCACATGACAGAGCCTTTCATCATCTTTATTTAGCAGCAGAGAATTCCAGAGCTCATCCCAATCACCTTCCCAGGCTGCTGAGAGGAAAACCTGCCACGGGAAAATGTATTTGAGGGGCTGAACTGAACCCAGGGTAAGGATTTCCTTGGTCCCACGCTGCTCCAGACGTGATGGATTTATGGGAGCCCTGCTGAGCTGCTGCTCTCCCCCAGCCTGCAAGGAAAGGTGGATCATGCCAGGAAGAGCTTGGAAAACTTCCAAAGCAGCACAGAGCAAACACAAAGTTCACTGATTTGTTCGGGAGCTGCTGCTTTTATGTTTGAGGTTGATTAGGAGCAAAAATTAACATTTCATGAAAGCCTCTGACAGGAGACAGGACCCTTTCATTAAACACAAAGTGTGTAATTAGTGATAATAACGATACCTGAGGGCTCTTTGTGCACAGCTCGTTCTGTGGGAGATGGAACAGGGAAACACCATTTGCTCCCATTGTCGGGACCTGAAAGCACGAAAATTCCCGATTTCTTTTCCTAATCAGGACTAAACTCCACTTTTTAAACTTTAAACATTCACAAGGATGAGAGAAATAATCCCAGTGCAACTCACTCCGAGTTTGGGTCTGAGCCTTGTATATTTTATACCCTTAAAAGAACTCATTTGGGACAGAAGGGTTTTCTTTACCTGATTCTGTGATAATTACAAGACTTATTAGGATGCACTGGAAGGAGCAGAAAGGCTCTGGATTTCCCTGGATTTAATGAACGTCTGGAAAAAAAATCTTCTCTTTTCCTCCTGGCTGAGGATTTTATTGTAGGGATTTCTCAGACTCTTCATTATTGGGTGCCCAGGGAAGCTCCTGGATCCCTGGAAGTGTCCAAGGCCAGGCTGGATGGGGCTTGGAGCACCCTGGGCCAGTGGGAGGTGTGGGATTTAAGGTCCCTTCCAACCCAAACCTGTCTGGGATCCTGTGATTATTTAAACCAGGAAAATCCCATTAAAATCCCGGCTATCTTCACACGCACGCTTGGACTTCATCACCTTGGAAATCGTTTCCAACATTTTCTATGACTCCACAGCCTGGGACACCCTTGCCTGCACTCAGAACCCCCCAGGGAATTCCCAAAAAAATCTCTTGGCAGGGATCAAACTTCTCCAGGGTGGTGGCTCAAACATTTAACCCAAAGTGAGACACCCAAAAATTCCATTTCTTGGTGCAAATGGCCCCAAAACGACCCCTCAGGAATGAGGATGCCAGGGAGGGGATTTTGTATCTCCCAGCTCCAGTGCAGGGTGGGTGAGGAGGTGTCTCCCTTTGATCCAACCCTTCCCAGCGAGGATTTCTCCATTTTGTCCCAGATTCATTCCTGCCCCAGCCTGATCACCGTGGAAATTCCGATTTCCCAGGTGTGATTGCACCTCCCTTGATGCCTTCTGCAGCCACCCAGTACCAGAGACTGGACAGGAGGAAGGGAATAAAGGTCGGTGTTTATTTGAAAGCCTTCAAGGCACACCCTGGGGGAGCCANGAAAGGGGAGATTTAAATGGGATTTTGGGAAGGAATGAGGGTGGGGAGGGGCTGGGATGGAATTCCCAGAGCAGCTGTGGCTGCCCCTGGATCCCTGGCAGTGCCCAAGGCCAGGCTGGAGCAGCCTGGGACAGTGGGAGGTGTCCCTGCCATGGCAGGGGGGGTACTGGGTGGGATTTAATGTCCTTTCCAATCTAAACCATTCCAGGAGCTCACAAATTCCCACTGCTGAGAAGCAAAGAGGACCAGAATTAAAAGACAAATTTAAAATAAAATCCCAGCTTGGGCTCAGGAACAGGGCAGGACTCCACAGAGCTTCCATTTGTTGGGATGGGAGGGAAAAATCATTTTAGGGGGTGGAAAGACTCCACTGATGGAAAACTCCAGGATTTCAGGGCTTGGAGGAGAAGAGAGCAAGCTCCAAACTCTGTTTTAGTCCATTAAAACAACAGGGAGCAGCACCCCAGGCAGAAAATCAGGGATTGGCAGTGCTGGAATTTCATGTGTCCGGAAAGAAAAGAATTGGTGTTGGCAGTGCCAATCCAAGAGGCTGCTGCCTTCGGGGAGAACAGGAGAGGCAGAATCCAGGTAAACTCCAGCAAAAAATGGTCTGGAGAAGGGAACAAAGAACCCATCCCCTGCTGCTTCATCCCTGCTGAACCCCGGAAAGAGGAGTTCAGGAATATTCTGCACAAATACCACATCCATAGGGTAGCTGACCTCAAACCCAGTTTTTGCTCAGAATTAAAATAACCTCCAAGACCTCAAATTCCAATTTTTTTTTTTGCTTGTGTCAAGCAGGGGAAGAGTGAATTTCGAGTTCTCCTGGCAAATAAATGAACTTTTCTGAGTGTGCAGTGTTCTGCTTCCATTTCACAGCCCCAAAAAACGAAATCCTAAAGGAAAACTTTCCATGGTAAAGAGAGTTTTGTTGATGGGGAGGCTCTCCAGGTTTTCCCAGCTGCCATCGAGGCTGCCCAAAGTTCTCTTTTTTGGGGCTAAAATCTTGTGGGGAATAAATTGCTGGAATATCCCATTCCAGGGGGTGGCTCCATCCAACAATTTTCCTGTCATTAAGAGCTCTGGAAATGCACTTTGGGGGGAACAGGGAGAAAAAACCAAACCCTGCAGAAAATGAACCCCAAAGTGGTCATTCCTTAATTCCAGCTCCCTCTGTAATGGGAATTACTGGGGGAGTTTTATCTAATTCCAGGTGATTTTCCCCCAGATAGATAACAACTGATTGGGAATGGTGGGATTGCCAAGATTTGCCTCTGGAAGCTTCTCTGGGTAGTTTAATCTCCCAGCCAGACTTTTTCCCCTGGAAGCAGAGACAAGAACAAGCAGCAGAGGAAGGAGCTGGGCAGCTCCCCGAGGTTTTCCATGGGGATTTCAGACAGGGAGAACAAAAGCTACAGCTTGTTCAGCATCCAGGTTGGAATCCAAAACCAGGAATTTCCATCCAAACCAAGTTCCTCTGTTCCTGCTAATGCAGGTTTTTCCCATGGCATCGAACAAGATCCTTCCTCAGCCGATGGAAAACTTGTTCAGAACAACACCTTGTTGTTCAAAAAACCCCTTAAATGCAAAAAAAGGAAACAAAACAAATGGAAAAATCATCTGGAAAACCCCTAAAGATTCCTGAGTGGGAACATTGTATTACCCAAATCTCCTTGTTTTTCCCTCAGTAATTGAATCCATAAAGATCCAAAAGATTTAATTATACTCCAAGGTTTTGCCTCCTCTTTTTCTGCCTCAGGAAAACTTTAAGCACAGGGGTTGCTGTGAAATCCCACTCACATTGGTGGGGCTGGAGCAGGAATTGTCTCCCAGTTATCAGGAGCTCCATGGATTATTCTGGGCTGCATCTTCCTAATCCCAGGGCTCTGAGGTTTTATTAAATGGCACAATGAGCTCCGGTGGCTTTTATTAAATCTCTCACATGGAAATTCCAATCACAGGCCGATAGCCTGGAATGGAAGGTCCTGTAAAATCATGGAATCCTGAAATGGTTTGGATTGGAAAGGACCTTAAATCCCATCCAGTGCCACCCCTGCCATGGCAGGGACACCTCCCACTGTCCCAGGCTGCTCCAGCCTGGCCTTGGGCACTGCAAGGGATCCAGGGGCAGCCACAGCTGCTCTGGGAATTCCATCCCAGCCCCTCCCCGCCCTCCCAGACAGGAATTCCTTCCCAATATCCCATCCATCCCTGCCCTCTGTCACTTTGAAGCCATTCCCTGGGTCCTGTCCCTCCATCCCTTGTCCCCAGTCCCTCTCCAGCTCTCCTGGAGACCCTTTAGGCCCTGCAAAGGGCTCTGAGCTCTCCCTGGAGCCTTTTCTTCTCCAGGCTGGACATTCCCATCTCTCCCATCCTCTCTCCAGAGCAGAGGCTCTCCAGCCCCTGGTGCACCTTTTACAATCCCATTTTTAAATCCTGATCTTTATCACCAGCCAGGGAGGTGCTTCACAGGGACCCTCTGTCACCGGGGTTAACCCAGTGGTGACTTTGTCCCACAGTTCCCCTTTCCCCGTTTTCTGCCAGCCCTGAACAGACAAATAAAAGATTCTGTTCCCTGAGGAGCTTTCCAGGGATGTTTTGCAAGGTGGAAGCACCTGGCAGACCAGGCAGGACCCGCATCCCTCTGGAGCTGAGCAGCTCCATCAACACCTGCAGAACAAACCCTTCAGTGGGACAGAGCTGAGCTGCCCTTCTCAGAGCCATCCAAGGTCAAAGCCCAAATTCCCTTCATCATTCCCTCCTCCCTGCCCCACCAGGAATCACTTTTCCCGTGGTCTGAGGCACAGGAATCTCCCCAGCTAAGCTGACATTCCCAAGCACTGCTGCCACAGCTCCCTCCCTCCTCACCTGAGAGTGCAACGAGCTGAGCACAGAACCATTCCCAACCTCTGCTGATTCCAGTTCCCCTCATCTTCAGCCAGGCCTGCTTTAAATCCCCTTCCCTCTCTCAGGAACTGCACGGACACAGCAGAGCCAGAGCGTTGGGCTGGATCCAGCACATTTAAATTAAATGGGCCTAACACTGCTTGCTTTGCCTTTTCAAGTCTCCTCTTTCATCCCTGGATCCTGTGGTTGTTTCAGCCTTGATAGAGTTGGAAACACTGACAGCTCCAATACAGAAATATCTGAAACAGGTGAGGCGGGTCTGGATCCCGTGGGAAAAGGCGCCACGTTCCCGATATTCACACTCAGTTATTTGTGTGGTGAAATAAGGAAATTGCCAACAAAGCCAGGCCTGGCCTTGCTGTGCTGCTTCTCTCCTCCCCTCCTGGAATTGCTCTCTGATCAGGAATGAGGAAGAACATCCTCGTTTCACACACTGGAGTGGGACATCCAGGCCTGGGGCAGCCACAGCTTCACCACCCTCACAGGGAGGAATTTCTTCCCAATATCCCATCTAAATCTCCCCTCTTTTAGTTTAAAACTGTTCCCCTTTGTCCTGGCACTCCAGGCCCTTGTCCAAAGTCCCTCTCCAGGGAGTCCTTAGAGCCCCTTCCAGGGCCTAAAGGAGAGCTGGGGAGGGACTGGGGACAAGGCCTGGGGGGGGACATCCAGGGACGGGGCAGCCACGGGCTCCCTGAGAAAGCTGTGCCAGGGCCTCACCTCCTCACAGGGAGGAATTTCTTCCCAATATCCCATCTAAATCTTCCCTCTTTTAGTTTAAAGCTGTTTCCTTTCATCCTGTCCCTCCATGCCTTGTCCCAGTCCCTCTCCAGCTCTCCTGGAGCCCCTTTAGGCCCTGGAAGGGGCTCTGAGCTCTCCCTGGATCCTTTTCTTCTCCAGGCTGGACATTCCCAGCTTTCCCAGCCTGGCTCCAGAGCAGCTCCAGCCTTATCCTAATGATACACACATAAGAATTTCTTCCCAGTACCCCACCTAAACCTGCCCTTTGTCCATCTGGAACAGAACAGGGAGAAAAAAGAAAGGATTCTCCGATAAAAGTTTAATAGGCTGAAGTGACCCCAAGCTAACCCTGCTCCCCCACTTCCAGGGATTCCACCTAAAAGCAGCATCAGGTCTCACACCTGGATGAATAATCCCATGAGTTCTAATCCCAAATCAATGCCCACATCTCTCCTATCCTTTGCCATCCACATCCCTTCTGCTCTCTCAGGCTTTTCCTCCCTTGCTCCTCCTGACTCGTGGTGGGGGAGGCTCAGCCCTTGGAGTTTTTCCTGGGGTTGTATCCGTGTTCCACACACACAAATCCAGCTGAAATCCAGTCTGTGAGACACCAACCTCCCTTTATCAACCTGGGAAATGAAGTGCAGTCACCACTCAACCCCTTTCTGTTTAAACCACAGAAATGTTGGTGTGTTTGGGATCCATTCCCATTACATTTGTCACCGGGTTTTCCTAGAAGCACCGTGTAGAAAACTCCGTGTGAAGGAATTTTGACTCAATCACTTCAAAATTAGTCCTTTCTTCCCCTTGAATCCTTCTCTGCTCATGTTTATGGAGAAGTTACAGTGATGAGGAATTTACTGGCATCAGCCAGAGCCTTCTGCTCGTGTTGTTCTTCCTTTCAGATCCCGGTTTTCCACCCAAAACATTCCTTCTGGAGTGTTGCAGCTCGCAGAGAAATGAATTGGAGGGAATGAAAGCAGAGGAACCCCTGCCCACACCACACAACACGGGACAAGAGGAGAGGGAACAGCTCCAAGCTGTGCCAGGGGAGGTTCAGGTTGGATATCTGGGGAATTCCTGCATGGAAAAGCTTTCCCTGTCCATGGCAGTCCCCATTCCTGGGGGATTTAACAGTGGATGTGGCACCTGGGGACATGGATTGGGGTGGCCTTGGCAGTGCTGGGGGTGGTTGGACTCGGTGACCTCAGAGGGCTTTTCCAAGCTAAACAATTCCATGATTTTATGGATGAGTAGACACTGACCACTGCCAAGGGTCACTGAGAAATTCCCACTTGGAGATCAAGAAGAGACCCAAGGTGAGCATCCATAGGCAATTCCTGGGCCAGCTGAGATCACACATTGACAGGAGAATTTGGGAATTTACCTCTCCAAGAGGATGGGCAGGAGAAAGATGTGACAGCAGACACCACAAAAATCAATATATTCTCTCCTTGTATCACCACATCGATGTCTTGAGCTCACTTCCCAAAGCTTAATTTAACTGCATTTAACTTTTAGTATTAAATATTTTTACTATTAATATTTTAAATATTAAATAGAGAGAAAACAGCCAAATTTATGCTACCCCAACTTCTTAAGAGATGCACTTTTGATCTTTTTAGAACTTCTGCACACACTGGGTTATTTATTATAATATTTGTATATTATATTAATATTTATTATAATGTAATAAAAACCCTTCAGTATTTATTATTCAGGTATTTAGCAGGACAATTCCCAAATTTTTACATTTTTTGGGTCTATACATGCAAAAAAAAAATTGCACAGAAACACTGAAAATGGAAGAATCACCTGCATTTACCTCATTAAACACCTACTGAGTCAGAGCAAGCACCAACATGTATTTCGGGACTGTCTCTTCCAGTAATCGAATTCCCAATGATTTACTGCAGCCATGGAGACAATTCCCAACTATTGACTTCAGTCCTGCAGGATTTAAACCTAATTAAAAGGAACTGAGATTGTCAGCCTTGAGCTTGGATTTTTACTCCTCTTAAATGGCAGAAAAAGCCAAATGAAGCCAAACAAAGACCAAAATCAGCTGGGTGGGTTGGGAATTTTAATGATTCCCATTTCCCAGTTTTCCTGGGGTATGTCAGGCACATTCCCTGATTCATTTAAAATGAATTCTTTTGGGCCACATTTGTCAAAAGGGAACAGGTTGGATTCAGAGTGCTGCAAAGCTGACACCTGGATAGGGATGGTGGTGGAGGATTCAGCCCTTTAAAATCGGAACTGAGGGGATTCTCCTTTGATCTGACAGCTGGAACTCCCATGGAATGTGGAATTTCAGCTCCTCTCGGCTCCAGGACGGGCGGATCCACCCTGAGCAGTCAGTGGGGCTCACCCTGGAGCCACTGACAGCACCCATCAGCTGCCTCGCAGCGGAGCTGCTTGGAAGAGCTCGGGATTATTTTCCTT
The DNA here is from genome assembly GCA_013397015.1 of Myiagra hebetior. Classification (NCBI taxonomy): domain Eukaryota; kingdom Metazoa; phylum Chordata; class Aves; order Passeriformes; family Monarchidae; genus Myiagra; species Myiagra hebetior. The sequence goes on from VWZQ01005982.1 coordinate 38,800, forward strand.
TGTTTTGACACATCCAGACTCCACGGAATCCATGGGAAGATAAATCGGGAGTCACGTGCCTGGGCAGGGATGCCAATCTGTCACTCTGCCTCCTCCAGAAATATTCCTTCTGCTGATGCAACAAAGGGAAGTGGGTTGGAGCCAGAAGAATTTTCCATTTGCTGCTCCCAGATTCCGGGTGTTTTATCCCAGGTTGTTTGCAGGGAGCAGGGAAGTGACAGCTCCATGCAGTGTTGCATCAGGAAAGCCTGAAATGCCATTTTCTTTTTATTAAACATTCTGGAATCAGCCCTCCCGCTCAGCTGAGTGGGAGAAAAATATTGCCAAGGTTTCAGGGACTAAAGGAAGATTTAGGAAATTCAATTCCTCCTAAGGAGGAGCTGGAGAAAATTTTGGAAATGACATTTTTGTGTTCTCGGTCCAACAGACAAAATGCCTACAAAGGCATAAATGTTGGAATTTAAAAACAACGCTTTTGAAAATCCCTTAAAAACAACCCACCAGCAGCAGGGATGAGCACACGGGATCTGGGATTTCACAGCCCAGCTCGGGGATCTGGGATTTCACAGCCCAGCTCAGGGATTTGTTTTGGGATCAGCACAGTTTCCATCCCTAATTCCCTTCAGGTTTGATTGATGAACCCCAATAACTCAAACCCCATAAAAACCATTCCAGGAGCTGTCAGTGAGCCTGGAAAGGAGGAAAGGACAGGTCACATCATCAGCAGTGTTGCTGTGGCAGAGCACACCCTCCAAGGGGCAATTTTGCTGGTGAAAAGTCAATTTTGGAGACAAAGAACTGAAAGCTGGGAAATACAGCCCAGCTGTGTCATGGAATCATGGAATTGGGTGGGAAGGGACCTTAAAGATCATCTCGTTCCCACCCTCTGCCATAGACACCTTCCCCTACCCCAGGATGCTCCAAGCCCCATCCAGCCTGGCCTTGGGCACTTCCAGGGAAGGGGCAGCCACACTTTCAAGACACCCTGAGCTCCAAAACAGAGCAATTTCATCTTTCCTGGTTATTTCCCTCCTCCATCCCTTCTCTCCCCTCACCAGGGTCGGATCCACAATGCCCAGGGCAGGTTGTTCTCACTTAGCCAACATCCATTCACCCCTTGGTCAGGTCCTTGGCTGTTCCCTGAGAGCTCCTACCCCTGATTTCCAGCACATTCCCCCAGACCTTCCCCCAGATCCAATTAAAGCTCCTTCCCGGGTTTTTTATGGCTCTCAGCTCTCTGTTCTGGAGATTTTCAGAAACAGTTTATTTTTCCCGGCATCTCCAAGAGATAAAAGACAAAATGTCCGGATGACAAAGAGCAAACGGAGAGAAGGAGACCCTTAATGGTCAGGGGAGACCACTAAGCTGAGGTGTTTTGTTGGAATCCAAGGCAGGGCTCTGGCTGCCCTGGGAGCTCAGGGCAAACCTCTGGCTGCCCTGGGGGCTCAGGAGCCCCAGCAAGGGGGTCCCAGCCCCTGGCAAGAAGCCCAGAATGGCCCCGGCTTTGCCCTCAGCCCATGGGAAAAGTTACCAGCAATGTCAGAATCATTGCAAGCCACGGGAGTGTGAAAATGAGCAGTGGTTTAGTATTTTACAAGGTAAAAAAGTAGATTTTAGGGTTTTTAATATGAGGACAAAGGGTCTAAGATGGAGGATTTTGGGCATTGCCCTGTTCTTCCTCTTCTTCTCCTTCTCCTCCATCTTCTCTGGTGGTGGTGGCACAAAAGGATTGGTAGAATGAAAAAGAGGTGGAAAATTCCGTGTCTAGAACAGGTGCAAATGAATTGGTACAGAACAGTAACTAATAAATCCGTTGTGAAGAATGGTTGGATGATGGAAAGGGCACAAAAAGGCCGGGACAGCCCAGGACTGGGCAGTGCCCGCTCGGACTCGGCTGCATCAGATGTGCGGCCGGAGCTGAGAGCTGGCAGAGATAAGGAGAAGTAAACAGCCTGAAACAACATCTGCAGCCGTTTCTCATCTGTTGGGGCTCGAGGTAAAACTTCTCAGAGGCAAAGATAAAGAACCTGGATTTGTGTGGAATCCCCAACTCCCTCAGTGTTTAATTCCCAGTGCCCTGGAATGCGATGCAGGCGGTACCACATGCCCAGATCCAGCTTTTCCATCACTTCCCAGCACAGCTCTGACTGCTCGGCTCCTTTGGGCTGGAGTTTGCAAACCAGGAGCATTTTTCCTGGAGTGCTTGGGAGGGTATGAACGGAACTGAATCCACCAGGAGAGAAATCTCTGCAGCATCACTCACCCCCCTTCCAGAACGTCTCCTCCCAAGCACAGCAGCTCCCTCCAGCAATTTCTTTCAGTCAGGACGGGCATTGCTGGGAGATGAAATTTATCCCCATAAAGAGATCCAGGACTGCTCCTCTGAGCAATTTAGCTCCTGTTTTGAGGCTCTAAATGGGACCTAAACACGTGCTGACATTTAAGACAGTGAATTCCACCTTGTGTGCTCTGTTATGCCATTTTCCATTCAGTGGGATCACGTTTCCTCTTGCCTTTCCAGATAAAATAAGGATTCTCTTCAACAGTTGGTGATTTTAGGGGGTATTTAAACAACCACCTGTGGAATAGTTTGCTCTCCCAGGGGATTTAATTAGGGAAGACCGGGGTGTGTCTGCAAAGGCAGGGACACAGAATCCACTGCAGCTAAAAGAAGGGAAAACACTAAAATTGATCAGCAGGACCCCCTCCGAAATCTAAGGAGGTTGGAGAAAGGCAGCAGCCATTGCTCAGTGGCTTTAATTACCCCCATAATTAGTACATCTGGTTAAGGAAATAACGATTCCTGCTCTCAGGGCTGGCCCAGAACAGTCCTTTGCATTTTTGTTGTTCTCAGTGAATTGTTGTGCTCAAGGCTGAACATTAAAGGGGCCACTCAGACTGCCAAGGCAAGAGAGGGGTTATTCCCAGTGTCACTGCCACAGTCACCTGAATGTCCCCAGATTCCAGATCCCATTGGGCAGGCTCAGACCCCTGCACAGGGCAGGTATAAGCTCAAAATAGTGGATATTTATGAAATCATGGAATGGTTTGAGTTGGAAGTACCTTAAATCCCACCCAGTGCCCCCCCTGCCATGGCAGGGACATCTCCCACTGTCCCAGGCTGCTCCAGCCTGGCCTTGGGCACTTCCAGGGATCCAGGGGCAGCCACAGGTGCTCTGGAAATTCCATCCCAGCCCCTCCTCACCCTCACAGGGAACAATTCCTTCCCAATATCCCATCTAACCCTGCGCTGAGGCTGGCAGGGATGGTCTCAGAGCTCTTTTCCCACTGGAATTATTCTGGGATTCCAAGCCTTTTGTCTGGTTGTTGATTTGTTTGGAACAACACTGAACAAGCTCTGCTGTGATGAGTGGAATAAAACTGGGTTCACTGCAGACTGATTTAATACACTATTGAAATATTCCCTCAAATCTTCAGCCTCCTGGGCTCCCAGCACCACCAGCACCGCAGAGTTTTCCTCTCCAGCTTGTTCCCAGCCTCCCTCCTGACTCTGTTGTGCTGAAATTAATGTGAGGAAGCAGCAGAGATGAAGCAGGAGGAAGGAGAAAGGCCACTTTTATGCCTGTAATGTCACTTTCAGAGGTGTAGACACCTCCCTGAGCTGGGATTCAGGGCTAAATCCCCCTTTCAGTCTCACTAGGGAGGCCCTGGTGTTTCATCTCTGCTGACAGGAAGGTTCTCATCACCAGCACAACACCCATCCCTGCAGAGGTGCTTCATCCCCCTGCTCCTTCATCCTCACAGATCCTCAGCTGGGCACAGGTGATCTCCCCAAACCCCGCAGCTCATCCTGCTCAGGAGAAACTGAAGCCCTTTTTTTTGGCCACAAGAATCAGCCATAAGGCTCAGGGCCCGTTGTCAGAGGAAAACAGATGCTCCGAGGGCTTTACAGAACCCCCTCTCCACCCACCAGGACCTGCCACCACATCCCAGCCCTCAGCACTTCCTGCAGCCTCTGCCATTCCTTTTATTGGAGCTGAAATGCTCCTTTAGCCAAGCTGCTCCCAAGTGTGGGAAGCTCACTTCTGGTGTTTGTTCCTTCTCCTCCCCGTGTCCTTCCAATTCTTTCCCTCTCCCCCGCCACCTCCACCTGCTCCCACCGCTTTCCTCTTTCGGCAGCTCTGCAGATAAACACAAATGTTTGTTCCAAGTTCACCAGCCAAAAACTCTTAATCATTGATGGTGGAGGTGGGATGGAGGGAGGGGAAGACTCAGGGGAGTTTTGGGGCCAAATCGTTGAGTTTCCAGCTCGGAAGAGGCATCTCTGCCCCTTCTCCTCCTCCTCAGCCACTGGCACAAGGGGCTGCTGTGTCCTCCCTTCCAATGCTCCTTTGAACTTCCAGCCCCACTGCATCCCTTGTTGGGAATTCCTTGGGATTTGAAGTCTTCTAACACCACCAAATTTTCTGCTGATCAACACAAATGTTTGTTCCAAGTTCACCACAAAAAGCTCTTGATCATTGATGGGGGAGCTGGGATGGAGGGAGGGGAAGACTGGGGGAATGTTTGGGGGAACGTTTGGGGGAAATTGTTGAGTTTTGGGGCCAATTTGTTGAGTTTTCAGCTTGGGAGAGGCATCTCTGCCCCTTCTCCTCAGCCATCAACACAAGGGGCTGTGGTGTCCTCCCCTCTGAGGCCCTTTGGACTTCCAGCCTCACTGCATCACTTTTAGGGAATTCCATGGGATCTGAAGCCTTCTAACACCACCAAATTTCAGACCCAGGACCAGCACTATGCTCTTGGTGCACGTGGTGGCTTTGATCCCCACGGAGTGCGGAGAGCACCCAGGAACAGACAACAAGCCAAGGGCGGTTTTTATTTTAAATTAATTAAAACCCAATTTCCAAACAAACAGGGACACGAGCAAATATCAAAGCCTGAAGTGAAGAGCCCGAGTGCTCTCAAGAGAGGCAGCTCAATCTGAAGTGTCCTTTAGGTAGAGCCCAATGGCTTTGATAGCTCCCCATATTTGATCAAATAAAGCTATTGATCCTTAGCATGAAAGTTCAATCCAGGCTATCAGTGCTGCAAGAGCAGCACAATAAAACCTCTCTCCTTTTGATCTCTGCTGAAGCATTTCATCTTGACATTTGTTAAATGTATCACTGGATTGCTTCCAATGAGAATAGGGCTTTAAAAGCTTACTGGAAAAGCAAAGCTCCCATAAAAAATTCAACTTTTACATTTGTTAACTTTCCCATTCGCTGCTTTTCATTAAGTGCACGGCCCAGCCAGGTATTATTATTATCAATTCCATTTTAAACAAGACGGGGAGACCTAAATGGATTTCTAAATATATACCCTTGCCTTCATTCTCACGAGTGGTTTTGAGGAGGGTTTATCTGCTGCTGCACCTTTGCAGTCTGTCACTCCTGGAGACACCTCCTAACCCCAATCCAGCAGCAGGAACAGGGGCTGAGGGCAGAATATCCCCGAGCAGGACAGACAGCACACGGCAAGGTTAGAAAGCAAATAAAGGAGGCAGAGGGGAATGGAAAGAACATTTTCCATCATCTGATACTCTCTAATAGCTGGGACAGGTTGTTGTCACAGTAACACCTCTGGAAAGCCATAGAAAAGTGCAAAATATCCCATTTTATTGCTGTCACTCAGGGTGTAATTGGGTTAAAGTGAGGAAATGTGTCCAAGGCCAGGTTGGACGGGGCTTGGAGCACGCTGGGATGTGGGAGGTGTCCCAGCCCATGGCAGGGGTGGCACTGGATGGGATTTAAGGTCCCTCTCATCCAAACCATTCCAGGATTCTCTAAACCTTCAGGACATGCAGGTAACACAGCCCAAATAACAAAGATTCTTTACCATCTAGAGCCGAGCTTTAGAACTGGCTCTGCACTGACTTTGCTCCATCTGCCTCCTTTGAGGAGAGTTTTAAATCCACCAGAGGCGGCCTCTGACAAACCAACCTGGCTGAGGGGAGCTCTGGGCTGCGGAGGCTGCTGGAGCCACTGATCCATGGGGGGCTAAGCTTCCTGAGAGCTCCTGATGAAAATCCTGAATAGTGGTCCCAGCACAGAGCTACAGCTCTTTCCTCACTCCTCAGCACCTTCCAGAAGCCAGAGAAAAAACAGCATTTTAGATCTGTGGCCTAGACAGTGCCAGATTTAAATCACAGAGTCCCACAAAGGTTTGGGTTGGGGGAGACCTTAAAGCCTGGGCAGTGCCATATTTAAATCACAGAGTCCCACAAAGGTTTGGGTTGAGGGAGACCTTAAAGCCCAGCCAGTTCCATGGGCAGGGTCACCTCCCACTATCCCAGGTTGCTCCAATCTCCCTCCCACCTGGCCTTGGCAACTTCCAGGGATGGAACAAACTGAGGCAGGAGGAGGGGAATTGAGGATAATCTTTATGGGGTCAGTCTGCTGGGAAGCACAGAACAGGTCTGGCATTTACTCACTGTCTGGCTGATGAACTCGGACAGGACACGAACTGTGCCCTCCCAGGAAAGCAGAGCTGTATTTCCAGTGCCACTTGTGTTTATTTGCTGTGCTGTGTCACAGAGACCTCCTTGAGATTCTTCCCTGCTGGGGGACATCAGCTGCTCCAGAGCTGTTTTGTCACTCCCTGATGCCCACGATCCTTCCTCCCATGAAAGCAAAAATCACACAAAACCCCAAGGGAGAGCACCTGAGGCTCAGCTCTGCCTCTGCGCTACCCCGGAATATCAAACCCAGAATCTGTCCTGAACCCTGAACTTGGGAATTCACAAACTTGGGGTGAGATTCCCAGCTGGAGTAAACAGATCTAGTCCACAGAGGTCTTTAATTTACATTCTTTATGGCCTGACACCTAATCTGGAGCTTTTGAGAGGACTGTGGTGTCAGAACTCTCTTTTTTTTTGATTTTGAAGAGAACCAAGGTGCTGGGTCTGATATTTTGGCCACTGCTGCTTTTTAAAAGGGAAAAAGAAGACGGGCAGAAATGATGGGCGAGAGAACTGAAAAGAAGTGGAGATGGGAGGGAAAGAAAGACAACAAAAGTGTGTATTCTTTTGAGAAATCAATAGGATTGACTCGATTTTTCCCTGCAACAATTCCAAATTACAGCTGGTGAAGGAGCAGGTTTCACTCTGCCTGAGCTGCCCCACAAACAGACCTGGTGTGGTGATAAACAGGCACATTTTGTCGAAGAAAACAGCCCAGGTGACCTCCTCTCCTTAAGTTAAAAAAGAAACATTTAGAGACCTGTTGCACCCACCCTGCAGCCGTTCCTTGCTCTACCTTCCCCGAGCGGACTCACCTTTGGGAGTAAATGGCTCGGAATTACTCCCAGGGCTGCGTGAATACATCTGTGGGATTTCAAACACCACTTCAAGGCCTCGAGAAACAGTGGAAGATGCAGGAAAGCAACCTTGAACTCCCGATGTTCCCACACCATTAGGAAATTTTCTGAGAAGACGGGGAAAAAAAAAGTTGGCGAGTAACTTCTGCTCAAAATGTTTCTTTGCCGCCTTTGTGGTCAGCAAAGGAGCCCTGCTGAACAAAGATCAGGCTGAAGGACTCGAAACAGGAGCACTCGGGGGAGCAGAGAGAAAAAAACCCAAATAAAAGAAGCTCTTTTCCCTTCCCTTGAAGCTAAGTTTGTAACGGTGTTGGAAAGAACAATCAAGAAATTCCTTTGGAGATGAGAGGGCAGGGGACTGGGGGAGAAAGAGGCCAGTGCGTTTCTTGAAGGGCTCCTTTTCTTTCCTTTTCCCTCCAGGAATATCAGTATCAAAGAAACCATTGTTGCGTTGGCTTCAATGCTGGGAACTGCACTGAAATTTGCTACTGCACAAACCATGGCCTGCAGAGAGCTTGGAGCTCCTGAAGCAGCAGCAGAAGAATTCCACAGTTAATGAGGTTGATTAGAAAGGAGAGTCCTGTACAACCCGACATCAAACCTGATGAGGCTGCTGAACATTCCCAAACCATTCCATGCATGGCTCCAGCTCATTCCCTGGGATGGTTTCCTGCACTCATAAAGTACCTTGGAGGTGCAGCTCTGGCAACGAGAAGAGCAGAGTTATGGGCCTGGTAATCCTCTCTGGACCCTCCTCTGTCCCTAAAATGGGAGAATTCCTAACAAAAACACTACCTGGGTATCAGGGGGATTTTCCCCGGACACACCTGGTGGGAGTCAAAAAAGGGGGACTTCAGAGGTGGCCACAGCTGGCAGCTGCAGTGCCTCAGGCCACTGCTAGGCTCTGGCAGCAAATGTCCATCAGGGACTCGGAGTCCGAGGGGACGTCCGGGGGTGGCACTGCAGAATAAGCTGCTCCTTTCTATCTAGAAACTTCTCCCCAGGTTACTTTCTCATTGGTTGCTGTGTTATATTCCCTGCTATGCTCTCTAGTTATTTATTGTCACGCCTGTCACACATTGTTATATTGTGATCCCATTGGTTTTTACCCCTTTGCTCCTCCCCAACTCATGTCAGTACAAAACCTGCAGCACGAGCCTGATTCGGGCAGTTAATAGAGTTAATAGAGTTAATAGAGTTAATAGAGTTAATAGAGTTAAGAGTTATCAGTTATGAGTTAAGAGTTAGTTAAGAGTTATCCGTGAGTTCTGTACTTCCATCCCCTTCCATCCCTGGAATAAACCTGCGGATTTATTCTACAGAAACTCTCTCTGGCCTCCTTTACTCCCGGGACTTTGGGGGTCTGAGGCAGCCTCTGTGGGCAGCGAGCTGCACCGTGACCGGCGAGAGCCGAAGGTCGGTGGCCGTGAGCAGTGAGAGGCAGTGCCCGGCAGCTCGCTGTCGATGGCACGCGGCTCCACAGCTCCTGAGGTGACCCCACAGCGGCCAGGAGCCACAGCTGGCAACAGCCACAGCATCTTAATGGCTTCAAACTGCCAGAGGGCAGAGTGGGATGGGATCCTGGGGAGGAATTCTTCCCTGGGAGCATGGGGAGGGGCTGGGATGGAATTCCCAGAGCAGCTGTGGCTGCCCCTGGATCCCTGGAAGTGTCCAAGGCCAGGTTGGAGCCACGTGGGATAGCAGAAGGTGTCCCTGCCCGTGGCAGGGGGTGGCACTGGAGGAGATTTAAGGTCCCTTCCCACCCAAATCCTTTTGTGATTCCATGACTCCTCAAGGACAACTTGGAGGGGTGTTCGCTGCCATGATCCTGCCTGGGCTTTGTTTCCATCACTCCCGAGCAGACTTCTGCGAGGAGAATGGATGAAAAATCCCTGAATTTCAGATATTCCTCCCTTCCTCTGTCGTAACAAACACCCAAGGCCCTGTTCTGCCTTAAGAGCACAACACCCTCAGAGCCGCTTCCCTTCCTTCCACCAAGTATTAATTGGATTAACAAATTAACAACCCCTGATAATGAGGATATTGAGCTATCTCCATACCTGTAGAACTGTTAATCCCTGAGCCATTCTGCAGCTCTGCAGTAGAACGAGCTGATGTTAAATAAAACCAGGACTTAATCTCCCAAAGGACTCAAACCTTTCCCAGTCCCATCCCTTCTCCTGGAAAGACCCCACATCAGTCGCTGGTTTCTTCTCCCAGGTGTCCCAGTTCTGCCGGATCCAGGGAAGGAAAAGGCTTTGCCTTGGGCTGTTTGTGCACGGTCCAGGGGTAGGAGGCAGGAAGGTTCAGATCCAGGCCCCAGGTTGTTGGAGCTGCCTGTGAGGTGTTCCCATAAAGGGCTGATTCCTTTTCCACACGCAGGAGGATGAGGGCCAGGAAGGGAACTGGAGGGGTGGAGCACCTTTCCTATGGGGAAAGGCTGAGGGAGTAGGAAATATCCAGCCTGGAGAAGAAAGGGCTCCAGGGAGAGCTCAGAGCCCCTTCCAGTGCCTAAAGGGGCTCCAGGAGAGCTGGAGAAGGACTGGGGACAAGGGGTGGAGGGACAGGACAAGGGGGAACAGTTTTAAACTGAAAGAGAGAAGATTGAGATGTGATACTGGGAGGAAATTCTTCCCAGTGAGGGAGGTGAGGTCCTGGCACAGCTTTCCCAGAGAAGCTGTGGCTGCCCCTGGATCCCTGGAAGTGCCCATGGCCAGGTTGGACGGGGCTTGGAGCAGCCTGGGACAGTGGGATTTGTTCCTGTCCATGGCAGGGGTAGCACTGGATGGGCTCTAAGGTCCCTTCCACCCAAACCATTCCAGAATTCCATGAATTTTCAGGCATGCAAAGGTTGTCCTGTAAAGTCCTCAAGAAATAATGGAATCCTCCTGCACATCAGAATCCCAAAAGGTTCCAGTGTTCAAGGCACCTCCAAATTTGAGAGTAATAAACGTGATAAATCCTCATTTAAGCCTTGATCCATCAGTTTTGGAATAGAAGACTTGAAAATTCCACCCGTGGATGTAAGACCAATAATAACTATGAAAACTTGAGTTTTGATTATATTTGTGGATCACTTTGAATTCTCTGGGCGAGCGACCTGGGATAGTTAAGACGAGATGGTCTTTAAGGTCCCTCCAACCCAACCCATTCCATGATTTTCTGAGGTGCAGAAGCGTTGGGAGTGAAGAAGATTCCTGCTCTCCAGCCTGAAGCACCTCACAGTTTCCCACCTCTGCCCACAGCACATCTGGAGAAGGAAAGTCAGAACCAGGCAGGGAATGTCCAGGGGCAGAGCCCAGAACAGGCTCGGGAGCACCTTTGGGATCACCCTGCAACGACACAAGGTCCATTAAAGCCCCCCATGGGCAGGACAGGGTGGGCCCATGGAACACACGGAGCAGAGACATTCAGGAGTTGGAATTCCACTCCTCCAGGAATGAGGAGGAGAACAAGGAGCTCATTGGCACTGGCATATACCAGGAGTAAGAGCACAGCAGCCCAAAGTCAGTGGAATTCAGTGGAGAACAGGCTCAGCCTCACTGGGGAAAGCATTTGGATAAGTTACCCAGGAACCTCCATGATGGAACCCTTGGCCTTGGAGGTGACCCTGCAATTTCATCAGATAATTAAAGGATGGAAGCAAATTCTGCATTAAAGAGCATTTAAAAAGATGCCCATGCACCTAAACTGCCCTAAAGTGAGGCTTGAAATAACACTGAAGAGAGAGAGAATTCTGACCCCAATGTCACTAACTGGCCAAAGGTTCTGGAGATGGTTTTATTCAACAGCCAGAGGTGGAAATTCCACACCAGCTGTGGCGAGGGAATTCAATTAACCAGGACACAGCTCCAAGGGCTGGGCAGTCCCTGGGGAGAGGGAGTGGGAAAAGGCCGTGGTGAATGAAGGTAAATCCCATTCCTGAGTACAGCGGGCAGGAGGGGAGGAAATCCAAGGAATGTCCCTGGCAGCAGGATGGACCTAGCTAAGGCACTCACAGCCACTTCGTGGTTTCCATTTGGAACCACTGGAAGGCCTGAAAAACACATTGAAGTCTTTAATGGGATCCTGGCGCTCCAGGGAGATGATGCAGGGAAGCAATGGAGGGTTTGGAGCGGGACTGTTTGGGATGGACTGCAATCCATCAGTCCGGAAGAAAATCAGAGCAAGAAAAGTGGGATTGAGCCAAAAAAAGTTTATAAAGATCCAGAAGATCAGGAAAAGGCTTAAGCACAGATGGTGATGATGATGATTATTATTCTTATTTATTATCAGAAACAGAATATACAATACATTACAATACAATGTAATACATATATTATTAGATAAATTACACAGGAACCTCCATGATGGAATCTTTGGTCTTGGAGGTGGTCCTGCAATTTCATCCGATAATTAAAAGGCTGAAGCAAAAGGACACCTAAAAAGGACACCTAAAAAGACACACCTGCACATAAATAAAAAAATAAAAATAAAATTAAAAAACCAATTATAATGGGGGTTGGAACTGGGTGATCTTTAAGGCCCCTTCCAACC